>JACCIC010000178.1:600000-957500 GCA_018907035.1 Sycobia sp. Sy_11 | reverse complement strand
ATATCTGTTTTTTTAAACTGACATTTTATTATAAAGAGTACCTGTAAGAAATTTACATATTTATTACATTTATATTATCTTATTTATATTTGTATTACCTATTGTAAAAATAAGTTTATTGATGTATTATATATATTGATGTCTATATATATTTTTAAATATTTAGTATAAAATTAAATACAATTTAGTAATAAAGTTTGTAAATAATAAATAATTTCATTATATTTCTTATTTCATTCTTTAAGAAAACTTTCCAATTTTATAAATTATGTAAAATACAATTTTAAATTAGATTTCAAAAAATTTTAATTTAATCTAAAATTTAATTCTTTTAAAGCTTTATACTTGATTTATAAACAAATAGTTTATAATCAAAAGCATATTTATAAATTAATTACAATTATAGACTATTTCAGAAGATAATGAAGGTCAAGATTTTAATAATTCCATGGTAAATGATCTTGTAGCCAAAATTTTGGATGATGACTGTATTTTTAGCAATGATATTTTCTCTAATCGTTTCAATGGTAATATTGGGAATCAGTCGCCATATCAGATTGAGGTTCCTATGGCCCAAGGCTGTAAAAATAAGTCAGGTGCAAATTCATATCTTATTAATACTAGTGGTCTTCACACGCCTTTCCAATTAACACATATGCCAAACAATTCATCAAGTATGAACGATATTGACCAAGAACATAAGAATATTTGTAGTGGAAGAAATTCACTAAGTATGAACTTGTGTATGGTTCAACAAAATCATGATAATGGAACCTCATTTAGTAATGACTGCATCAACAATGTACAAAGGTATATATAATATATTAATAAGAACTTTTATTATTATTATTATTATTTTATTTAATTTCGTTCTATGATGGAGATCAATAGTACATTTCCAAACAATCTAGATATATAATTTTTACAGAAGTGTTTGTGTCAATTAGCTACAACTGGGACTTGAACTAAGATCACTGAATTACTTGTTTTTTGTTCTAGCTATATAGTCTTGTATGCCTTTTAATAAGCATTTATTAAACAATTTTTTATTGTTGTAAAATAGTATATTTAACAGTAAATTAATAAAATTAATTACTAATTTATTTTTTTCTATGAGTTTTTGCTATTATAATATACATGTAATTTATAGAAAATGAAATTTGTAATATGGTTGAATTAAAATATATTTAATCTGATTTTATTAGTTTACTTTAAATACAAGGGCATTTTTAATGTACCTGAAAGTAACTGTTTAACGTTTTCGTTGGTTGATAAGAATATCTATCTTCATGATTATTTTAATTTATTTTATTGGAATTTATAGATTGAATAATTTTAAACAATATAAATATATTTATCTTATAGATCTCTACATGCTTCTGGAAGCAATTTACAATGCTTGAGACAATATCCAACTCAGATTATGAATAATGAATCATTTGGTTCTGTTCAAAACTCATATCTTCCTTTATTGAATAATGGCCTACTTACGACAGCAACAAATAATTTGAACTATAATTCACAATTAGTCAATTGGTCTGAAACTCCTATAGCGACTGGTTTTGTGAAAGATTTTTTTGGACACCATTCACAACTTCAATCTTCTAGTAGTATGGACTACAATTTAATTTTAGCTGATAATTCAGCGATAAACTCACCAAAGAATGTTGCTGCTAATGATATAAAACTTCATTATAATATACCTCCTAAATCTAATGGAAACTCAATACAGAATGTTCATGATTCCCATAGTGCTACTACTAGTGGCAAAGGCTACCATCCAAACTCTACAATGATTGATTTGAATATTGATTCCAATTTTCTAGCTAACTCCATACAGCAATTTTCAACTTCTGACTCATCATTAAAGCATTATTATACTAATAACCTTCAATGCGCTAATTATGAAGAGGTAATTAATTTTATACAAAATATATTTTTAAATTAAATCTGTTTTTTTTTTCATATGAAAAAAAAATTTTATTATATTGTTATAAAGTGTTCTTTAAAATTATTTTTCTCCCTACATGATCAAATTAATATATCCTTTGAATTTGTTATTGCATTTTCTTTTAATATTCTTTTCATTGAAAAAATTTTGCTTTTATCTATATCATTTAAGAACTAAAGTTTCGAAAAATTTAGTATAAATTTTATTAAAAATGTTTTATGAATTTTCAGAATGTTGGGAATTGGAATACGATTTTTAATTAGTTTTGTGTTAGAAAGTAAATTTTAAAGTTTATTTACAAGTGCAGAAATGCATGGTTATTATCTATGGATAGGCTATTTTTCATGCAAAATTTATTAATGAACGATGGTAGTTCTCTGTTAAGCTGAAATGAAATTTAAAAAAAATTAGTTGATTTAAAATATTATAATTTATTTCTCAGCGTCATTATTTATTATTGATAAAGACTCAAAAAAATAGTACACATTTAAAATCAAATAAATTACCTTGTATCAAAATTGGGTGTATACAATGTTATTTCTATTTACAGTACAAAGATTATCATAAAACGTCCAATCTCAATGTCAACAATATTGCAGCATCTAATAAACAAGTCTACTCAAAACAGCAACAGCAATCATTGCAGCAGCATCAGAATTCCTGTTCTTGTAAAATGGATGATGCGTTAATTGCAGAACAAGCATATAAATGCGTTGTTAATCGTTATCCAAATCTTGTTGAACAGCAGCAACAATATCCTTCAAACAATGATCTTGATAATGGGATGTTACTTGTTGATCAGAGACTTGATGCTGCTATTTTAAAGATGCTCAATTCTAAAAGTAGTACTTGTGGTAGTAATAAAAAATCACATGAGAAGCAAGTAATTTCACCTATACGATACTCACATAATTTGGCTGCAGTGGCAGCTGCTAAAACAGCGACTAGAGAATTTGAACAACTGCAGCAGCTAAAATTTAACTACCAGAATGCCAAAGACACCCTTAAGATCATTCAGCAGCAACGTTCTCAGGTAATTAATGGGGGGTCGAAATAAAATCTGACGTGTATAAGTCGTGCAAGGTGACAGAAAATTTGACTGATTTTTTATCAGAGATAAATGGAGATATTGCTAACGCTCGTCTATGGGAGTGAAAAAACCTTTCTATACTATAAAAGAGGATTTCTGATGATTCAAAGCAGATTAAAAGAGCTAGATTTTACTGGCCCATGCCCTTTTCTAAATGTTACTATAAATGCAAGATTGGCAGGGTGCAATAAAAGGGATTATCTTGTGTCGAACAAGAAATTTTTTTCCCGCACTCAGGGAGCAAATACTATTTTCTACAGCTGTGTGAAGGGAGTAAAATACTACTTTTCCTGTTTAGGAAGTAAGAGCGTTTATGAACTTTTCTTGAATAATCAGAAAGCATAGAATTTTACTTTTCCTCCTTGGCAGTAAAATTGCATGAACAGAAGCAGAATAGGAGAATTGGCGTGAATTGCAAGACTATAGTAGTAAAAATTTTCAACATAAAACGAGGGCCTCTGGTGGAATAATGTATATGTACCTTAGCAGGTCAATGTTTTAGAATCTGCTCTGAGTTAAAGCAGAGATAATAAGGGGAGATCGCCGACGCTTATGGGCCAGACTGCAGTAAAAATTTTCGACTGAAAACGAGGGCCTCTGGCGGCCAAAGCGAGGTACTGGCCGTTTCGTGCGATATTTCAGATGTTGTTTTTCGAGCTCGTGCGATGGGGGGGGGGGTGGCAGCGGGGGGTGCAATAAAAGATGAGTAGCTTATACTGACCAAAAAGAAATTTTATTGCTACATGTATAAATATATATATATATATATATATATATATATATATATATATATATATATATATATATATATATATAGTCTTGCAGCAGTTAGCAAGCAGCTCGAAGTTTTGAAACCTACGGCAACTTTAAGGAAAACTGGCAAACATCAAAGCTGAAAAAATCTCTTATAGCAAAGAGCTACCAAATTTTTCAAGTAGTCGACTAACGCGATTTTTATTAAAATTCTTATATATACGTTTTTTAGGATACTGATTATATATATGCTAGTAAAAATTGGTGATAATTTCAATTTTATAATAAATCACATTAATACCCAGTGAAAATATTGTTTTTCTAACTTATCTCGTAAAATACAAAAAATTCCATTAAATGATGTAACTAAAAGTTAAAAATCTCATCAAAATACATATTTTTTAATCTATATATTTTTTCTTTAAACGTTTTTTATTAACAACAATGCACTTCACCGTAATATTCTCATTGACTATGCTATATCCTCTGTTAGTTTGAATATATTTTTTTGGGAACTCTTGGTACAGAATTTTAAAGTATGAATCAGTATTTTAAATGTATATACTTATTTTGAATAAATGATTAATTAATGGTATACGAATCAACCCTTTATTTAAATCTATAAAATTTTTTTCAGTATAGACTTATTTCTATGACTATTATTTCTAAGTTGCAACAAAATATATGTAGGCTTTAAAAAAATTAACTTAACGTTGAGACAATATTCATGGCCATAGTCAGCAATTGATTTATGTTTACGAATGCAATAGATCTCGAAAAAGCTGCTGACTGTAAACTTTTCCAAAAATTATTTGATTGCTTTTTATATTTTTGGAGTATCATATCAGAATCCTATATAATCATATTTGACACATAACTACCTTGTATGGAGAAGACAGAGAGAGAGAGAGAGAGAGAGAGAGAGAGAGAGAGAGAGAGAGAGAGAGAGAGAGAGAGAGAGAGAGAGAGTGAGAGAGACAGAAAAGAATGGGAATGTGAGAGCGAGAGGGGGAGGGGAGAAAAGAAAAATCCAAGGGGATTAACATGGATTACTCGATGTTGGTGGGTGTTGCCATATCATGTACCTGCATGTACCCGCGAGTGTCCTCTATACTGTTTCGATTATTTCTCTCACCTGCTCTCACTGTTTATTACCTGTCCATCTGCACGCACGTTGTACGAGGCCTAGCAGGCAGTTTACCGATATACATGCAACAAATGTTGCCATCATTTTTTTTTTTTTTTTTTGTTCAATTTGCAGTAAAAAATATCCTATCATTTAATCCTGACCATATAGAATACGTATTCAAAATTTGAAGGCGATTGAAATATTAACTTACATTCAGGAAACATATGATTTTCTTAAACCAAGAGAATAGATTTTCTTAAGAACAAAAATACAGTCAAGTAAATATTTATTTAATTATAATGTTCTAATTACTTAAATTTAGCTCATCATAATCTAAAAATAAGCATTTTCATTTTCTAGACAACTTTCAAACAAGCTGATCAAAATTCAAATGGAAAACCTGAGTTTCTTAAATTTAGTAATCATATACTTGAACACAATACTTTCGATTCTCTAAAAAAGGCTTTACAGAATCAAACTAATATTTTCTAGAAATTAGTATTTAATGGCTTTTATACAGTATATATAGAACAGAGTTATGCAATACACATATAAAAAAAATATGTTCACAATCTAAGAAAACAAAATTTTGAATCAGAAGGTTATTATATTAAAACAAAAAAGTAATGCATCGAATTCAGAAAATCTAATAGTTAGAATTGCAAATGATCAAAATACTTAAATTATAGGTTGATCAAATCTGTGGTCAAAGATTTTTCTGGTAGTATCAAAAGAACAATATTATCGAATTAATTAAATAAAAATTTTCTTAGTTTAAGAAATAGATTTTTCGAGATAATTCATTAAAATTCTAATATAAAGTAAATATTACTTGATTCAAGAAATTTATGCGATTTTCTGTACTAAGTAAATATTTTCTTTAACCAAGTAATCGCATAAACTTTAACCAAATAAGTAGTTCCTAAAATAAAGCTTATATTTTCTTAACAGCAGAACACAAATATTGGAAATTCAATGAATATTTTCTTATCTAAAGAAAATATTATCTGGAACCAATGATTTCAAATTTGAAATCAGGAAAATAAATTCTTGGATTAATTAAATATCTCCTAGATTTTTGTCATGATTTTCTAGAAAATGGGTGAAAATATTTTCTTGAACCAATAACTGAAAATTTTGGAATCAAAAAATTTAGATATTTGATTCAAGCCGACAAAATTAAGTGAATATATACTTGGATTAAAAATTTCAATACTTCACTCAAGAAATTTAATTTAAAATGAAGAACTCGATTCTTATCTTTAAAAAAATAATTACTTGAAATACGTTTTTATTTTCAAAAACATGAAAATTCAAGTATGTTAAATGTTTAAAAGTAGTTCATTGATTCAAAGCATTATTTTCTTGAATTTAAAAATCAAAAGTTTAAATTAAGCAAATAATTTCTTATATTCTTTTACAATTTATACGTTAATTTACTTTTATTACATTTATTTCAAAACTTCGACCTAACCGGAATTCTATCCGCAGATCTTTGGATTCACAAGGTAACATCTTATTAATTACGCTATCGCAGTACACTGTGGGCAATTATAAAAATCTTATATATCAATTTTAGATCTCTTATAGTTATACATTATGAAATTCATTTATGGATTGCAATGAATAGTATATACATTTATATATAATACATACTTATATTATAACAATTTATATATCGTTTTGGTTTTAATACTTAATTTCCCACATCTAGATAATATTTTCTTAAAAGTATTTTTCTTAGGTATATGAAGCTGAAAAATAATTCTTTTTTGTATTACTCTATAGCACTGAAAAAATATTTGCTAAGATCAAATGTGGACCGAGCACGAGCAATGCAACAATAAGACTAAAACAAAAGGTCGCTCGTGAAGTGTTCAGTAACGTATAGCTTGCTTAAAAACTTTGAAATATTTCTTAAAAATAAACCATGATTTTAAAACTTCTTGATAGTATATCTATATATATATATATATATTATATTGTATATTATATTATATTATATTATAGTAAATAAATCTAGATAATCAAGATAATATTTTCTTAAATGTAATTTTCTTATGTATATGAAGCTGAAAAATAGTTATTTGTTGTATTACTATATATCACTGAAAAAATATCTGCCAATATCAAGTAAATATTTATGTGCCTTGTAGCGCATAAAGAATTATTTCTTAAATTAAAATTAAAACAAATATTTTCTTAGATTGCGAAAAAAGTTGCTTAAAATAAGAAAACCAGAATCTAAAAAATTCCTTCATCAAGAAGTTATTCGCTTGAATTAAAACGATATAAGCTAGATATTTTACAACATCCGTTCAACTAAACCGAATGAGTTATGAATTTCTCGAAATTAGTTAAAAAGTAAGAAATTACTTACCTAGATCACCTCATATTTTTTCTTATTGCCGAATTTCACACAAAAAATTATTTTCTTAAATCTAGAGATTATTTATCACTCTAAAAAATAAATTTCCTATTTTTTAGCTCATAGTAAAATATCAATCTTACATCATTTGAATTCTAGCGAACAAGTTCTTGATGAAGGAACTTTTCAAATGCTGGTTTTCTTATTTGAAGCAACTTATTTCACAATCTAAAAAATATTTCTTTAATATACAGTCACAAAAATTTATTGACTACATTTTAATCAATATTTACTAATATTTATCTAGTATTTTTTTTAGTTCAACGATTAATTGGAGAAATAACTACTTTCAAGATCTTAATTTCTTACATTGAGATATTGGTTGCATAAATTAAGAAAATGATAACCTTGCTTTTATTACTGTAAAAAACAAACTTACTATTCTTCACTTTATCATGGAAAATATTAAATATAATATAAAAGATCAAATATAAATATAAAATATCACTTATATCTAAATATAAGAATATATTTATTGAATATTCGGACGCAGAGAATTTTATTAATTATCATTTAATCAATATTTACTAATTATATCTAATATTTTTAGATTACAAGAAACTGATTGCTTATTAATTAACTTCTCTCAAGAACTCAATTCCTTATATCAAGACATTGGTTTGAAAATTTTACAATATAATAATCTTGAGTTGTACACTATAGTACACAAATGGGTAATATGAGAACTGGGTTCTCCTGTAATTTTGAATTGAAGCGAATAAGTTCTTCAATAAGGAATTTCTTTTATAATTTCTTTTAATATCTTCTAATCGTGTATATAGTATGTGTAAGCATAATTGCTTTAATGTGTAAAGCATAATTAAATTCTCAATATACATGTTATATTTAAAAAAATTTTTTTAAATTAAGTTTTTTAATTATACAGAAATATTGACTTGATATGAGAATCATTTTTTTCTGTGATATAAATATAAAAATGAATTATTTATCAATTTCGTGTATGTTTTATGATTAAATTTAAGAAAATATTATCTGGATGTGGAAAATCACGTTTTAAAATGAAAACGTTATATAAATTGTTATAACATAAATATAAATTATATATAAATACATATACTATTCATTGGAATCCATAAATTAATTTCATAATGTAAAACTATGAGAGATCTAAAATTGATATATAAGATTTTTATAATTATCCACAGCGTATTGCAATAGCGTAATTAATAAGGTGTTAGCTTGCGAATCCAAAGGTCTGTGGATAGAATCCCGGTTAGGTGGAAGTTATTTTAAGCGAAAGAAATTATTCGCTTAGTTTAAATTTTTGATTTTTAAAGTCAAGAAAATAATACTTTGAATCAAGAAACTATGCACTTCTTTTAAACATTTAGTATACTTAAATTTTCATGTTTTTAAAAAATAAAAAGGTATTTCAAGTAATTATTGTTTTAAAGATAGGAATCGAATTCTTCATTTTAAATTCAATTTCTCGAGTGAAGTATTGAAATTCTTAATCCAAGTATATATTCACTTAATTTTATCGGCTTGAATCAAATGACTAAATTTTTTTTATTCAAAATCTTCAGTTATTGGTTCAAGAAAAGAGTTTCTTTAGATAAGAAAATATTTATTTAATTTCCAATTTCAGCCACCCATTTTCTAGAAAATCTTGACAAAAATCTAGGAGATATTTAATTAATCGAAGAATTTATTTTCCTGATATTAAATTTGAATCTATTGGTTTGAGGATATATTTTCTCAAAATAAAAAAATATTCATTGAATTCCCAATATTTGTGTTCTGCTGTTGAGAAAAATAAGCTTGATATTAGAAATGATTTTTTTCAGTATATATATATATATATATATATATATATATATATATATATATATATATATATATATATATATATATATATAAGAAATATATTCAATTTTTTAAAAAACCATTTACTCAAAAGAATGAACTAGTTTTCTCAAATAGTGGATTAGATATATTTGATTATTCCCCGCCAGTTGTATAATCTAATAAATATTTATCTAATTTTATTAAACGAAACACAAAGATTTAAATATTAAAAGTAATAAATAAATAGTAAAAACTACAATATATATATATATATATATATATATATATATATATCAAAAAAAAATTTTTTTTTGAAAAAATTATTTGCTTATAACATATAAATAGTTTTATTAAAAGATTCATTCCTTTCAATTTAATATTTAAATCTTTGTGCTTCGTTTAATAAAATTGAAAAAATGTTTATTAATTTTTAACAACTCGTTGGGTCTAATCAAATAAATATATTGCACCTTTTGATAAAGCTATTTAATTGTTCATATTGAATAACTTTCCCAAAAATTGATTATATTTGTTCAATTTGAGCGTGTATATATACCAATTTTTCAAATATTTATTTAACTTTATTTTTTGTGTATATGTAGTTCCGTTTAGTAAAATTCAAGAAATATTTATTACTTTACAATAATTTATTTAGTCTATTGTAATAAATATATGTTCGCTATTCAAATAAACTTAATTGTTTGTTTCAAATATGTGGTTTACTTGAAATTACAAAATATTCATTCGTGTTAAATATGTATGTTTCTGTTTTAAACATAAATTTAAATAAATATTTGTTGTATTCTAAGAACTATTGAATTAATTTTAATGAATGCATGATATAATGTAAATAGCAATGAAATAAAATTTATTATATAAAAATTTTAAGAAAATACGTGTATATATATATATTTTTTTTCTTTTTATTATAATTTATTATAATTTATTATAATTATAATATATATATTTTTTTTTCTTAAAAACTTGGCAGCGGGATGTAGCAAATGGGATTCACTGGTGTGGACGAAGAAATTCTTTAAGTGCGTATACCGAGGTATACCTTTTCGTAGCCTCGATCATCGCCACGCAGCGAATTTAAAATTTTAAGAAAATACGTGTGTATATAAATACATACATACACACTTGCACACGCAGACAAGAAAATGTATACGCACTTCAAGAATTTCGACACCAGTTAATCCCTTTTATTGCATCTATTGTTTCGGCGACCTCCCTACTGAACGCCGTCTCTCCCTCGATCGCACTAACTCGAAAACCAACATCTGGAATATCGCACGAACGGAGTACCGACGTTCACCGCCGCAGCGCTGAGTGTCAAAATTTTACTGCAATGTCTAACATGGGCATCGGCGATCTCCCCTTATTCTCTCTGCTTAAAGTATGGAGCATAGAGAGGAGTGGAAACTCTGCTCGATTTCAATGGGAAAAACTTATCTCCAAAAAAGAACTTTTAACAAAAGTAAAATAGTTAGGCGAGTTTGATGTGTTCTTATCATAGTAAGAATTTTAAATACATCTTCTCCTTTCTTATATATATAAAAGATACTGTATGTCTGTATGTATGTATGTCCTTTATAGGCGCCGAAACTACTGTGCTGATCAATTTCAAATTTTAACCACGTATTCGAAATGGTCAGGATTACATTATAGGCTATTTTTTTTGAAAATTCAAAAAAAAGATGGCAAAAAAGGTAGTTACTTTACAAACAGTCTCAAGAAAATGTATATATATATATTACATTAGAGATAATAAGGAAAGACTGCCGATGCCATATATGAAAGGCTCGATAATTTTCGAGTGCCTGGAACATGCGCCCTCCATACGGACAACTGCTACACTAACGCGCCAACTCGACGTCACAGCTACGTCAGCTAACAGTACAGTAAACTAGTGTGCGCATAAAGATAATAGGGGTTGGTTTTTGAACTCATGTGATCGTAAGGGAGACGACTGTCCAGCAGGGGCGAGTGGCGACGATGAAACAATAGATGCAATAAATGGGATTAACTGGTGTCGAAATTCTTTAAGTGTGGTACAGCTGATTCCGTTAACTATTTTAGAAGCTACGATATTTAGAAACAACGTTCGCAGATCTTTTTGAATCTGCAAGTATTGCCGGACCACTTTGGGGTACCAAAATCTGACAAAAGGAGTTTTTTTATTACATTTGCCATTAAGGTACAGTCTTATTACAAATACTGTTAGGGCATTTTCGACCATATTATATAATTAAGCCCTTTTTAATCAACTCTATAAGTCAAAAAGTCATCAACGTGTGAAAAGAAGTTCATTGATATAGTTAAATTGGGATGTTTGGCACTGACTCCGAAAAATCAAATTGATTCTTCAGGTGAAATGTCTTGGATATTGTCACTAAGACCATTTGACTGTGATAATATCAATGGTATATTATTTCTCGAAAAATTATTTTCCCCCTTTTTGCGCTATAGTAATAGTCTATCGATATTTCGTACATTTCTTTTTACCTTTTTTTGAACTAATTTTATTTCAACTGATTTTTTTATTTTTTTGAACTAATTTTTTCTGGATTTTGTCTTATGGTTTTTAAACTGGTTTGACTTTTATCAAATTTTTGTTTATTTCACAAATTTTTTTTTCATCAAATGTTTTCCCTGCAATTTCTTTTTTAATCGATCTTTTTGTATTCGGTTTTATTTTTTTCTTTAAGAGCAAAATTGCATGGAAAATAAGTGTTATATTTTGATCTCATTTATAATTTTTTATTTAATTGTTTCCAAAAACTTTTTGTTATCAATTTTTATAATATTTGTAATCAAGCGACTCAAAATTTATACATAATCTATCTATCTAGAATTTATACGTATATCTATTATCTAGTTTTTACGTATATCTGAACATTTGTTCGAAACAGCTCTGTATTCAATTACATATATTAAATAATATATATTTAATCTTATAAACGATTTATTATATAGTCTTTCAAATTTTATACTATAATGTTTAGAATAAAATAAATTATTGCATTTACTCTATAATATACATAAGTAATTCAGATAATGTATTTTTACCTATTTCTTCAATAGATAATTTTACCGTAAGTGAGGTTATGTCCATAATCATTGTAATATTATAAATAAACAAACAGAATAATTTCGTTATGAGTTTATACAGAAAATAACTGTATGTTTTAGACCAATCTTTGTGCTAAATCAGAATTACACGAATTATTTAAAATGTCAATAAGTAACAATACAGAGTAAGTTATAATAAATATAATTGAAAAGTATGTTGTTTGAATGTGAAGGAAACTAGCAAGAATGTATGTGATTTATGAATTCTATTTAGTATGTAGTATCAGAGACATGGGTTGATCAACTACGTTAACATAAAAATCTACGTCATACTCGTATTTTTTAAAAATATATATTTTTTTTTTTGTTATTTAACGTCGCTCTATTTATGCTTCCAAATATCGGTGCCAATCAGCGACGGAGATCTACGATATGTTTGTAAACAAAGTACATGTAAATTAATACAGCGGTGCCTGTATCAATCGGCTGAGACCGGGATTTGAACTCGGATCAGCAAGTTAGTAATCCTTCGCTCTAGCGATCGAGCCATCGTAGGCCTCTTTTAAAAATATATGTATATTGTAGAAAATACAAAACTTCAAATTTTATACTATTGTAAAACGTTGTAGAATGTAAATCGTATATCTTGTAGTTATAATTTAGAAAACGTATAACTGTTAAAAATTAAAAAGTTAAATTGTTGTTTTATATTATTATTTATATTTTTAATATTGGAGACAATTAATGAATTTTCTTTATGTGTTCCTACAATATTATATAAGCATAAAATATTAAACATACATTTTTTAAACTAATTATGGAATATCCATTTTAGCACAAAATCATAAGACTCAATATGAAATTCTACAATGGAAGAAAGGAAAGTCTTGATTTTCTGCAGAATCAAAAATTCGTCTGCATTATGAAACTGGCATTGGAGTTCGGATCTGAATTTCTTTCTGGTACTCGTGCGCATATTAGATATGTTTTGGCTTAGCCTCTGTATGATTCAAAGGAAAACAGCAACGTCGCATTGAACAAAAGCATACAGCTATATCTATATATATTTATTGCTTACGTCACATTTCGTGACGTAGGCAAATGCGCACATTAATTTATGCTGACGTAGCTGTGACGTGGCGTTGGCGCGATAGTGTAGCAGTTGGACCTATTGAGGGCACACTTTCCTGGTAATCGAAAATTGTCGAGCCTTTCGCATATGGCATCGGCAATCTTTCCTTATTATCTCTGGTATTAGAGTGTGACGCTAGGAAAAATGTAACTGTATGACAATCATGGAAAAAACTAACTATACTATCATATCATGGGAAGAGAGAAGAAAGAACAAAAGAAAGAAAAAAGCAGAAAAACGAAGCCGGGAGACAAATGTCTCCCTGGTAATACCGAACTTAAGATGCCCTTGCTTTTAATCGTATTTAAAATTAAGCATTGTTTTAATGTTCCTAGCTGTCAAGTCCGTTGGAAAACCTTAGCGCTGTGTTGTATACGTATTTATAGAATCTTTTGTTGCTGTTCCTTATAGGGATATGGTATAGCGCAGGCGTACGACTTAAGTTACAAATATATTGGTTTTCATCGAGGAATTTATATTCGTTTACAGATGCAAAACCTCCGTTAATTGCTACTAGTGATCTGAATTTGTCATTTTCGCGAATTTTTTTAATAAGATGGTGGTCTATATTAGCAACTGATTTTATATAGTTTTTTATTAATTAATAATGTAAATGTCAATTCTGATAATTTGTACTTTTTTACATAGCGTTACATTGGATATTCTTTTTTTATGTTTATCGGCGTAGTTTTTACACAGCTTTAAGCAACACCTTAAGATTTTTCTTTAGAATATTCTTATGTTTTCCATAAGATTCGGATTAATATTAAACCAATTGGGACAGGAATACGTGATTATTGGTCTTACTAAACTGAGGTATGATATAATTTTTGCTTTTTGTTCTAGCGGGGAGTAAAATATATTATGTAAATTTTTTAGAATATTATTCGCTTTAATTAATCGTGTATGAACGTGTACATTGAATCGAAGTAAGTCGTCTAGGTATACTCCGATGTATCTTACAGTTATTTTATACAGTATGCCCGTGTTATTGTCTGTAATTTCGAAATTTCTTCAGTTATGTTTGATATTTTTAGGTGTCGTGTTGCTGATTGGATTGCGGAATAATATAGTCTCGTACTTACTCGAGTTGATCTCTAGATTCCACTTACTATAGTATGACTTGATCTCGTCATAATGCGATTGCAGGTTAGTCTCTGCTCGCGCATCGGCAAATGCTATTTTGTATGTATTATTATCGCTGTCGTGCGTGAATGATTTTAAGATTTCGCTGTTAAAAATATTAAATAATGTGGGAGAATTTACCGTATCCTGTTGTAAACCTCTAGTTATAGTGAAAATTTCTTTTGAATCCCGAAAGTTGAAGTTTATAAAAAATAAAAAGCTTTATGAAAAGTTTTATAAAAAGTTTATAAAAATTATGTTATATATTAGTTTGCATAGATGTAGTGGAAAGCTGTATGTATTTACTTTAAATATTAGAGCTTCTAGTCATAAGCAGTCAAAAGCTTTTTTTAAGTCGATCAAGCAGGCTGCTATGACCTCATTGTTTGCTATTTGCTCATTGAGGTTAGATATCAATAGGGTAATAGAATGTGTAGCTGCGTGTTTTTTTTAAACTATATTGATTCGCGGGGATTACATTATTAATCTCGCAGTGTATTACGATGCTTCTATTCAGAATTTTTTCGAAGATCTTACTTATAACTGGAAGTAAGCTAATTGGTATTAAGTTATCTAGTGTGTTTGCTTGATTAAATTTCTTTTTGATTGTACGGGCTAGTTTCCATTGCATAGGAAAGTGGTTGTTGTTAATTAAATTATTGAACAATATGCAATTCATGTTAATTAATTTTTGTGATATATTTTTTAGGACAATATTTGGTATTTTATCTATCTCAAAGGAGGTTTTGTTTTTCAGTTTTTTAAAAAGCCGTGTTACCTCGTTATGGTTAGCGAAAGCCAAGGAGTCAAGATTGTCAGATGGATGAGATGCCGGATTGTTAATGCTGAACTGAGTTAATGTGGGGAGTGTTTCGAATGCTGTTCTTAATTCGAGTAATTTAGTATTTATCTCATTATTTGTGTGTCACTGAGTGTATTTATTTTATGAAAGTGACCAATAATGCTAGATATTATATTAGGATTATTTGCATAAAAGTTATCTTTGTCTAATATTTTTAGGTCATCTGTATCTGTATTAAGTAATGTATCGTTGTATCATCTTAGTTTGGTCCGTTCGTTGCAGCTGACTATGAGATGGTCTATCCCGATATTTTTGTTATTTCTGAAGAGGCTATTTAGGTTGAATGCGACGTTGCTGTTTTCGTTTCCATCATACAGAGGCTAAGTCATAACCAAAGAAGATAGACGCTTATAGAAGAACATATGTAATAGGGCGATGGTACCAAAAATTTTTAGCTGTTAAATGGCGTTACTGAGCAGTCGGCCGAGTGAACGATGTGATGTGCGAGCGCGCATGCAAGGACAGGCCGGGCCAGCTGTATCGGAGTAGCTTTTTCTTTCTCTGTCTGTTGCACACAGATAACTTGAGAGATCTGGACAGACAGCGACGTCTGCTGGACAGATCTGAACTATCATATCCGACTAATTTTTGATAAGCTTTTCCCATGTAAAGCGAGCGGAGTTGCCACTCCTTCTCTTTACTCTCCCTAGGCGTCAGTATAAGCTGGTATAAGAATAGTCCAGGCGAATTAGGGTTTTGATTCAACATTTTTTCCAATGCCTATTTTTTTGCACTAAATGATAACTGAGGATGTGTAGAATAAGACTCTAAATTATCGGGATCGTAACCAATCGGCAACGTGATTATTTACTGCAAAATAGCAAAAAATGCTTTTTTTTTACTTTTTCTTCAATAGTTTAAAAACTATTGCTCTAATCGAAAAATATTTCGTATAAAAGTTTGCAGAACATAATTCTGAATAAAAGTACCTACATTAAAAAGTAAAAAATCAAATTTTCTATTATTAAATAAACAATTAAAATAGAAAAATTTTCGATATTCAAAGAGCTATAAAATTTATTTAAACAATTGAAATTTAATAATAATGGCGCAAATAGATGTCTTTTTATCTACTCGTAATGTGTTTCAAATTACAAAGTGGAGGCCTACGATGGCTCGATCGCTAGAGCGAAAGACTAGTAACTTGGGGATCCGAGTTCAAATCCCGGTCTGGGCCGATTGTTTTTTTGAGCCCTTGCACATTTTTATACGACCAATAGAATTTGAGAAAATTTTTGCTTAAACTTTTGTTTGTTACATGCGATTCAATTAACATTTTAACTTCAAATTTGGCAAGGCGCAAGTAAATGAGTTCATCTATCTTTACATTCATTAATGCATTCTAAGCGATTAGTAATTATGTTAAAATGAAAGATTTATAAAAATTTTTATACATTTCATCAGCGACGACCGACGGTGGCTTATCTTTCTACGCGCCGACATCGCAGCGCCGTCTACTAAGCATGCGCACACTTACACGTCACAGACGGCTCCAGCTACGTCGCTGTTGAACTTATTTGTAAAATAGAATATCTTATCCATAAAAGCAACTATTTCGATGATTTTTTTTTAAATTAACCTTATTTTTCTAATAATATATACTAAGGTTCTAGTAAGGCTTCATAGTATTCTTGGAGGTAAGACGGTAATTCTATTATTGTTATCTTATAAATCCATGACATAAATTAATTCTATTAAATTGTATATTGGTTTATTTTACAATTTCAAATTAATTTTAGTTCATCTTCTGTGTTTATATTATAATATTAAGGTAATTGAATATGAGTTATGAATTTATTTTTACATTCATTGTATAGAATATATATTATTATATTCCTATATTTTTACTGTTTATTGTCTATTATTATATATTTTACATTCGTTGTATAATATATACTGTACATCATGACTGTAAAATTTAAAGTATAATCATAATAAAACAAATTAAGTTATTGTAATAAATGATTGTAAATGCTAAGTGTATTCAAAATTGTCTCTCACAAGAGAGCAGAACTAATATTGAATTACGTTATTAATATTATAATATAAAGACAGAAAATGTACTAAAATTAATTTGAAATTGTAAAATAAACCAATATAAAGTTTAAAAGAATTAATTTATGTTATTATACATTGGATATAGTAGAATTACCGTCTTTCAATAATAAATACTATGAAGGTTAGAAAAAATAAAGTTAAATTTAAAAAAAAAAATCACCGAAATAGTTGCTTTTATGAATAAGATATACTATTTTATAATTAATATCGACAGCGACGTAGCTGGAACCGTCTGTGACGTGTGCGCGAATGTGCGCATGCTCAGTAGGCGGCGCGACGTTACGATTTCGGTGCGTAGAAGAATAAGCCACCGTCGGCTGTTGTTGATCACACGCGTAAAAACTTTTATAAATGTTTCATTTTAACATAATTACTAATCCCCTAGAATTCATTAATAAATATAAAGATAGATGAACCTTTTTACTTGCGCCTTGCCAAATTTGAAGTGTAAATGTTAATTGAATCGCGTGTAATAAACAAAAGATTATACAAAAATTTTCTCAACTTCTATTGATCTAATAAAAATGTGCAAGAGCTCAAAATTTTTCTTTTTTTAAATTCAATGAAATGCATTTCATATTTAAGCGCTAAAAACTTCCGAGATATAATCCCTAGCAACGGTATTTTTCACTTTAAACAATATAAATATATAGTTAAAAAATCTGATCATTTCAGTTTTGATTACTATTAATATTCTCGAAAAAGTACATTTTACTGCATTAAAAAATTCCAAGCCGTTGGCGAACTTCGCAATCGTTAATTTTGAATATAAATAATTTTGAAACTGGTCCCCATATTCAAATTACACTTTGTAATTTTAAATATATTATGAGTAGTTAAAAAAACATCTTTGCACCATTATTATTTAATTTCAATTGTTTGAACGAATTTTATAGCTCATTGAATATTGAACAGTTTTTATATTTTCATTGTTTATTTAATAATATAAAAATTTATTTTTTAACTTTTCATGTATGTACTTTTGTTGATAATTATGTTCTACACAATTTTTATATGAAACATTTTTCGATTAGAGCAATAGTTTTGAAACTATTGAAGAAAAAGTAAAAAAGAACATTTTTTACGCTATTTTGCAATAAATAAACACGTCGCTGATAGATTACGACCCCGACAATTTAAGGTTTTATTCTACACATCCTCAGCTATCATTGAAGGCAAAAAAATAGGCGTTGGAAAAAATGTTGGTAAGTCGGCCATTTTGGACCTAATTCGCCTGGACTAAGTGTTGAATTAAAGTAGGCAAAAAATTTATGATGTGCTATAATATAATCTGGGGTTTTCATGTTCTGAACTAACCTGCATTGAGTAGAGTCCTGGAGATCAGAGAAAATTGAGAAAAAGAAGGATTTGGAGGTTTCCGATGCTTCGAGCATTTTAAGTTTTCTTCGAAATTTGTATCCCTTCATCTTGCCGTCAATCTCGATTCCTTTATAATGCATTTATAATTTTAAGTGCATATTGTTGCGTGTGCTGATGGGTTGAAAGTTTACTATAGAAAAATGTTAATAAAGTGTAAATTTTTGTAATATCTCTCATTGTAGTTAAACATAAACTCTTAGGCATGAAATTCATGAAAATTAACTACACTTTATAAAAAAATATTATTTGAAACAAATTTGAAATTTATATTATTGGAGTAAAATATTTTACAAATATATTGGGTAATTATACCAATGGCTATCAATATGTCAGTACAAGACCGTAAATACGATTATAATTCTATATTAAGGTTTTTAAATATATAATCGAAATTAATATTATTTTACGGCGTAGTTTTAGCATTTAAAAATACGATCCTTTTTTTAACTCATAAAAGTCTTTGCAATCTATTTGATTATTATTCTCAATCATTTGCGGATATATTGGGACGTTAAAATTATGTAATTACTCCATATGTGTATATAATTAATTAACTATTTATTTGATAGTTAGGGACTGTAAATGTTATCAAATATGTTTATTAAAAGAAAATGTGACTTCATACAAAGGGTGTATAACAAATTGAAAAAAATTAGTTACTTCTATGAAATATTTAGTAAAAGGAATTAGTAAAATGTATTTAGTTAACTTAAATAAATATTTCATTGATACAAATAAAGAAAGAATAAAATTAATTAAATGATTTAGTAAAAATATTATTTAGTAGAGCTAACTAAATTATAGTTCGTTCAAAGGCATTAGAGTTAAATCTACTAAATGGGTTAGTATTAATAACTAAACTCATTTTGCAGAAACAAGCATTTAAATAAATAAATAAATAAATAAATAAACTATTCTATAAGTGCAAAATTTGTTTCTTTTTAATGAATTAAAGTATTTATAGAAGAGTTAAACTTTATTGACTAAATATTTACTTATTATAACGAATTAATTCTAAAGAAGAAGAAATAATTCTGAAGTTTAATTCACTTAATAGTTAACCATTATACATAAACTAAATAACTATAATGTGCTTAAGGTATTTTGGTTTTAACTAAATAGTTAGTTGATCTATCGAAGGTATGTAGTATCTCTTGAAAATTACTTTATACAAAATTATATAATAAGGCAGGTATGGTGTATTGGACATTCTAATGATTTAAAAGCTCTTCTCTATAAGAATTGTATTTATATTAAATAATATTTTTTCTTAATTTGACTTTACAGTCACACGTAAATATTTTTTATTCTTTAAAAAAATGTTATAGCCTAAGATAGTAATAAAATAACATTTCAGGATTATATTCAATTATTTCTAATTTAAACAAAAGAAAGTATTGAAATGAAGTTTTATATAATCAAGTATATGCAAATATGTATGAGTACCAATTCGTGTAAGTTTGGAAATTATTACTTATTATTATTCAACAAAAAAGCATGCACTCACTTATTTATAACATGGCAATACAGTACTACGAAAGTGTAATTTAAAAATTAGTTTGACATGTACTTGCGGGCCCGTCTTTGAACAGTTTTCATAATTTAAATGGTTAAAAAATATTGTGGAACAGTATCTTTTATAGAACAGTACGCAAAATAAACTATATTTCCCAGTCTATCAAATGAATTAAAATTAATTAATTGTATTGAATAATTTAATATATTTTTATCAAGGTAAATGCGTTATTTCATCAAAGAAACTTAAATCTACTACAACATGTTATAATCTACTACCTATATCAATACATAATTGCTTGAATATTTCAAACTTTTATCAGTAAGTCCAGTTAAATTACGAAACAAAGAAAATGGTTTCTGTAATATTTGTTGTCATCAAGATTTTTAAATATGGATCAATTTTTTACATATATTTCGTTATTCTGTGATCAATAACAGAATTTATTGTCAATAAATAAATTAACATTATTTTTCTTAAATTTTTGTATGTCACTATCTTCTACTTGATGTAATCTCTTACTTATAAGATCACTATGATCTTTGCTTAAGAGCCAATAACATGAACATTTGATAAAATCATCATTACTCAGATCCATAATTATATTTTTATAACATTATAATTACCTTGTCAGATAAATTTTTATTCTGTTATAAGTAATTTGATGGAAAGTACAATTTATTGATCTGAAAACTGGTTAAAGTAAATTTAACTAATTTGCAAATGATTTCCAATACTTTTCTAAATAAATGATTTTAATTATTGTAAATCATTTAAACTGGTCTTAAACAGTTTTTAAACGACTCATATAAGAGAGTCCAATGATTTCAAAGAGTGAACAGATCCCCAGTGTAATTTTATATGGGTAGGTATTTAAAAAAAAAAATGGAATAATTTAGTATGTGCATTTCCCATGTTTACCAAAAAACTTTTCAAAGACGGGCCCGGAAGTACATGTCAAAATAACTTTTAAATTATATCTTCATAGTACTGTATTCCCACATGATAAATAAGTAAGGGCATAGACACACTTTTAATCACTAACGTTTTTATTGAATAATAATACGTAAAAATTTTGAAACTTATACGAATTGGTACTCAGGCATATTTACATATATTCACAAACCTTTTTATTATATCATAAGCCGTCGTTTTATCTTGAATAAATTCTATTTTTTGTCCGAAACAGAACTGTATATATACTTTATTGCTTTCAAATCATTATTGTCCTACGAATCTTAATCATTTGTATTTTTTGTTCTTGTTATATTAGCATCGCATTTTTTCATTTTCAAAAATATTGTAATGCGTTTTTCCACATTTTATAGTTTTTACCGCCAAACACTGGTATTTTAAATTCATTATTGTTACCCATTTCTATTGCTCACGTAGCGTCAGTAAGACACCTTTATTTTATACAATAATTTTAAACAAAGTTTCCTCTAAGCGACCAATGAACCACGCTCTACTACCATGATAGGATGATTCGGTTTTAAATGAATAGAATATCACTATTTATTCAAAAACGGAAATATTTATTTGGTATATAAGATTCATTTATAATAAATTTATTAGTGCGGTATCACTTCCCAGTCAAACGATTTATTTCGTAAACAGCGCGGACTCGACTGACTGTATATATTCGTGCAAAAGCAGTTAAGCTTACATATGTAAATAATATAATATAAGTGTATGCCCTTGTGCACTAAATACATCATACTCTATGTACACAATGATGTATACATACTTAACAGTTGCAGTTTTTGTCTTCTATATAGGTTTCCATAGATAGCAAAACTTTCACGTACAGTTTATATATATGGTTTTAATATTTTAACTGTTCTATACATATATTTATAACAGGAACTTTTGTTATTTCAAGTTAGTTTTGTATAATGTCTTAAAAAACTCTATATAGGATATTTTTTGCAGTAATTACACACATTTCGTGAAAATAACTCGATATTTTAAATTGTCTGGATTTTTACAGCTTCCCGATATAAAATTAATGAAGGCCTATTTTAGGATTTTGATAAAAAAATTTTTTTTCGAACATATCCACAAATGAATTTTGAAAATTATTGGTAGATTTACTCTAAAACCTCCATGCTTGAAATTGATTCTTAAACTATATTCATCGCATCTATGCGGAACTTTGTTCATTTACATACTTTGTTATGTAATCCTCGAAAGCGAATTTAAAAAAATTACTACTTATAAACCTAATCAGTAAACCGATCCAAGATATTATATAATATAATAAATATTAAAATTGGAAAATATATATGAGCATCTGAGAAATTTTTACACACGTTCAGCTTGCTGCGTCTTACATATTTAATAACTTTTGATCTAACATAGACACAACAGTAGATAGGCTATAGGCATACTGGCACATAGGCATTCTGGCACAGCAAAACTGTGCCAGAACGTATACATTCATTCTGGCACACTCCCACTCCTCAAAATTGTGCCAGTATCCCGTCCGACGTCACACCGACGAATTACTCAAGGTGCCTTTCGAATCGAGAAGTGCCTGGAGGAGCGGGCAGTGCACCTTGAAATGTGCCATTATGCCTATAGCTATTAATTCTACTTTTTAGTTGCTTTTTTTTCTGTTGGTTGCTAATGGAGGACTAATAGAATAATTTTAAGAGTTTTGCTTCGTAATATTATCCATTGGCTATTTAAATAATCTTTCTCACATCTCCGCTTATTGGATTATACTGAACGATGCGGTCATACAAGATCAAACAATAAGCTGTAGTATTGTTTGGGAAGTTATTTCTTGCCTCAATTTCTAGCCGCAGATCTACAGGAGCGTTCTTTATAGATTCATTTTGTCGCGAACAATCGATAACTATGAGTGATTCATTGAAAAGAAATTTTATCCTTGTAAGGAGTGGTTGAGGATCTTTTGCATAGTATGTTTTTTGAAAATTTGCATACATATCATAGAGTAGTGCATATTGATTATTAGCAATGTCAAGATTTAGATTATTATATGGATAATATTGTGAATTTAAGAAAAGCCTCACATTACTTATATTACAATGATCAAAACGACTTGCATTTGCAGCAAGTTCATTTTTTTTCTTCGTCTGTAAGCCAAGAATGATAAAACGAGGTTTTTCCAATTGATTGGAAGTTTTCACCGTCCAGATATGTTTATTAGCGCTTGGTAGAACAGGATATTCAAATAGCTCCCATGAACGATAACACATTGAGATAGGACTATTCTTGCCAATAAAATTTAAAAGTTGTATTTTTTGTTTATCAGATGGAATGACATAAGGCATTAGCCATTCAATCTTGCTTATTTTTATGTCACATTCTTCATATATAATATTATTACCAACTGTAGTACCTTCGTGGATTATTGCATTAATGTCGGATCTTGATCTTATGAGAATAAGTTCATGTTTCATATTAACTACTATTTTTTTGTAATCTTCTGTAAAGCCCAAAATCATACTCAGTGGAATAGCAATGTCAAAGTTTCCTTGTTTATCCACCAGAGATTTCGACGCTTCTTCATTGCCAAGCCAGCCTGCATTTTCAAGCATGAGAGTCTCATTGGGAATAAACGAAGTCCACCCTTTTATCACACTACTTAATCCGACATTTTTACTTTTGTCTATTTCTACTCCATTAATTTCATAGCGAATTTCATCAAAAAGATGACATATAGCATTGTTAACAAATCTAGATTTCATAGGCAAGTTGCCATCAGTTTTTTTAAACTTTCCAGTTATATGGATAGAACTTCGTGATGGTAGAAGACACAAATTTTGATTTTGGATAGAAATACGAATTTCGTCGTTGTTATCAAAGCTTAGTGCTGTGTATGGCTGATGTGCGTGGATTTCGTAATGAGCAATTGACTCATCGAACACGACACCTGATTAAATTTTTAGAATTTCGTCCATTTTTCAAGAAGTAGCAGAAAATTATACAAGTGAATTTTTGCCACGAACTTTTAAACCCAAACTTTGGAGGAACTGAATGCTCTTCCGTGTTAACGGTCTCAAATTCTTCAATTGACTGAGTGTCGATTGACATGGTGGAAAACTTATATGCGTGCTAGAATTATAAACTATCCCCATTATATAGATTTGATATGAAGTCTAATAGTAATTTCCTCTCCTCGAAAATTAACCAAATTTCCCTCTTGATCGACTATTCGAATTTGAAGATGATCTATAGACTTAACACTCAGTGGTAGATATATAACATGAGATGGAACTTCAATGATTTTATATCCTGGAGGAACTCTGGGAAAGAATTCATGAATGGTATGAACCTTTTTATTGTGAATGAAAGCACCCGCAGTAATATTACACTCGAGTCTGAGTGCGTTGATTTTCAATATTTTCACTGGTAAATCAGAACTGTGCTCAGTATTTTCCTTGAGAATACGAGGAGTAAAGCCGAGAAGACTACCTATCGATGTTTGAGGACTAAGATCTAAAAGAACACTGCACTTTATTTCACTTTTAAATGTGTTATTATTGGCTTTCAAGGAAAAATCAATTCCTTTGGATTTCAATGTGGTTGATAAAAATTGATGGATATCGTCAATCTCGTGTCACTACCGGTGGGAATAGTAACCAGTTCCCACTGTAAATGTAGTTTATTATTTGTATTGTCAATATTCGGAATCGAGTTGAAGGTTAACAGTTCGACTAAGCCTAAAACAAATTTTTTATGCTTTGCGAGTTCAATAGAGGGAAAATAATCAGCTTCTAAAATAGAAGATCTGCCTGAGAGAGTCAAAGTGAAACTATCTTCCATGACTGATTGATCGAGAATGATTAAATTTAGACAATCAAGTCCTTCTTTATAGACTATCGGTTAAGAAATGAAGACAAAGGTGATCACAAATAAATGAATCGAACTTCTGATATCTTTTATAGTTGCATTTTATTTCATTTACATTGAAATATTTCATGAGATCTATGGGAGGCCTTAAATCACCAAAACTATCGAAGTACATTACATCAGAACCTCTCTTTCGATAAGACACCCAATGAGTACCTTTATTCTGTGAATCATCAAGATTAACAATAGCAGATTCGTTGTACCATGGACCATTATGAGGCAGATTATTTCTCATGAAAACGCCTGGAAAATATGGAATTTTTAAGATACGTACATATTTCATAAGATCACAATCTGATAATGCACGATTTGGCAAAGTTAAATCGAAGTTTTTTTTTTAACTTGTCCATGTCCGATATGCAGTTTCAGAAATAACTCCATTCCATGCTTATACGCCATAAGATAGAGACCTTTACCTAAAGCAATAGCTTCCATCGTCTTATTAAAACATAGCAAAGATGGATCTATACGCTCATCGAAGAGTCGAAAATATTTCAACATCATTGCACCGATGTTTCGCAACAGTGCTACTCGTATAAAAAAAGGGAGTAGGGGCAATCTTACCTAAATATAAAATAGCAAAGAAAAATTCTTGAATAGAGTTAGTATACTGGGATGATCCGAATGAGCTTGTTGAGAGACTAAGATTACTAACTGTCGAACAATCCGCAGGGAATAACAATCACGTCAATGAAATTCAATCCATTATTGAAGAATTACGTGAAATAAGATGCATATATTGATACGTTCATAGACGATTTCATCAGTAGCAACATGAGTCTTGATGTGTTTGGAAGAATGTTAGAGGTCACGAAAGGGAGTCGAGGCCCTCCAGGTATTGACTTCAATACTACATTGGATGGAAATTATGATATCGAAAGTAAACGACTTTGTAATATGGGGGAAGCTAAAGAAGAAAATGACGCAATTAGCGTGAAAATTTTGAATATAGCACTAAAGACCCAGGTAGATATGTTATTATTTTAAATTTCTGAATCGCCTAAATACGTTCAAGATTGTGAGCAAAGGCATGAAGGTATTCGCTTGTCCATAGAAGCAAAATTGGGGGATCTTATTAAAAAATATGATAATTTGCAAGAGAACGTAACGAAAATTGTAAAAAACACAAATAATATTATAAAAGAGATTGAAAAGAAATATGTACCGCGAAAAAGTGGTAAGAGTTACACAAACCAGCACGTCGTAGATATGAGCGAAGAAAATATGATATACGTGCAATAGATGAGACATGGCAGGCTGATCTTGTAGAAATGATTCCCTTCTCGAAGGACAATAAAGGTTTTCGTTATTTACTCACTGTCATTGATATATTTTCAAAATTTGCATGGGCCATTCCAGCGAGGTCAAAGAGTGGCAACGATGTTACTAAGGCTATGAATGAGATATTGAAACAAGGACGAGTACCATTTATCTACAAACTGATCAAGGAAAAGAATTTTACAATTCTCATTTCCAAAATCTCATGAAAAAGTATTAGGAGTGTGAATAAGTCTTTCCCGTATTTTGTAAGAGATGGCGCCACCAATACTGTGCGAGTATTCAATGGTTACATATGTCATAATCAAAGCTTATTCATATGTCAACAATTCCATACTAACACATTAGTTAAAATTTTTTCGCATCATAAATTTTTGATATCGTGAAAATGTCGAAATTTGAACCGAGTCGACGTCATTTGCGGGAAGTTTCACTTTATTGGTTCAATTTGAAGAAATCTGCTGCCGAGACGCATCGATTGCTTCAGGAGGCTTATGGAGAAGGTTGTGTCGATGATTCAAGTGTTCGCGGATGGTTTCGACGCTTCAAAAGCGGTGATTTCGACGTGGAAGACAGGAGCGTTCCGGGCTGCCGCAAATCTTTGAAGATCGAGAATTGGCGACTTTGCTTGATGAAGATTCTTGTCAAACGCAAGAAGAACTTGCTGAAGCATTGGGAGTTGACCGAACAACCATTTCCAAGCGTTTGAAAGCCATGGGAATGATCCAAAAGCAAGGAAATTGGGTGCCGTACGAACTGAAGCTGAGAGACGTCGAACGGCGTTTTTTCACTTGCGAACAGCTGCTTCAGCGACATAAAAGAAAGGGTTTTCTGCATCGTATCGTGACTGGCGATGAAAAGTGGATAGGTTACGATAATCCGAAGCGAAGAAAGTCATGGGGACTACCCGGCCATGCATCATCATCGACGGCCAAGCCAAATATTCATGGCGCCAAGCTCATGCTCTGTATATGGTGGGACCAGCTAGGTGTGGTTTACTATGAGCTTCTGAAACCGAATGAAAGGATCACAGGCGAGGTCTATCGATGACAATTGATGCGTTTGAGCCGCGCATTGCGAGAAAAACGGCCACAATACTCCGACAGGCATGACAAAGTTATTTTGCAACATGACAATGCTCGCCCACATGTTGCACCGCCGGTGAAAACATACTTAGAAACGCTCAAATGGGAAGTCCTACCCCACCCGCCGTATAGTCAAGACGTTGCTCCGTCTGATTACCATCTCTTCAGATCGATGACGCATGGCCTGGCTGACCAGCACTTCCATTCCTACGAGGAAGCCAAAAAATGGGTGGATGACTGGATAGAGGCCAAACCGGTCGAATTTTTTCACAACGGGATTCGTATGTTGCCAGAAAGATGGGAAAAAGTTGTAGCTAGCGATGGCCAATACTTTCAATAATTCATTTGTAACCATTTTTTCACAATAAAGGCTCAAAATTTGAAAAAAAACGGGAAAGACTTATTCACATACCTGATAATATATAAATTTATAAATATTATATTTTTCTACTACACTTCGGATCATAATACATTAGATAGCGGGTGCACATGTTCAATAAATAAATATTAATTAAACATATTATAAATTGAAATTTAAATAGTTCAAATGAATATATACTTATTAATTTTATAACTATAGAAATTTTTTTTGTTAATTAACGTCACTCTATTTATGCTTCGAAATATCGGTGCTAATTATCGACGGAGATCTACGATATTTTTGTATAAAAGCACATGTAAATTATTACAGCGGTGCTTGTGTCAATCAGCCGAGACCGGGGCTTGAAATCTGATCACCAAGTTACTAGTCCTTTGCTCTAGTGATCGAGCCATCGTAGTCCTCACTATAAAAATTTACCTATTAAATAATAATAAATTCCTTAATAATGTTTTCATCTCCAAAAATAAAAAAGTAATTGGTTTTAAATATTCAGAGCGATTTTAGGACTTTGCCGACTCCGCGGTATTCTAAGTAAAAAAAGTTTTCTTTTTATTTAATTTAATATTAAATTATTTAATTTAATTAAATTAACTTTTCTTGATTAAATACCACAAGTAAAATTATATATATATATAAATATATATATATAAATACCACAAGTAATATACATATATATATATATACACCCAGAGAGAGAGAGAGAGAGAGAGAGAGAGAGAGAGTGAGAAAGGGGGAGAGGGGGAGCTTACGGATTAGAATAATCATAAAAAGTATATATATATATATATATATATATATATGAAATGTTTGATGTGCGTAAGAGGGTGGATTAATAAGTTTCCGGCTTAGCGTTCTATAGTACCATTCTTAGATAGCTTGTAGCTAAAATTTCAGTCCGATCGCCATGTTAGTTTAGGTTTGAGAGCACGCTGAACAAGACGGCTCTGTGTTTTTCGTAGAAATGGAAAATCTGGAAAATCGTCCTGTTATCAAATACTTTTATTTGAAGGGGTTTACGCCGAAGGAAATTAATGAAGAGATGGACTTAACACTGGGGACATCGTCCCCATCATGTTCAACCGTTAAGCAGTGGGTTTCCGGGTTTAAAAAGGTTCGTTTGAGCACCTTTGATGAGCTTCGCTCAGGACGCCCCTTTGAGGTCACAACTCCAGATATGATCGAAAAAATCCATCAAATAGTGCTGAAAGACCGCAGGTTGAAAGTGTGTGAGATAGCTGAGACCTCTAAGATGTCATATGAACGTGTATAAAATGTTTTGCACCAGCATTTGTATCTGGAAAAGCTCTGTGCAAGATGGGCGCCGCGTTTGCTCACAGTCGACCAAAAATTGATTCGAAAGAACATTTCTACCGCCAATTTGGCGTTGTATAAGCGTAATCCTAACGAATTTTTGCGTCGATTTGTAGCCGTCGACGAAACTTGGGTCCACCACTACACTCTTGAAACCAAACAATAGTCTAAACAGTGGATTGGCCCAGGGGAACTAACTCCAAAGAAGGCAAAAACAATTTTTTTCGGCAAACAAGGTTATGGCTACTGTTTTTTGGGATGCAAGAGGCATTATATACATTGATTACCTTGAAAAGGGTAAAACTATCATTGGTCAATACTACGCAGACTTATTGCAACGCTTGAACCACGAAGTGAAATTTAAACGACCTTATCTGGCGAAGAAAAATATCTTGTTTCATCACGATAACGTACAAGCGAACACGTTAATCGTTGCGATGGCTAAAATCAACTATCTGAAGTTTGAATTGGTGCCGTACCTTCCCTACTCTCCAGACCTAGCCCCGAGTGACTATTATCTGATTCCTAACCTCAAAAAATGGCTTGGCGGTAAGAGATTTGCGGACAATGAAGAAGTAATCGAAGCTGTAAATGGGTATTTTGACGAACTTGATGAATCAGTCGATAGAGATGGCATTACTAACACCGCTAAGAGAAATGTATCAGCCTTGGAGGAAATTATGTTGAGAAATAAAAAAATTCTTAAAAACGTTGTTTTTCTTGGTCAGGCCGGAAACTTATCAATCCATCCTCGTATTATACTATTTATAATAGATTAGTTTACTTTATATGATTTTGTACATGTTAATTTCTTGAGTTTTATGAACTGAGTTAAGTCTTTAAAACATATTTTATAGGACATGAATCTCATAAATGTTTACAAAATAGTAAAATATATAATAGAACTTATTTATGCAGACATAGACGTCTCGTTTAAAATCTTCCGCGTGACTCTGTCTATTTCTTCTTGCCTCCAAGTTTAAAATTCCGAAATTTTCAAGATTAAAATAATTATTTATTAATAATTCGAGTTCGTCTAATCTCGTTTCTTCTGTAAACGCTGCTTCCACATTTATGTGTATGAAATCGTGTTTTTTCGGTTCCTCATAACCGCGGACCTATCAGCCCAGTTTTCTACGGGAAATCGCGAGCTTACTACCCTCTATTGGGCGTGCTTCTATCGGCGTAATTAAGTCCCAATTATCCTGCCCGAGAAGAATTTGCGCGCGCGCATTTTCATATGCTTTCAATATTACTTTCTCGCTCTCTGAACTTTTTCACGATAGCGCTAGAAATCAATTGAATGGGTAGATCCAAATTCCGCATCGTTAGCTCTTGTCCGATCTCGCAAATTTCATCCGCGCTAACTATTTTAAAACTTACCCTCTCACAATTCAAGCCAATTGCGTTTCCCCACAAACCTTTTACAGAAGTGTGTGTGTTTCCTCTCCCATAATGCCCAATCGTCGGGCGAAATTTTTATCAATTAAACTGATAGTGGAACCGCCGTCTAATAACGCGAACGTGTTTGCAGATCCATTCGGGCCCAAGACTTCGACGGGAGCAAACATTAGTAGCGCTTTTCTCGGGCCTAGTCATGCCGTACTTTTCCCATCTTTACCGTCGCCCTCTCGTCGTGCGCGTTCATTGAGCATTATCCCGCGCTCTTCGCTTAAAGTCATGCTCTTCGAAATATGCATCGCAGTATGATGATGCTTACGACAATCACAGCATACAATCTCTTCGGTGCATGCTTTCGCAATATGACCCTCACTCAGACACTTGTAGCAGAGACGCGGTTTTCCCAGAATCACCCTGCGTCTTCCAAATGACTCTTTTCTAAATTTATAGCAGTCACCTTTCGCGTGAGAATCATGCTTACAATATATGCATGTTTTCTTTTTCGCTTCAAAACTAGTATCCATAGGAGTTCCATCCCGCTGCGCTGACGCCACGTAGATTCCTGCTGTAGCATGCTGTCTCCCCTGCTTCCTCGAATCTCTATCGCTATTTCTGTTCATTACAATTGACAAATCGAAATCTAAAAGGCCGCCGTTAATTGCGTATTCTCCTTCGCGATTCAAAAATTCGGACACCTTCTCTAAGCGGCTTAAAGCTGGATCGCTTGCTTCGTAACGATTAAATTGGCTTATTTTCTCGTCCGTGATTTTACTCGCAACAGATCTCAATAGGTCAATATTATTAATGCACTCTAGCATCCCCAAAGACTTAAAGGGGAATAGCGCATTTTTCAAACGTATAGCGAAGCGCGCGATGCCAATTTTTCCTCATCTCAAATTAGGCAGATCGTGAATATCTTTTACAACTCTTTCCGCTACCTGACGCTTGTTGCCGAAGTTCAACTTCAGCAGCTGTACAACAGGTTCGGCTGTACTGGTGGTACCCAGTGAAGTTTCTACCGCTTCGCGTGCTTGCCCGCGCAAAGATTTAAATAACCTCATAATATTCTCACAGTCGTTGAATTGACACACGCGCGTCGACGATCTATATGCATCTTCGAAATGCATCAATTCCAATGGATTTCCATTAAAAGTTGGTAAGTCTTTCGCGATCTTGATTCTACTAGCTATGCGCGAATCTGTATCGCTTAACGCTGCATCTCTGACCACACGCAAAGTCTCTTGCAGAGATTTCACAAACAACTTTATCGGATTCGTTTCCGCACTTTAATACGCGTTTGAGGTACTTTCGCCTAACAAATCGCTATTACTCCCATTTGCTGCTGCAGTTTGACGTGTGCCGGGAACTCCTGGATGGCTCGTTTCCTCCATCATATTCGTAGCTGTAGGGACGGGTATCGAATTTACTGGTGTAGCTACTTCCTGTGCTACCAATGGGATCTCATGCACAGTGACGACATCGCTCAGATATGTCACTAACGGTAAATCGTTGATACTTCCATCAGCTGACACGGTCGCTCTATCCTGCAGACGATTCGTGAGAATGGTACGTTCATGTTGGCGCTTCCGTTGACTTCTAGCATTCACAGCTAGTGCAGTAAGTGTCCCGGTTTTCGGCTTTCCACGTTTTGCTCCTGCAGACGTTCCTTTCGCAAACGCAGCAGGGCGCTTTCTGCTCCTCTTGTCAAAAACCATGATATCCACAATAATCACTTTATTATCAGGTATGTGAATAAGTCTTTCCCGTTTTTTTTTCAAATTTTGAGCATTTATTGTGAAAAAATGGTTACAAATGAATTATTGAAAGTATTGGCCATCGCTAGCTACAACTTTTTCCCATCTTTCTGGCAACATACGAATCCCGTTGCGAAAAAATTCGACCGGTTTGGCCTCTATCCAGTCATCCACCCATTTTTTGGCTTCCTCGTAGGAATGGAAGTGCTGGTCAGCCAGGCCATGCGTCATCGATCTGAAGAGATGGTAATCAGACGGAGCAACGTCTGGACTATACGGCGGGTGGGGTAGGACTTCCCATTTGAGCGTTTCTAAGTATGTTTTCACCGGCGGTGCAACATGTGGGCGAGCATTGTCATGTTGCAAAATAACTTTGTCGTGCCTGTCGGAGTATTGTGGCCGTTTTTCTCGCAGTGCGCGGCTCAAACGCATCAATTGTCGTCGATAGACCTCGCCTGTGATCCTTTCATTCGGTTTCAGAAGCTCATAGTAAACCACACCTAGCTGGTCCCACCATATACAGAGCATGAGCTTGGCGCCATGAATATTTGGCTTGGCCGTCGATGATGATGCATGGCCGGGTAGTCCCCATGATTTTCTTCGCTTCGGATTATCGTAACGTATCCACTTTTCATCGCCAGTCACGATACGATGCAGAAAATCCTTTCTTTTATGTCGCTGAAGCAGCTGTTCGCAAGTGAAAAAACGCCGTTCGACGTCTCTCAGCTTCAGTTCGTACGGCACCCAATTTCCTTGCTTCTGGATCATTCCCATGGCTTTCAAACGCTTGGAAATGGTTGTTCGGTCAACTTCCAATGCTTCAGCAAGTTCTTCTTGCGTTTGACAAGAATCTTCATCAAGCAAAGTCGCCAATTCTCGATCTTCAAAGATTTGCGGCCGCCCGGAACGCTCCTTGTCTTCCACGTCGAAATCACCGCTTTTGAAGCGTCGAAACCATCCGCGAACACTTGAATCATCGACACAACCTTCTCCATAAACCTCCTGAAGCAATCGATGCGTCTCGGCAGCAGATTTCTTCAAATTGAACCAATAAAGTGAAACTTCCCGCAAATGACGTCGACTCGGTTCAAATTTCGACATTTTCACGATATCAAAAATTTATGATGCGAAAAAATTTTAACTAATGTGTTAGTATGGAATTGTTGACATATGAATAAGCTTTGATTATGACATATGTAACCATTGAATACTCGCACAGTATTGGTGGCGCCATCTCTTATTCACACTCCTAATAATAAAGCACTTCAATAATCAGCACTTTAAATAATAAACACGAGCAACACTTTTTTTTTCTTCACCTTTTGCTTACACTTCTCACACTAATTCACTTCTGCTTATATTATTCAAATTTACTCCTCACCCGGGGCATCAATGTTCGGGATAAGGCATGTAAGCGGAGTTTTTTTTACAAGCTTTATTAATTTAAATTACACAAAAAATACATTAGATAAAAAACGCAAAGATTACAAAGTTAATTTAAAATAACCAATATTATCGATACCGGTGTTGGTTACGCGGTCTTTCTGCTCAGGCGTCCCAAACAAAAATGACACTGGCCGCCGCTGACCTGCTCGTCCCTTTTTTTCCCATTAGGAGTACACAATAGGCCGGGGGAAAGCGGGCAGTCCCTCTACCTAAACATTAGCAGTATGAGCGATCGCCTGCCGAACATCGTGCTGACAGGGTGCTATTCCCTTCAGCCATAGGGTGACCTCAGTACATAGGCGGGTCGGAACGCCTCAAGAAAAGTCCTGACCATCCCTTCAGAGACGCTATAGCCTCGGACACCAGTGAGACCTTTCTCGAACGAATGCTGCGATCTCGATCCGATAGAGCACGTGCATCGCGGTGGCACAGAGTGGGAGGGGCAGGGGTGCATGAAAATTCTGCATTTTAAACGGCTTGCAGGCCTTTGCGAACCGTCATTCTCATACATAAATATAAATCATTCGTCATCTACAATGCCTCTGAACACCCTTACAAATTTCACGCCGCTGCACACCGAGAAATTGGACATCGGACAATCTTTAACCCGATGGTGCAAATAACATAGTAATGTCCTTTTTTGATTTCCCTCACATTATTCTCTTTTTTTTGTCTACAGCGTTCGTCCAAACAAGCATGATATATTACAACCATACTCGACCACTTGAGAATTTGGACATTTTTATCATCCTAGATAGACTAGGATATTCCGAGTTTTGATTGAGCATTATGGGAGAAAGAATCTCTTTATGTAGCTGGCCAACACGTGCTGGAACGGCACTAGAGCGTTAGATTGTTTCAGTTTTATCCACGAATTTCTACCGTAATGAGTCGGACTAAAAATTGTAGCGCCCGTGTGGGCCCATCATGTCTTATTTACCTTTTTTTTAGATATACGATACGCATGCGCACACTTATGCGCACGCATCATATGTACACAAAAAAAAATAAATATACAGACATATATACATACGTACATACATACATACATACATACATACATACATACATACATACATACATACACACACTACACACACACATATATATATATATATATACATATATATATTACACATACACATACACATATACAATGAATTTTATTTTTTCTTAATGGTTTAATAACCAACCGCAACAATGAATCGCTGCTCTTACAAAAAAAAATAAATTAGAAATTATTAATTTTATTGCGCCCTCGGCACTTGGCTCCAATAATAAAAAAACTTTAATACATAGTACGACAGTCACTATATATAATTCCTATACCTTTATCATATTTATATCATACATTGAAGAGTTAATTTACTTAAAAAAAAAACATTCTTTCCTTTTTCTCAAAAAAAAATTTTTGTTGTTGATCACGTTACAATTTCTGAGAGGATAATAATTTATTAGAACGGGAAAATATCAAATCTCTTAAATTTAACATAACACATTTTTTTATAAGCTACATTTCATAGCAAGTCTATAACAACACATTAAAGTTTATATAAATCATTAAAATTATGATTGCTCTTGGATATTTATGGTTATAAATTTTAACATTCAACCAAAAAAAAAATTTTTATTATTTTGATCTTCCGCACTATGTTAGAATTATAATACACAGATTAATCATATTGCAGCTTACAGACAGATCAAGAATTTCGATGAACGTACAATTTCAAATTACTTCTAATTCCTAAACTAATAATCGAATTGAACACAAACTTTACCGACATTTTAATTGTATGTATTTGTAATTATCATTAGTTGTTTTTTTTGTTTAGACATTATTTAAATTTTTAGAAACGACCTGTCATGGCAGTTTTAAAGTAAGAGGCACGCAGTTACAATATATAACCTACAACTTAATGTCTAGTGATAAGATTAATTAACATAAGATTAAATTTTTTTAAGCCTTTGTACAATAGCGCATGATTATCGAAGAAATAATAGAAAAATTAAAATTATAAAAAAAGTAAGTGTATTTTTACAAAAATCAATATAACTAATTTATAGTTTCATACGCCTCGCTATGACAATGATAAGTACCTTTAAATATGATATACATTAATATAATTTAATAATCAATTTATAACCCTGTCTCTCGAATAAGCTTATGAAAGTATAATAGAAAAAAAGAAAAATAGCATCATGTTGCAAGTTCTGCATCTTATCTTTTACATAGATTAAATTACGAGATTAAATTTTTAATGATCTGTCATATAACTATCAAACATTGGCTTCATAGCATATGCACTGTCAAATTACGTTATTGTTTGTTACCTAAATAGAGAAAATTAATTTGAACAAATTAGATAAATTTCTAAATGTATATACTTCACCAGTCTAATGATTATTTCAGAATTTATAGTTCATAAATGAGACTTTACAATCCTTCACTTTAGTGTTCTCAGATTTTTCCTTCTTATTATAAAGCTCTTGAAACATTTTACATGCCATTACAATTGTTAAACATTCAACTAATACTGATTGACGTAGGAACTAACTCCTCTATCTTTATCCTTAGCATTAGCATTATTATTTTTTTTTCTATTATTTTATTCTTTCTGTTCATCATATTTTCCAAAATTATTCACAGTTGCACATTCAGATACACAAAAAATTTTCCGTAGGTTTGTTTATCTCTTGACAGTCACTCTTGTTCTTTGTAATATTTTCAAAACTATTCGTAGCTTCTTTTTGAATTTCATTATTTTATTTACAAACTGTTTCTGTTACTGATTGCTAATGTTTTAGATCGATTCTTCTCAATTATAGTATTTTATTATTATTTGAACTCACCTTTCTGGATTTATTGTTTTATCTGCACTAGGTTTAGTATTTTTTTTATTTACTATTATTTGAGATTTATTATTTGATCTAACGTTTCAAACTTATTTATAACCTCTTCACCAAATTTAGTATATTTAATTATAATAATTTCACTATTATGCATTCTTCTTTCTACTAAGTCAGTATTTGTAATTATGATATTATCTAAATCACTTAGTTCTCCGGATGAATCTTTTCCAGATTCATTCTCTGTATTAGCAGTATTTTTTTATTATTATTTATTGATACTGTGTTAGATTCACTAATTTTTAATTATTATTTTGTCACAATTATTTTAGATTCACTGTTTGTATCGCAAACGTATTAGTAACTTAGTATTGTAGTGCAGTTCATTTACGCGATTCTTCAAGGCGCATAACCTCACTGCCACTCCGCAGGCGGCTGCGCTTGGTTCGTGGAGCGGTGAGGTAAGGGGACGGGAGATAGTGCCGAGCATAAACACAAGGCGCAACGGCGTACGCGAGCGCCTTGAGATTCCTCTCGTGGGATGGCGCGTGTGTCGTCTTCGTTCGGTCGGCGCGGGCGCCTTGTGACACTCGTCACAATATATATATATATATATATATATATATATATATATATATATATATTTGAAATACAGTTCCTAAGGTGAAATATTGTATTTTCGTGTACGGGCGGTGGAATACGATATCCCGGTGCCTCAGAACGATTTATATTGGGAGTTTTATGTTTGGATGGTAGAATGCGATGTACAGATTTTTCCGAATGACTGCAAGGGAGAGTATTCTGTTTAGTTGGTAGGAAACGATGTCTAGCTTCCTCGGGACGACTTCTATGGGAAGATTCATATTGGGACCGTAGGGAACGATGTCCAGGTGCATCGGGATATTTTATACGGGGAGTTTCGCGTTCGGACGCTAGGTATGACAAGATGACTTCTATAAAGAGATTCTAATCTATTATTAAAACACCAAAAATCTCAGTAGAAGACGTCCCTGGATACCTGGATAGGTATTTATTAAAATTCTCTATAGCAGTCGTGCGAGACATATTCTATCGTGTGAACATAATACTCTCCGCAGAAGTTATCTCGAGATAATCTTTTTCTACGGCCCGAACTCGAGAGTACAATTTTCACCGTAGAAAATATATAATATGGATATATATTGTATAAAATGGTCTGCAAGATATCACGATTTTGGAGTGGACGCCGCTTTGAAACTACTTTTAATATAGAAGTAAGGATAGATAACTTACAGTAAATTATTTATAGTAATATAGATTTTTCTACATAGAATTCTCTTTCCTTAGATATTATTGAACTGATTAAGAAATCGGTTAAATTTTTATCTCAGACGAAGCCGGAATGGAATATGCTAGTGTTTATAGATATATATATATATATATATATATATATATATATATATTTATATTTATTTATTTATTTAGATGGACTGTTACGCTAGGACTCGTACAGATACAATGTGTTCATGTGTACGGATGGACAGGTCAGAGAGTGAGAGAAAAAACGTGAGATATTAGGCAAACGCGTCCACATGTTGTAGGCAACTCTCATTAGTATTGTGTAAACCCTGTTAGTCCCCATGGGTTTTTCTCAAGTTTTCTACTCTCTCTCTCTCTCTCTCTCTCTCTCTCTCTCTCTCTCTGTCTCTCTTCCCCCCCTCTCTCTCTTTCTCTCTCTTTCTTTCTCTCTCTCTCTCTTTCTCTGTCTCTCTCTTTCTCTCTCGCTCTCTTTTTCTCGCTCTATTTCGCTTTCTTCTTTATATAAGATACTTATAGGTCAAATATGATTATACCTATAGCATGCTCCAAAAATGTGAAAAGAAATAAATTAATTTTTGGAAAAAGTTTGTAGTCTACAATTAGCAGATTTTTCTAATTACTGACAATGGTCATTATGATAATTATGTATATGAAATAAATTATATATATATATATATATATATATATATATATATATATATACATCATATAAAATTATGTCAATATTAACATAATTTTATCTAAGCGATTATGTTGCAATATAATTATTTTTGTTAAATATAGAAAAATATGTATTCATAAATATATAATATATAGTTATTGCAATTAGATTATCAAATCTGCAGTTTTAGTTGTAAATATTTGAAAAATAGAAGTTATTGAATTATAAACTTGAGTCACATTCTGTTTCTGAGAAGATGTAAATAGTAAAAAATACAGAATTTTTTAGGACATATTCTTAAACAGAATAAGATTAATAATTGATTCAAATATCTTATTTATTTTTATAATTTTGAATTAATTAATAAACTGATCGATTTACATTTAGTTTCTCCGGGGATTTTTTTTTAATTTAAATTTTTGTACATTTAAATATATGCTTTTTTATTAATTATACAAATGGTTTATTCATATACCATTAGTTAAGCAACTATTCAAAATAATAATTTATATATTTAATATACTAAAAAGTTTATTTAAATACAATATATATTTTATTGATGTATGAAAAATAAAATTTACTTGAAGAAATTCGATTCTTCATTTGAAAAATATCTATTAGCTATAAAGAATTCAAACAAAATATGAAATGGAACTTCAATATCTTAAGTTATTAGGCCGTCATTATCGTAATCTTCAACTATTTAAATGTATACTATACATTATATTGCACTAAAGAGTAATAATATTAATGTATTTTTCTTATGTATTATATATATATATATAGTAACAAGATGCCAGGTGAACAAAGCACCAGATATGGTGTATTTCCTCTAATATACCGAGTTCTGTTACAGTGTGGGGGATAGGTTTATCTGAAGTAATTACCGTTACCAAGGTTCGATTCACCTTAGCCGGAAGAAACTAATAAATTTTTATGAATTTATAAATAAATGTATAACCATTATAAATTTTATATTTTTACCTTTTCATATCCGTCCTTGTATTCTATTATTTTGATAAGATATTATTGTTACCATTCGTCCCTCAATTTTACTTGTGGTATTTAATCAAGAAAAGTTAATTTAATTAAATTTAATTAAATTTAATAATTTAATATTAAATTAAATAAAAAGAAAACTTTTTTTTACTTAGAATACCGCGGAGTCGGCAAAGTCCTAAAATCGCTCTGAATATTTAAAACCAATTACTTTTTTATTTTTGGAGATGAAAACATTATTAAGGTATTTATTATTATTTAATAGGTAAATTTTTATAGAGAGGCCTACGATGGCTCGATCACTAGAGCAAAGGACTAGTAACTTGGTGATCAGATTTCAAGCCCCGGTCTCGGCTGATTGACACAAGCACCGCTGTAATAATTTACATGTGCTTTTATACAAAAATATCGTAGATCTCCGTCGATAATTAGCACCGATATTTCGAAGCATAAATAGAGTGACGTTAATTAACAAAAAAAATTTCTATAGTTATAAAATTAATAAGTATATATTCATTTGAACTATTTAAATTTCAATTTATAATATGTTTAATTAATATTTATTTATTCAACATGTGCACCCGCTATCTAATGTATTATGATCCGAAGTGTAGTAGAAAAATATAATATTTATAAATTTATATATTATCAGGTATTTGAATAAGTCTTTCCCGTTTTTTTTTTTCAAATTTTGAGCCTTTATTGTGAAAAAATGGTTACAAATGAATTATTGAAAGTATTGGCCATCGCTAGCTACAACTTTTTCCCATCTTTCTGGCATCATACGAATCCCGTTGCGAAAAAATTCGACCGGTTTGGCCTCTATCCAGTCATCCACCCATTTTTTGGCTTCCTCGTAGGAATGGAAGTGCTGGTCAGCCAGGCCATGCGTCATCGATCTGAAGAGATGGTAATCAGACGGAGCAACGTCTGGACTATACGGCGGGTGGGGTAGGACTTCCCATTTGAGCGTTTCTAAGTATGTTTTCACCGGCGGTGCAACATGTGGGCGAGCATTGTCATGTTGCAAAATAACTTTGTCGTGCCTGTCGGAGTATTGTGGCCGTTTTTCTCGCAGTGCGCGGCTCAAACGCATCAATTGTCGTCGATAGACCTCGCCTGTGATCCTTTCATTCGGTTTCAGAAGCTCATAGTGAACCACACCTAGCTGGTCCCACCATATACAGAGCATGAGCTTGGCGCCATGAATATTTGGCTTGGCCGTCGATGATGATGCATGGCCGGGTAGTCCCCATGATTTTCTTCGCTTCGGATTATCGTAACGTATCCACTTTTCATCGCCAGTCACGATACGATGCAGAAAATCCTTTCTTTTATGTCGCTGAAGCAGCTGTTCGCAAGTGAAAAAACGCCGTTCGACGTCTCTCAGCTTCAGTTCGTACGGCACCCAATTTCCTTGCTTCTGGATCATTCCCATGGCTTTCAAACGCTTGGAAATGGTTGTTCGGTCAGCTCCCAATGCTTCAGCAAGTTCTTCTTGCGTTTGACAAGAATCTTCATCAAGCAAAGTCGCCAATTCTCGATCTTCAAAGATTTGCGGCCGCCCGGAACGCTCCTTGTCTTCCACGTCGAAATCACCGCTTTTGAAGCGTCGAAACCATCCGCGAACACTTGAATCATCGACACAACCTTCTGCATAAGCCTCCTGAAGCAATCGATGCGTCTCGGCAGCAGATTTCTTCAAATTGAACCAATAAACTGAAACTTCCCGCAAATGACGTCGACTCGGCTCAAATGTCGACATTTTCACGATATCAAAAATTTATGATGCGAAAAAATTTTAATTAATGTGTTAGTATAGAATTGTTGACATATGAATAAGCTTTGATTATGACATATGTAACCATTGAATACTCGCACAGTATTGTTGGCGCCATCTCTTACAAAAAACGGGAAAGACTTATTCACACTCCTAATAATTTATCATGAAATATTTATTAAAATAATTGTCACACCCGTTAGACGTCATATATATATATATATATATATATATATATATATATATATATATATATGATGTGAGATTTAAATTACGGCGCTCCACTTCGGTTTGCTTGATGAAGAACGTACTATATAGTAGCATTGATGCACACAAGCAAAATAGTATTATTGAAGCTTGAGTGCGTGTGCTCAAACCAACGTTGGCGCACACAGGTAATATATACTTACGCAACCATTATTTTTATTTAATTTAAACGAAAGAATTGCGGTTCTTTTTATACACTGTAGCTAGTTATTTGTATAATAACTAGCTGGCTGGCATCTACAGACTCTAAAGAAACGAAAACAATCGATCGTAACATAAAGATAAAGACTGATGTCTAAATGAGAATTGTATTTATATGTTGCGGGCCCAAAATTCGTCAATGCTGTCTTGTAGTTGCGAAGAATCTTCACTTACATAAGTCGTATTTTTTTAATGAATACGATGTTTGGTAAATTATACGACCAAAGATTATTTGATTCGCTAGTCGTACGGTAATCTCAAGAAAAGAACAATAACAAAGATCCAAATTTTACGATCAATTATAAAATTTTTACATAATAAAACAAAATACTAACGAACGATAGGTCTATCTATTATCGAGCAGTCAAGCCAAAACTGTCTTTCTTAATACTCCTACTCCTAGCGAGAAATGTTTTAAACATTTTTTTTTTCACAAACCAGATATGAAAATTAATAATATGCTTATGAAATGAAATTTAGTGTATTTGAGAAAATGAATTTGATTTAGACAATTGAAATAAATCCTTTTTAGAAAATTAATGATGTTTTTTTTAATAAAAAATAAGGTTTCACTAAGTCAGTTAAGGGGACATCTCTAGTCTTTTTGCATAAATTTTCAAGATTTTTTTCTTGCAGTAAACTTTATTATCACACTGCAATTTTTTATATTAAAAAAATACATATTGAAGTCTGCAAAAAAATAATTTTTTTTTCATTTTTCATCCAATATGGCCCAAATATGGCTACCACAACGAAGTTTGCTTTTTTTTGGCTGACATCATATCTTGATACAGGAAGCTATGAAATGAAAAATTCAAAAAGCATATTAAAGTATAAGAAAGTGGCTATAGCCCATACTAGAATTATGCATATTCGACTACATTTGAGCACTTTTTTAAACAACATAACCTCAAAAAATAAGCCTAAAATTAGAAAAGCCACTTTCTTATATTTTAATATGCTTTTTGAATTTTTCATTTTAGAGCTTCCTGTGTCAAGATATAATGTCAGCCAAAAAAAAGCAAGCTTCGTTGTGGCAGCCATATTTGGGCCATTATGGATGAAAAATGAAAAAAAAAATTTGTTTTTGCAGACTTGAATATGTATTTTTTTAATATAAAAAAAATTGTAGTGTGATAATAAAATTTACTGTAAGAAAAAAATCTTGAAAATTTATGCAAAAAGACTAGAGATGCCCCTTAATACATTTAAATATATTTTTTTTATAATGAAAAATAGTTATTTACGTTAAACAAATAATTCATTTTTCAAGTTAAAAAAAATTATTTATTTAAAATTATCCAATTTTATTTTAGTTGACTTAAAATCACAAAATATATTTCAGACAATAGTCGTATATTTTACGAAAATACATTTTTTATACTATGTGATGGATTTTCTCAATCAGAATTTTTCGAGAAAAATTTATTCAAAGATCTGTATAACAATAATCGTATAAACGTAGAATTATTTAGGAGATCCGAAAACAAAATTGTTAAACTTTTCTCAAAAAATATATAGTTTGAATAAAAAATTGTATACAACAAAAAAATGTATTGTAATGAGCAATATGATTTTGGCTTTAATTTTTTTAAAAAAATTTTTTATTTTCTATGCTAAATTGAACAAACGATGATTTTCATGGAATTGTCATGGATTTGGGAATAAATATTTAATTTTGGTCTAAAGTTATTATAATATTCGTAATCTGCGCTCAAAAAAACAAAATTATAAAATTTTTTTCAAAAAAACAGGGTAACAGGACTATCTCAGTACAGCCACACCACTGCCGATGCTTCAGGGGAGAATCGAGATAGAAAATTTTCAGAGGATAAAATTATCAATAGGAATATAAATTGATAGATAGAGAAGTGTTTAGATAGATATTTTAGATATTATTTTACTGTATAAATCGGATATATTACTGAATATAGTGAAGCCAAGACGGTGTATGCTAAACTGTATAATACATTTCGGTGGCTTCACGATTAATTATTTAACTAAATACTTTTAATAGAATTACAGTTTAATAAAGTGATGATATCATTTATAAATATCTGAGATGATTTTCACATTATTTTATCCATGTGTAGATTCATGAAAAAGAATTAATTATCTTAAATCATCGATAGTAGTATATAGCTAAGAGAGTTCTGGATCACCGGAACTAATGGTGAGCTGACGTACGTCACAAGCCCTACATCGCGAGCCCCTACGTCATCACTTCCGGTGATCCTGAACTCTCTTAGCTCACAGTGTTAACATCACGCTGTGCCTACCTCCCCTAGCGCTATATATTTTCTTTCTCTCTCTCTCTCTCTCTCTCTCTCTCTCTCTCTCTCTCTTGCAGCGCGCAGATTTCTTTTTTGCCATTCAAGGGTACCGTTGCACGACCCCACCTAGCACCCTAATATGGAACAGAGTAAAGGGAGCGAGAACTATATAGCTCCCCCCCTTTCTCTCTCTCTCTGTCTTTTGCTACTGGTAACGTCACGCGCCCCCTACGTCATTACTTCCGGCGATTCTGAACGCTCTTAGCTCACAGCGCTGACGTCACGCGCCATGACGTCGCACTGCGCCTGTCTCCCCTAGTGTTATATTCTTCTCTCTCTCTCTCTCTCTCTCTTTCTCTCTCTTACAGTGCGTGGTATTCTATGTCGTTGTAGAGTGGTGTTGAGCGACCGCTGTCACCTTAATATGGGACAGAGTAGGGGGAGAGAGCTATATAACTCTCTCTCTCTCTCTCGTTCTCTTGCTACCGGTGCACTTGACGATGCCTTTGTTTGACCTGGGAGTCAGCACTTTGTCCCATAGTTCAGATCAATAATGGGGGACATGTATACTTACTCCTATATTATAATCCTCTTCACTGATTATCAATGTGTCTTCTTGACTATACATAATAAATTTAGTTTCTTATTATTTCTCTTATGTTATAATTTACATTCATTGAAGTAGTTTAAGGAATTGTACACAATATGCAGTCCTATTCTCTATCCTAATGCTATAAGTGCTTGAGAATGAGTTGCCAGTCAATAGTCAGCCTGTTGATGGTCTCATATTTCCGATCAATAAGTTAATACGATCTCGCGCGGCTGCAAGAGAGAGATGGAGAGAATTATATGACAATGAATAGACAACACTTTTGTCTCAGTGTAAGAATCAATAATCAGAACCGGGGTGTTTATGAAATTTACTCATCGCTAATACTCTCCTTTTATCTTCATTTTTATATTATAGGTATATATATATATATATATATATATATATATATATATTTTAACATAATTATAAAATATATGAAGCATACAATCAAAGGATCTATACTTAGAAATAAATAAAATATTCGCCAAGTTTTTTAGAGTTAATTTATGGAATTCAGAATTACAAATTTATTAATTAAATAGGAGGATTCTACAATACGTGCGTTTTGGTAAGCGTAGTACAGAGCAGCACACTCAGGATTTGCAATTATATTTCATTAGCTAATCTTAAAACATTATATGACACACACACACACACACACACACACACACGCGCGCGCGCGCGCGCGCACATTTTTACAACTTTGCTTTGGTCAATACTGAGGGTTCATTCTTTGGTAAAATTTTCTCGAGAGCTTTAAAATGAATTTCTCAAACACTTTATCTTGCATCTTCATTCATAATTCTTCTACGTTTCTTCAGCACTTGTGACGGTCGCGTTGGTATACGTATCCATGGACCTCCCTTGTATAGATTAGAATTCGTTTGAGCAGTGTTGGAGAACGTTTCTGTAATAATTTTTCTTGTCTTTCTTTCCTCTATTTCATATGCAGTTATAGAGAAAGAATCTTTCTCTACACAAGGCAGACACCTCAGGCGAAACTCTATTTTCGAAAACAATATAATATCAATAAAAGGTTTTTTCGTTATGTTTTTTTTAGTTTAGAAATGCTTTAAGTTTAATTTTAATTGTACTAATTATATAGCGAAAATAAATCTGTTTCATTAATTTCTTGTGATGGCGGTGAATGATGATATTTGAGAATCCAGGATTTCAATAGATATGCATTCTGTACTGCACATACTGCTGTAAAGCATAATATATAGTGAGTGCAGTACATATATACATATGATTGTAATTTCCATAATGGAGAACTCTTTAAGTCCTCGATATTTTTTACATTATCCGAAAATTTTTGCAGGTGTCTTTTTTTTAAAGACCTTCTATATTGATCGTATGAGCATTTATTAAATAATTACTAATTGTTTTTTCTATATTTTCATATAGTATATCACCTGAACTCCACGGTAGCCCGTGATAATTACGTTCTAACCAGCGATTCTCACTCTTCTCTTTCTCAGAAAGTCTACACCATTTTTTCGGTGCTTTAAACAAATAAACTCTTGGCGCTTCATCTTCAAGAGAAATTATCGCAACTTTTTTCAAAATAAATTCATTCGAACAGCTCTTGAAGCCTTGCACGTCTACGATGTACTCCATAATCACTAAGAATGATTTCTTTTAGTTTTACGATTACTTTTATAGGTAAATAAATACTCCCACCATTCTGCTTTAAATTACATACATACATATGTGGAATTCATATATTATACCGCTTAGTTTTAAGTTAGGTTTTCTGTAAACTATATGATCGCTATATGTTTTCCTTTAGAGCAACCGTAATCTACTTTTTTGTAAATTTTCCATAGGAAGGATGCCCATAACAAAAGAAATTTTCCCACAACGTTTTCCGATATTGATTTTTTCTGAACTTTTCCAACTATATAGCAGTTATGATGCAGTAAATTTAGGCATTATAGTTTTCAATGTTGAACTATTCGAGCTTTCCTAACTTTATCGCAATTACGGAGCAACAAGTATAGGTGATATAGATTTCAATCTCGAAGTGTTTCCAGTTTCGCATTTATTATGTGTGTGTGTGTGTGTGTTTGTGTGACTGGTTATTATCTGTTTTGTGGGTGATATTTATCTACTAACGTTATAGTAGAAACTAAATTATAGTGGAATAATTATTTTAAAAATATACATTGTTTTAGTTATATTTTCTTGAAAAAGAAAATAAAGAAATAAAAATTGTTGAGTATTGTGAAGCATTATTGCATTACTCGACCATTATCAGGATGTTATTCAACGGCTTCAAGAATCCTCTCTGTTTGCATCTAGACAAATGGCTGACATAGAGGATATTATTTTTTGGATGGATTATGCGTCTGCGGCAATTACATCGATAACAAATATAATGAAGCATTCAAGAATGGCATCTGAGAAGCGTCGATGTATTACACTTGCGAATCATTTTCAGAGTGTTTATTGCAAATTAAATTGTTACGCTTAACAAGGTGACGACTTATCGCAAAAGGAGGACACAAAGGTAACATGCAGTGATATTCAATCTGCTTTTAACAATTGCATAAAATCTAGAATTGTAACGAATATCAAACATCAAGATATTCATATATTTTTAGATGATGTATTTAAATTAGTTGAGCAGCAGGTAAAAATATCGTTACAAGATAATTCACCAATTAAAATGAATACGGTTCTGTCTGCTGAGTAATGCGCAAATATTTGAGACCACGAATTTGAAAGATTGGTATGCAACGCATGTCCAAGAACCCATCCAGCGTGACATGGATAAGTTTCAAGAGAGATATTCTGGCTGGACGTTGCATTCGATTATAAATTTAGCAATAAATATTTATAAATTTAATCCAATAAAAGGTAATATAACACTACCTGAAATAATTGAAAAAAAACATGCATGTGCTAATATAAAAAATAACGATGATCAATGTTTTAAATGGACAGTTTTGTCTGCCTTATATCCAGTTAAAATGAATAGTAATCGAATTTCAGCATATAAGCAGTATGAACATATTTTTAATTTCAAGGATATTGACTTTCCAATGAAGGCGATAGATATACTTAAATTTAAAAAAAAATGAAAATATTTCCATTAACTTATAGATGCTAAAAAAAAAGAAGAAAAATGTCTTTGATGTATCTCCGTGTTATATAACATTTAGAAAAAAGGAAAAGCATGTAAATTTACTAATCATCCAAGATGTTTATATTGATGAAGAAAAAAGTATAAATAGAAGTTACCATTATCTGTGTTACCACTATCTGTGCATTAAGAATTTATCTCGCTTGATAAGTTCTCAAGTCATAAAACATAATGGGAAAATTCATCTTTGAAATAGATGCTTACATTATTTTCTATTTAAAGAAAAATTAAACTTACATATTATCGATTGTCAAGAAAAAAATCATTGTAAAATAAAAGTACCCACATAGAAGAACAATATTTTAGAATTTAAATACTTTTCATTCAAAGAGCGTGTACCATTTGTGATATATACAGATTTTGAATGTATGTTAGAAAAAATAGAAGATTACAAGAATGCAAAGCAACAACATAATGCAATTAGTATTAGGATTTATATAAAATGCAGTTATGATGAGACACAGTGTGAATACTGAAGCTACAGACAAACAGTTAAAGAAATAGGACCATCACCTGCTGAATGGTTCATGCAACAATTGCAAGAGTTTTAAGTAAAAATAACAGAAGTATATCAGAATGCAAAGCCGATGAATCGACTTCCAGACTTTGAAACTTTAAACTACTTTTTGATTTTCAACTTTAAAGTTGAAAATCACTGTCATCTCACAAGACGGTAGGTATATTAGGTTTTATGTTAGCAGTTTTATATAATCTAAATATCGATACTGAAGTCTTGCATATAATTCATGTAATTTGAATTATAATGATTCCAAAGTCATACCTGTTGTATTTCACAATTTATGGGGGTATGGTGCACATTTAATTCTTAATAAGCTCGAAACAAATTTTGAAGGACGTGTATATGTTTCCCCGGAAAATAAGGAGGAATATATATATCATTCACAAAATATATACAAGACATGGATATTAGTTTTAGATTTATCGATTCATTTCGATTTATGCCGTGTTCTATTGATAAATTAGTGGCATATCTAGAAGAGTATAGTATTTTAGAACATACTTTTAAGTGGGACTTTCGATAAAACGAGCAAATTACATTAGTTAAAAGAAAAGCAATCGTCCGATATGAATATATTTCATCGTTTGATAAATTACAAAAAATGGCATTGCCAGTCAAAGATGCATTTTACAGTAATTTATATAATTCCACCGTTACAGCTGAAGCTATCAAAATACTCAAGTGTGGCAAGATTTTGATATTCAAAGTTTTGGTGAATATTCAAATCTATCTTTAAAAACTGATGTATTGCTCCTGGCTGATGAATATGAAAACATTCGAGATAATTGCCTTCAAGCATACCCTCTTGACCCAGCCCATTATTATACCACTCCAGGTCTATCGTAAGATGTAATGATAAAGTACACAAAAATAAAATTAGAATAGCTTACCGATATTGATATGCTCATGTTTATCGAAAGAGGTTTAAAGAGGACACCATGGCTTAAAGACTATATTGGTTTAAATAGCGAAAAAAGAAAATAAGCAAAAAATGAATTCGTAAAGTTATTTTTCAAATTCTTAAATAATGATATTTATGGAAAGACAGTGGAAAATTAAAGGAAAAGAGAAGATGTGAAGCTTATAGTTACAAGGAACTGAAATTCAGGTCAGAAAACCTATTTATCTTGGACTGTCTGTATTACATTTGTCGAAAAGAAAAGTTTATAGATTTGACTATGAATACATGCAAAATAGAGTGGTTAATAACTGTAAATTATTATATACAGATACTGATAGTTGGGCATATGAAGTAAAAAACATTGATATGTACGATTTGATGCGGAAGAACATTCATGAATTTGATACAGATATATTTGATCAGATTATCCACAGATTAATCCTTATAAAATACCGCAAAAAATAAGAAAATTGTTAGACTCATGAAGGGTGAGTATAATGGAAAAATTTTAACTGGATTTATTGTATTGCGGAGTAAAATGTATAGTATGAAGATTCAAGGACAAGAACAGATTAAGAGGGCCAAGGGTGTTAAAAGTACTATTGTGAAAATTACAATTAATTTTGAAGATTATGTTCATTGCTTCGAAGAAAGAGCCATTATTCATAGAGATCAGTACAATATTCTATCAAGACTTTATATTTTATAAACAGAAAAACAAAATAAAATAGCCTTAATTCCTTTTGATGATAAGCGTTTTATAGAAACAGAATCTACAGATGCTCTTCCATGGGGTCATTACAGCATACGTGAACATGAACTTGCATTAAATGAATGAGTCGCTAGAGAGATGAGAAATGCCAATGCAAACGAAAAAATATCACAACAACCATTAACTGAACAAGATGCAATGAGAAACAAGGAGACAAGGGCATTAGTCACTTTGTACAACAGTCGACTAAACAAGTCATAATATGTATTCGAGACAAGGAAAGCTCTTCGAGTCTACAAGGGTCATCAGAAGTAATCGGAAGAGAAACGAGAAGCGGAGAGCGAGAAAGCTTACATAAACGACGATTAAGCTCAATCGATATGCAGGGGGAAGATGGAGGGGATATAGACCTTATGGATGAGGAAATACGACCAAAAAAACCAAACTGTAGAAATTGATCAGTTATTTAGTGTTTAGTTCTTGATTGTAATTGTAAGCAAGCAGTATTTGGTTCAACGTTAATCATATATAATGGAACATACTCCTTAAATGACGTTTCCTGGTGCTGAGTCGTATACTCAATTGATAGCGTAGCTAACGGCTGCCGATTTCATTTCGAATTTCAATGAAGACTACATTCAGCCAGACAATTCATCAATTCAGGTGTGTATAGTTTTTCTTTTAATTTTAACGTGTACATGTTACTAAAAAATTTTAACATAAAAATTTAAATAATTTATATTATTTTACAGATGGATTTGAAAACGTTGAATAATATATCACGAGGTGGCTTTCTGCCCACAAAAAATTGGTGAATTAAGAAAAAATAAAAATCACATAATCACTACAATAAAAAAAAGTTAACACTAAATTCGGATGGAAATCAGTAGTCGAACTTGATAGTGAATTTAAGTGTTACCGACTAGTATTTCGAGAGCGTTAATCAAAGATGAAAACTTCTTCAATAATATGTGTAAATATGCAAATAAATTAAAGCTGTTCATAAAATCTATGGGTGAAGATCATTTTAAATTCATCACAGTATAAACAAATATATATATATATGTGTTTGTGTGTGTGTGTGTGTGTGTGTGTGTGTGTGTGTGTGTGTGTGTGTGTGTGTGTGTGTGTGTGTGTGTGTGTGTGTGTGTGTGTGTGTGTGTGTGTGTGTGTGTATGTGTGTAAGATGATATATCATAGTTTAACTATATGTATAAAGTGAAATAAATTAAAAACGATTTTTATTTTAACTATAGCTGTGTTTATTTATCCTCGTTGTATACGAAATTACTTTACATATTCTTATTTTATAATTTCTTATCACTTGAGTTGCACACTCTCTTTATTAGTCTAACTACTATGAGTACTATCAAATCCAAGCCACTTGACGAAAATTTTATCTTCTCGACGTTTAAAAATTTTTTCAACGAGGTAAACATCTGAATACTTGGTAAGTAACAGCTCTTGTTCATAGAAAGATCCAGCGATGGGTTGATTTTTATAATCTTTTAAATGGTAAGTTATTGGATTCGTTGCTGCAACACTACAGATGCTGAATACTTCTGTAGACCAGTTAGGTGTATATCCTTTCCGAAAACTCTGCGTCAGTTTACTCACTCTTACTTTATCTGCAACCTAAATCTATTAATTTTTTTCCTTCTTTTTGTTCTGCCAAGTAAGGTTTTTAAAATTTTTGCTTTATTTGCAGATGTAACATCTTTAGGCTTGACTCCGATAGTTCCATGCTTTGTCGCATTATAAGAAGTTATTAAATTCGGTAAAATATTAATCCACTTATATGTTCCGCGGACACTAAACTGTATCCACATTTTTTCTTTCAAAGTATGATTGAAACGTTCGCATATAGATGCTTTGAGATTACTATATGTTGAGTACAGATTACTTTTATTTTTTTTCATTAGGTCTTGAAACTCTGCATTGTAAAATTATTGCCTCTATCTGTATGTAGATCGTTTGGTGTATGCATGAGAATAGTATTAAAAGCTGTTGCCACATCTTTACCAGTTTTTCGCTTCAAAGGTATAGCCCATGTAAATTTTGATAAGCTATCAATGACTGTAATTATGTATTTGTATCCTTTATTTTCTCGAGCATAAGGTTGCATTTCCACGAGATTTACTTGCCATGTCCCATCTATATCACGTAGTTCAAATTGTCGTCGAATATAATTTCGACGAGCAGGCTTATGAATTTCCCTCTTCGTTTCCATTTTTTCTTTGAATACTTCATTGTGCGTTTTTCCTGCTAACTCCATAAGTTGTTTTATCTTGTTAGTAATAGAAATCAATTCAATTCTAATTATCTATTCATACGCATTTAATGAAGTTTTTGATTCAGCAATTCGTTTTTCCAATTCTACTATAGATGGTGGTATTGCTGGTAAAACATCGATTTTTCCATTTACCTCACTCAAAAGTTTTAATAAGTTTGACGTTTCCTCTTGCACACGAGTTCTCAATGTATCCAAATCAACTGTATCAGTTAATTTAACTGGTAGTGCAAGACTACACAGTCGTTTATTTTCGCTGTCGTATTGACTATTATAAGTAAATTTAAATCCAACGCCAGATGGACTGTGGCTACCGGTTTTTCTTGCTTACGTCCGAATACGTCGACACTCATTGTTAAACTGATTGGAGTATTCTGATTGTGCATTAATATATTACACCAGCCTCGCGCAGCTCCTCGACAATAGAGTATATTTCATTCCTGTGACTTTAATTTCCCGCAAATCCTTCAGCTGACAATACTCTTAATAGGTTTACTAACTTATTCAGATTATCCGAGTATACCTATGTATACTCTAATGGCATATTTTTTTGCACAATTTTAAATCGAGGTAAAATACCTCCACCTTTTTTCGTAAACATCGGTAAAATAATTTCTAAAAAAAAATTTATTTTTCATTACACACATTCCTTGATTTTTATCATAATCTTCGTTATCAGCATTCGATGCTTCAAGAATTTTCTATTAAGTTTGACGATCGTTATTGTTAATAAGTTTTAGCTTTGGTAATTTCCTAAATAATAGTTCCAATAATCCATTAGTGATGGGGTATTGTGTATTATTGACTATGACATTGCTGTTGGTGGAATTTATCGGTAAATTTCCAAGGATAAAATCATTATTTTCCTTATGTACTCGATACACAAAATCTAGAATTGTATGGCGAATAAGATCCACCATAGCTAAATATTTTCCAAGATATTGAGTTGCATTTGACTGCACTTGCCGTTTATAATGCAATGAAACTTAAAGTAAAGTTAGGAATGGGATTAAAGCAGAAAAATAAGAAACTGCCTGGTAAAAACAATAAGTCACCATGAAAAAAAAATTAAATCTGCTTCATATTCAATGATTCAAAATATAAGTTCTCAAAAACTAGTTCGCTCTGCATTAAAGGGCGCTCGTGAAACTTTTAAGAACGCTGGCGGTAAAGGCAGTGTTACAATTCCAAGGATATTGCCACTTCCTCAAAAACTTGGCGGTCTTTTAACATTTCTTATACCTCTATTTGCCGGTTTGAGTGCAATTAGAGCATTGGCAGGGGGTGCTGCTGGAATAGCAAAAGGTGTTAATGATACAAAAGCAGCAAGGCAAGAATTGGAAGAAAATCGAAGACATAATAAAACAATTGAAGCAATTGCTCTTGGAAAAGGTCATTATTTGAAACCTCACAAAAAGGTTATGGTTTTTATGGCAAGGGATTAAAAAAAAAAAGTTTCTCTGTAGAATTGCCCGAGCGACCTTTATCCGACATTGATTTAAGAAAATATGCTCGTGTTTTAATAATGTCCGCATTTCATGGTGTATTTATGCGTAATGCACTGCCAAACAATGGTCCTCAATATAATGATTCAGGTATTATAAACCTAAATAATGCCAGTGGTCCTGGAGCTCATTCGGTTGCATATCGAAAATAAGGCAATAGAGTGTTATATTTCGATAGCTTTGGTGACTTAAATCCACGCTTAGTCCTTATATTCTACTTTGATAATGCTGAACTTATGCATAATTATGCAAGATATCAAGATTTTAATACATATATTTTCGGTCATTTATGCCTGCAATTTTTATGTAATAATCTTCGAAGTAGTTCTATATAATATCAAACATCTTGTAAAACCAGTCATTATTCATTTAACCATGAAGAATAAATTATTTATTTCTGGCACATCATCTATTCTTGAAGCTCAATATTTTCCTCCTATTGAGCTCTCATCTAATAAAAATTATGTTCTCATTTTAGTCGAGCCTTTCACATTTAACTCGATTCCCAATATTGATGAAAGCAACAACAAATTCTATATTGATAAAGAAGAAATTACACTACCGACCGGTAGTTACGCAATTAAAGATATTGTAAATTACCTGAAGGAGAGATTGACTTCTAAAGGTATAATATTAAGTCTTGAGCTTATTAACAGCACACTTCGTAGTGTTATTGAGTGTAGTACATCAAATCAATTTTGAACCTAAAGATTCAGTTGGTAAACTCTTGAGATTTCAACAGCGAATTTTGGAGGCAGGTATTCGACACAACTCTAATTTACCAGTAACTATTCTAAAGATAAATTCATTGAGAATAGAGTGCAGTATTACAGCTGGTGCTTATATAAATGATCTTCGTGTGCACACAATTCATGAATTTTTCCCAGCAGTGCCACCAGGATATAAGATCATTGAAGTACCTTCACATGTCATTTTCCTTCCAGTCACCGTCAAGTGCATAGATCATATAGTATTACGCATCGTCGATCAAATCGGGAATCTTGTGAATTTTCGAGGAGATGTTATAACAATTAGATTACACGTTAAACAAGTATTTATTGGCCCATGAGAACTCCTTCGTATATACATAGCCAGTCATATCAGCCAACCACAAGTCTTACTCCAATTTTCAAACAAGTCAGTCGCCTGAGCAAAGTAAAAAAAATTAAAGTGTCATCGTCTTTCTCGTCAGAAGACAGCTCCGATCACAGCCAGCAGTCAAGGAACTTACACCTAAAAACATTCAATTCGTAAAAACTATAGGTCTAAAAGACATCGCTCCTGGTGGAAAATAAATTATATTTTCTTGAACTGTATACAAAGAAATGGCAGACGTTCTAAGTATAGAATCGCCTGTCGCATTTGATGAATCAATTGTGCATTATAAAGTTCATGCTCATCAGCCTTACACAGCAACTAATTTTAGTAACAGCGATGAAATTCGTATATCTATTCAACATCAAGACTTGTGTCTTTTACCTTCATGTAGTTCACTACATGTATACAGTAAACTTACAAAAAATGATGGTACAAGGTTACAAAATACTAAATTTTTAAACAACGCGATCTGTCAATTATTTGAGGATATTCGATATGAACTGAATGCAATAGAAATTGATAGGTGTAAAAATACTGGAATAACGAGCCTTTTGAAAAGTTGGCTTTCGTTAAGTCCGAATCAAAGTATAATAATAGAAACTGCAGGATGGCTTCATATAGAAGAGTCTAATACAATCGCAGATAATTTAGGCTATTTCGATGCATGCCTTTCCCTCAACATGATTTTCGGTTTTGCTGAAGATTACCGTAAAATTATAATTAATGCAAAGCATGAACTTGTTCTTGTCAGATCACGTAACGATTTAAACGCTGTTGTGCGAATAGCAACACTGAGATCAACTGATAATGCACAACTATATGAACATTTCAAAATAGAGATTACAAAGATCGAATGTTTAATGCCATATGTCATAGTTTCCGATGAATACAAGCTTCGACTACTAAGACACTTGGAAAAAAATCATCCGATCTCAATGAGTTTTCGTACTTGGAAGCTCTATGAATATCGGCTCCTTCTTGCTATATCCAAGCACGTTTGAACTGTGAAAACGACTAATTAACTGGAAAAGCCACGATTCGTTATTCTCGCACTTCAAACAAATTTCAGTGATATTAAACTTTTTCTCAATTCTCAATACTATCCGTATGGAAATTTAAATATTGATATTACTAACAATGAATATTCGATATTGTATGATATGTATGCAAATTTTCAAAATGTCTACTACAACAAGGAGTCTCAACCTATTCTAAAGAAAACAGATTTGCGAGATCATATGCCACTTATAGTTATTGATTGTTCAAAGCAAAACGAGTCGCTGAAAAGCGCACCCGTTGATGTACGCCTAGAATTGGAATCAAAATATAATTTTCCAGCAAATATGTCAGCTTACTGCTTAATTTTGGACGATCATATAGTGCAATACCATCATATGAGTGGCGACGTTAAGAAGTTATAAACTAGTAATGAGAATGTGATAATATATAAGTAAAATTTTTTATCAAAAGCTCTCAGTCAAGATGGAGTATGTCTTTAATATGCAAGGCTTCAAGCAGAGTAACAATGAATATCTACTGAAAGAGCTTGCCATTTTATCACTCAAAGACGATTCAGAACCTATAGTATTTTTATTTAAAAAGCGATGTTCTCGTGAACGATTTCCAGATCATATCAAAGCGCAAAATAAATGTCTTGAAATGAATTATCATGGTATTTCATGGAATTCAGGACAGTATTGCTATAATCAAATTGTCAATATACTTTATGAAAATTTACCGAATGTAACTAAAATATTCACCAATAGAGAAATAAAAAGAGAATGGTTAGCTAGATTTAAAAGATATAATTTTATCATTTACGATATTAATACTGTGAATTTAACATTCTGCGAGTGGAAGAAACAGAAGCGCAAGAGTACTCTAACAATATGCACCAATTATAATGCAGCATACTAAGTTACGTGTGCTCTGCACAATGTAAAAAGAGAGAGAGAGAAAGAGAGAGAAAGCTACATAGCTCTCGTTTCCTCTACTGTGTTCCATATTAGGATGATAGATGGGATCGTGCAACTGCAGCTTTCAATGACAAAGAAATCTGCGCACAGAGAGAGAGAGAGAGAGAGAGAGAGAGAGAGAGAGAGAGAGAGAGAGAGAGAGAGAGAGAGAGAGAGAGAGAGAGAGAGAGCGAGAAAAGAATATAGCTCTAGGGGAAACAGGCACAGCGCGACGTTAACGAAGTGAGCTAAGAGTGTTCAGGATCACCGGAAGTGATGACGTAGGGGCTCGTGACGTAAGGGGGCTTGACTTCACAGCTGCTCACGTCAGCTCACAATTAGTTCCGGTGACCCAGAACTCTCTTAGCTATACTGCTATCGATGTTTTTAGGTGAACATTCTTCTGCTATTTTTTCTGATAATTCATTATTATTAAAAAAGGTAGGCATGAACTTTCCACGCCCGTTTCCACAAAGCTTATGCTGTTTTTTTAATAATTAATTTTTGCATGAAAACATTTTACAGTCTATACCGTAATCTCAATAAATGAAGCTTCATTGGTAAATAACTTTCAATTTTGTAACTACATACGTTTTGAATAGCCAAAAATATAAATACATATAATTTATAATTTATTATGAGTGAATTATAGATAACAATTATGTATAACAAGATATTATTTATTTATTTAAACAGATTATATAATATTTTTTGAAGAAATGTGAAAGAAATAGGAAAACACTGTTTTGTTAAAAGATTCCGAAAAATTCGGTTAACAAGAATCCAACCTAGGCCATTGACAAACCTCAATTTGGCCAGTAAAGTCTGGTACTAGACGATAGTCAACAATCAGATGCCCTTATTGCCTGAGGTCAAGCTACTTTCTCTCTCTCTTTCTCTCTCTCTCTCTCTCTCTCTCTCTCTCTATATATATATATATATATATATATATATATAAATATATATATATATATATATATATAATTGTTTGAATATTCTAAATTAAAAATTCTGGAACTTTTAGAAATAATTTTTAAATCATATATAAGCAAAAATCTGACTTTTACATAAATTGAAAATAGTAATCATTTGATTGATTAATGTGTATATATAGGCTTTAATCCTGTGTATAAATCTGTATTATATTTATTCCTGTAGACAAGGCTTCGAACACATAATTTTGTTACAATGGGTGTTTCGCCATTCCTTCGGTTCGTGCAAGAAGTTATATCACAATTTAAATACTTCTCAAGATAGATTGATTTTCTTTGCATATTCTCTCTTAAGATTTGATCAATCTATTCAAAATGAATTCTAATTTAAAGTACACAATTAATGAAAAGTAAACAATGTTCATTATAATTATTTACTTTTACCTTAGAGTCTATATATTTAAGTTATTTAAGTTATCTAAAAGTATATTATCTCAGACTTACAGTATATATATTTTACTTCAATATTGTATTTGTTCACCTATAAACTTTGTGGGAACGGACCTGACAAGTTCATACCTACTTTTTTAATAATAATGAATTATAAAAAATAGCTGAAGAATGTTCATCTAAAAACATCGAAGATTCAAGATAATTAACTCTTTTTTTATGAGTCCACACCTGGACCAAAGAATGTGAAATTAAACTCGGCTATTGATAAATGATCTCATTCCTTTATTAACCTTTAAAGGCCTGGAAAGCCGTTTTTCGGCTCAAAAACATAATGCTAGGATACCCTTTATCCTTAAGTAAATTGATGCGCTAAGTTCGTATCTGAAGTTGATATGCCCTTGTCACTTCAGATTCAAGGTCAATGAAGGTCATTTGAAGCTCAAATCTAGCAATATGGTTTGAAACATTGCAAAAGATATATCTTTATGTTTTTGGAGTCACTGAGTTCGGGTTTTACGTAATTTTGACTTCAAATTAAAAGAGATATGAAGATTTCTCCAAGGTCAGGTTGTGTATATACTCAGGGAAATATTTAAAATTGGTTTTTAGATTTTGAGAGCACTTGACACCGAATTTTCTCATTCCTAAGTGAAACCTTAGGTTCAAATTTGATTTGATGACTACACTCTATAACACTACGATGCGTGCTATTATTAAGCTTAAGACTTCAGATTATACCTGTAGAAGTTAATCTCTCCTTTAGATAAATTTCAATATCTTCAATTTCATAACTGCTAGTTGGTAGGCTAATACTTCTTTATCTACATAAAAATTATTGTTCTTTTCATCAATAGTGGGAATCGCGGTAAATGTTAAAAGCGCAATTAAACCAAGAACAAAATTTTTATTAGATGAAATTTCAATAGGAGGAAAATATTTAGCTTCAAGAATATAGAATATACCGGAAAGCATCAAAGAAAATAATTTATTCATTATGGTGAAGTTAAAAATGACACGTATTGGAAACTGTCTGAGATTATATAGAATTGATTCTTACATGGATATTGCAGGCATAAATGATCTCAAATATATGTCTTATAATCCTGATATCTTTCTTAATTTCACATAATTTTAGCATCATTGCAACCCAAAGAGTTCCAAAACCGCTTGCATGATCAAGATTCATAATACCTGATTCATTACAGTTCGAACCAATAGTTAGCAGTGCATGACGCAGAAATACGCCTCGAAAAGTAGACATTTTCCAAAAGCAATTGATTCCATTCTTTTGTTATGTCTTCGATTTTCTTCCAATTCTTGTTTTTCTGCTTTTTTATCATTAGCAGCTTTGACTATTCCAGTAGCATTTTCTGGTCCTGTTGTACTCAAACTGGCAAATGAAGGTACAGAAAATGATAAAACACCACCAAGTTTTTAACGAACCGGTAATATTCTTGGAATTATCACATTGCCTTCACCACCTGCCTTTTTAATAGCCTCGCGAGCGTTCTTAAATGCAGAGCGAACTATGCTGTGTTTTTATGTTTTTACAATGAAATAAAAAATATTGTTATTCCGAAAAACTACAAGATGACTTCATTGGATGTAGTATCTTTGCGTACCTTTAGAATTGTTAAATGATATTACACAGGGGAAGTGGCATGAAATTAAGTTACATACAAAACTACAATGAATGAATTTATTAAAGCAATTAATTTAGTTTTTAATAACACAATTTTTTCGTTTGATAATAAATTTTATGAAGAAAAATACGGATGTACAATGTGGTCACCTTTGTCACCGGTTATAGCTAATTTAGTTATGGAAAAATTAGAAACTATAGCTTTGTCAAACTTGCTTTTTGAACCAATGATATTTAAGAGATATGTTGATGATATCTTTACAATTGTTTCAGCAGTTTTTGTGGATGAAAAGGTGGATGTTTTTAATTCTGTACATGGCAGAATTAAATTTACAGGGGAGATTGAAGTTAATAATCAGTTGAGTTTTCTGGATATTAGTGTCATTAGATGTAGTAATAATAAAGTGGAACTTAATTGTTACAGAAAGCTTACTTGGTCAGGTAGGTTTTTAGATTTTCATTCACACCACCAATTCGGAAACAAAATTGGAGCATTGAAAGGTGTCATTGACAGAGCAATAAAATTCAATAATTCAAGAGCAATAATTCAATTGAATTTATTAATAGATTAATTGCTGAGAGATTGTTAGACATTTATAATACTAAAAATAGACATAATGCACGAGTTGATGTTAACAGAGGCAAAATTATTGTCTTACCATATGTTAGAGGATTATCTGAAAGAATTAAAAGAAATATTCGAAAATATAACATTCAAATTTTCTTTAAAAATAGCAATAATTTGAGTAGATTGTTTAATAATTGCAAAGATAAGGATGTTTTATGCTTAAAATCAGAAGTTGTTTACAAGATTAATTGCATGGATTGTGATAAAACTATATTGGACAAACAGGTAGATATTTAAAAAAGAAAATTTATGAACATAAATAAAGTTTACGTAACTCACATATTACTTCCGGTTTAAAGGAGCATTGTTTAAAGTTTTTACAATCTTTTGATTTTGTGAATGTGGATATTTTGAAACATGGTATTAATAATAAGTATAAAAGAGAGAGGCTTGAAAGTATTCGCATTTCCAGCAATCGGAATAATGTGAATTTAATGTTACAGTCTGGTAGATTGGACAGTGTTTATCATTCCTTATTAAATTGATTGGTTTTCGACAATTTGTGTAGATGGGAATTTATATTTACTTTACAAAATTTGGTAGTGGGCATAAGGTATATATATATATATATATATATATATATATATATATATATATATATAAATTAGAATATAATGTTTAGTTTAGTCCCTGATGAGGAGCCGTAGCGAGCTCGAAAAGTTGGACTAGATCTACAATTAGGTAAGGGTATTGGGGACAGTCAGATTGCACTTTACTAACAAAATTTTTTCAGCTAATATTTTATTTTCAGATTAGTCTACAGGGGTGACTGTATATAAGGACAGTCTGACTGTCATTATAATTTTTAATTTAATTTTTATTTTTATTATTTTTTTGTATTGATGTTTTAATGTTAATGTAGATATGTGTTGATATTGTTACGTATTGTTTTCGATTGATTTGATTGGATTGTAAGACTAATGAAAAAATATTTATTAATTCGTTCTTCCACATCATTTTCGCGCACAGTTTTTTCGTGGCGATATTTACGATAAAAATCTTTCTAACTGTTTCCCGATTAATATTCAACTCGCCAGTCAACATTCGAATGGTAATTATCGGTCTCGACGAACAAGGGCACGGACGCGCTGCGCATGCGCGTTGGCTCGCATTGAATTGGCCTTCCGCTCCGCTTCTCGTCTTTGGTTCTTTCGCAGCCTTTTTCAAAATCGGCATGCCACCGAAGCAAACGACTGCAACTCAGGACATCACTACCATACACCTTAAACACTTTTTCATAAGCTTCTGTATTTATTTTATCGCGCATCGTTGCTCTAAATGTGTCTCTTCTATTTTCACGATATGCACTACTCGCGCGTAATTACAAAATACTAAAGAGCTGGCGAAGAAATGATCGTATAAGGGTGATCAAGGTCTCAATCGAGAGAATAGGGATCTAGTATTACGGCGGCCGAGTAACAAATTTACAGTTTTACCACAGGCCGAGAAAAGAAAATCGGTCGCATTACTTAGTTTTCTACCTCGTATATATATATATATATATATATATATATTTATTTATTTATTTATTTATATAGATAGATAGACAGATATCATTCAAATTACATAAATGAAATATTTTGCTAGTCATACATGCTTATTATAACTAACAAATGGATATTCCCAAACAAACTATATTTAATAACCGATTAATTTGTTTATTAATTTGCGAACATAAAAATAAATAAGATACGTACTACATTCTGAATGCTATTATGCTTAAGAGTATATTCCAAAAATCAATTTTGGCCAATTTGTCATTAATTTGAACTATATTAAATAATTTTTGAAATTATCAAATTATTTTTCATTATTGTATGCTTTTTAATTCAATGTCGTAAAGATTTTTTTACAATAATACTAGTACAAATTCTTTGAAATCGAATTTTTTTTTTTTAAATTTCCGTGCAATTAGTGTCGACTCCAAAACGAATTATGCATTACCATGATCTGGCTTCAGAAATAGTCTTCGGTCTTGGTTTTCATAGCTTTTCTGAATGTTATAACTGCTTCTAACTTCTCATTGTTGGATATTCATGCAACCTAAAAAATCGATATTTTTTGTGCCTGTATTCCCAGTTTTTGAAAAATCTAAGTCTCAATTACAATTTCCTAATCTCATAGCAATTTTCCATATTTTCTCAACTAGAAGATAAATTAAGATCGGTTATCTTAAGAAAAAGCTCGTGCGATACCTTACCTTCATTAATGAAATGTATAAATTCTTATATCGTGACAAATAGAATTAAATCTTGGTTATCATTTGTCATGTTACGTGATTTATAACAGTCAAATCTAACTCGGATAAACATGAAATTTTATCACTTTTACCATATTTAAATTTGGAAAATTCTTTAATATTTGTATAAATATTAACACATTCAGAGCTTGTTGATTTTGATGAATTTATGTAATATTATGTCTCATACTTGAAATAATTTATGATTTCTATTTTTTAATATTTATAATTTTTATTTCCAGGCTATTTTTGAAAATAATCACAGGTCGAATAAAATCTCGAATACCTATAAAATGAAGTCTCCTTATGAATTTGCAAATAATATGAATTTCTCTAGTAAATCTTTGACGCATCAGGAGCAGACTTGTAACAGCCACAAGAGTATATTTGATACTGAAATTTTTAATCACTGGGTAACGGAGCGTCAACAACTGCATACGAAGAGCATACCGACAATATCGCCTGTAGCGGATGTCTTTTTGAAAGCTGGGTTTATGCAGAACGCAAGTACTGGAATTTTTCCTATTCAGACAGTTGTGCCTATTCCTATGGTAGTAGAACCACCTATTTCTATGTTTGAAACTAGCCTGGGTTTAAAGAATTGTGGCTCTGCTAGAAGATCGGGTCCATCTAGGATATTATTTTTAAGATTGGAACAAACGTATGAGCAATTTAAGCAGTTAGAAAAAGAACGAAAAAAGTGCGAGGCAGGATTAGCTGCTCATTTTCCTGAAAAAAAAGTAACTAGTGCAAATAACATACCGATTCCGAGACTTCAAAGTAGTCCTTCACGAGTAGACAGACTTATCATAGATCAGTTTCGAGAACATGCTCGTGTCATCACACTGGTAGCTAAAGTAAGTTAATTTTGTTTAAAAGGTTGTTCAATTTCCTAATTTTTTATGATATAAACTTGTGTATAATGTACTATTTTATTCATCGAATTTAAAATTCAATATTTCAAAGTTTAAGCATTTTATTAAGCAATATTACGCAAAGAAAACTTAATTTTGAAGTTTATTCTGATATCCACGTAACTCCTTAAAACAAGAACTACTATTATTAATTTGGAAGGAGAAAAGTGAATAATTTTTGTAGTACACTTGTTACTTAATGTATAAGAAACAAAAAATGAAAAATTAACTTTGGATGCTATAAAAGTATTATCTACTATAATCTCTATTATAATCTAATATATAGTATAATTTCTAAAACCATTATCCAAAGGATAATAATCAATAATTATTATTTTTAGTGTCTCAGAGATTACGTTACGATTAAACATTCTTTCTTGAAGTTTTTAAGCTATTCAAATACAACATGTGAACTACTTATACCTTTAATTAGTAACTAAGGTACGATTCCCGTTCCGGGTGCTTCAACCGAAAGCCAGGATTTGGGTCAGGAATAGGGGGGAAACAATTTAATTTATAATGTATTACATTCTTTATTCGTATTCATTTAATTTGTTGTATATAATGAAGTTAATGCGAATAAAGACTGCTATATTAAATTAAAGTTTTTTCACTAATTTATCCCGTTCTTTACTCCCCGAGTCTCGATTCTAACTCTGGCTTTCCGCTAAAGCATCCGGCAGCGGCAGTTCTACCATTATATGTCACCTGAACAGGGACCTGAAGTGGCAATTTAAAATCACGATACATACGTACATAAAAATACTTGTAACCATTATGCGCATCAATTATTACTGTGAATTCTAGCACTACCATCATCCATATCATGGTAGGAATATCTTAGACTATAACTTCACGTAAGAAGAATTGATGGCAGTTTTGACGCCAGAGCGAACAAGAGGGGTATGTGGACAAGCTGTTACAACGACTACTCTGCTATATAAAATTTGAAGGAGTTCCGGGGTAAAGCTGACGACGAAAATCACAACTAAAGAATAGACAAGAAATTGCGGAGAGCACCCCAAAACAGATGGTATTCGTGCTAACGCTTTTAAATATAGGAGTCAAATTACAGGGAAATTAACAGCATTCCCAAGAACAAAAGTGAAAGCACTGCAGTGCTACCGGAATGTCACCTCGAAATATATAAAAAAATGAGCTAATATTATTAAACGCGGTATAACTAAAACTATAAATGGGATAATATTTATAATGGGATAATATAGATAAAGTGAACCAAATGTTCGATACTAGAATCTAAGAAAATGAAAATTGTATTGGATCTGCAAGTAAGTTTCTAGCGTTTGTTTCTCCAAAATGCTAGGTTTTATTATCAAAAACATGATTACATATCCTTTACTTAAAGTATCGTTCATCGGAAGCTATAATTTTTACCATATTTCTGGCAATTTATGAATTCAAGACCAAAAAAATTTATCGTCTTTCGAGCACAAGAATGTATCGAGCCAATTTTTGATTCCGTCTACTCAATTAAAGCATATTCTCGTAAGAGCGTTCTGCATTGAGTGAAATAAATGGTCATCACATATTTTCAAGTCTGAACTGTTAGCCGGGGAAACCAGTGTTCCCATGTTCCCATCCACTGCTGTCCAAAGAATTTTTAACTAAAGTTGCAACATGCGGCTGAAAGTTATCGTAATACCTAATGACAGACTCATGCCTGGTCTCATATTCTGCTCGTTTTTCCTGCAATGCTCGCTTCCTTTTATGGTTTGATCACTGAAACCAATTCAAAGTATACTACACCATTTTAATTCCACCATATGAAGTGTATGACCTTATTTACATGAATATTTTGTTTCGGTGTCGATTGGATAGACTTACTGAGCTTTGTATATGATTTTCTGCATTTAGGGTTATCATAATAAATCCATTTTTCATCGCCAGTGATAATATAATGCAAAAAAGATTTATTTTTATAACGCTACAGCAACGTTTCGGATATGCAAAATCGTCATTCGACGTCTCTTAGCTTCAATTGATACGGTATCCAGTTTTCAACCTTTTGAACGAATCCGAATGCTTTTAGTCGCAGGAAAATGGCTTGTTACGTGACGCCTCATAATAGAGGAAGTTCTTGAATCTGATGCGGATTCTCACCCAGCAAAGCATCTTATTCATCGTCTTCAAATCTTGTCGGCTTTCCAGAGCGACACTTGTCTTCAAACCGTTGGAACCACTCACGACACATCGATTCACCAATCCACCCCATAAGTTTTCGAAGAAAAGAAGTAGCGCTTCTCGTAAATTAAGTTTATTTTGCTGGAAAATTGCCATAATTTTGCTCGATAGAATAAATGATATCCAAAGAAATGATCCGATATAATGCTGCTAAGTTATTGACAGATACACAAAGTATAAATGTAACACATGAGGTCTGAAATTTCTGCAAGGGATCCACTGGTGATACCATCTTTTGACAAACGTCGGAAACTTGCGTATACACCCGGTATGAAATCGATTATTCATGTCCATTCTTTAATGATAAACATAAAATAAATTATATTAGGTGTACAACTTTTCTTCAGCTATTTTGCAATAGATGGCTGTAGCGATAACGGGTAGTTGAAATAAATTGATCATAGATGTCATATAATAAGTATAGGTATTTGTAAACATAACGTCATCGAAATATTAGTCGATTTGTGTCTGCATTATAAAGTTATTTTGGATTAAACATGTCAGATTACGAGCAAAATTCTCCTCATTTGCGGGAGATTTTAATTTTTTGCTTTAATATGAAGAAATCTCCGGCTGAGGCTCATCGAATGCTTTTAAATACCTATGTTGAAGCCGCTGTTAGTAAAATAACGTAATAACCTAAATAGAGTGGTTTCAACGCTTCAAGAACAGTAATTTTTACGTCGAAGAGCAGGATGGTGGTGGACGAGAGAAGGTTTTCAAAGATGCAGGCATTATTGGCACTTGGAGACATTATTTGATCAAGACTCATGTCAAACGCAACAATAATTAGCAGGATAATTGAGACTGATGCAACAAGTCATTTCAAAACGCCTGAAAGTCATGAAAATAATTCAGAAACAAGAACATTGGGTGACGTTTGAGTTGAAGCCGAGAGATGTTGAACGGCGTTTGTTTGCTTGTGAACAGTTGCTTGCAAGGCAAAGAGGGAGGGATTTTTCACAGCACTGTGACTAGGAACTAAAAATGGGTTCATTATGATAACTCCAAGCGCAGAAAATCATAGGGATGTCCCGGTCATGCTTCCACGTTGAGAGCCAAACCCAATATTCATGGTTCCAAGGTTATGCTAATATTTGATGAGACCAGCTCGGCGTAGTGCATTATGAGTTATCAAAACCGACTGAAACAATCAGAGGCGATCGTTATAGAACGCAATTTTTGCGTTTGAGCCGAGCATTAAAAGACAAGCAGCCGCAATACAACGATAGAGATGAAAAAGTGATTTTACAGCATGACAATGCTCAACCTCATGTTGTGAAAGTGATCAAAACATACTTAGAATTATTGAAATGGAAAGTTCTACTCCACCCTCCGTATTCTCCAGATGTTGCTCTCTCAGACTATCATTTGTTTCTATCAATGGCAGACGGCCTGGCTGACCAGCACTTCGGTCTTATGACGAAGTAAAAAATTGGATCGATTCATGGATCGCTTCAAAAGATGACCAGTTTTTTTAATGCGGGATTTGTATGATGCCTGAAAGATGGGAGGAAGTAATGACCAGCGATGGATAATACTTTGAATTATAAATGTATCACCAATTTTTTACAATAAAGCCTCGAAATTCGGAAAAAAAATGTTGGAAGCAAAGTTGTACACCTAATAAAAATCATGAAATTCAATATATACTATCTAATTGCACTAAAGGGCGTAGTTCTAAAATGCTATATTTAAAATCAAAATGATTTCACTATGAATAAGAAAGAACATTTGCATATGCTCATTTCAGAATATAGTGGGTGTGCTGCAAAAAATGAAACGTTTGAGATGAAACTGTATATTATATTCTTGTATAGAATATTTGTCTCTTCTAACTCTGCAGCTCTGTTCATTATAAATGTTTTCAGTAATTATATTTAAAACTATATATTATTATTAATTGTTAAATATAATTTTTGTGGATTCGGTTCTATATTTTTTTTAAGTTTGAAAAAATAGCAATGCATTAGCTATCAAATCATTGCATATTACATCTATTTATAGCTTATTTCATCTAAAAATATTCTTTTTTCTGTTCATAATTAAATTATTGATGTTTCAAAATACATTGTTTTGTAAAAACTGTGAACTGAAATTACTTCACAATTAGATGCTTTCGTATAATCCTGACACAGATATGGTAATGTTAAATTATTAAAATTTTATGTTCGTAACGTTGCCATATACATGATGCTAGAACTCAATCGTGTTAATTTTGAATTATCGAAACATATAGGTCTATGTTCAGCAATCGAACTATTGGTTGAAAAGCGCATGCACTCCGTGAATCGACATATGCGTGTTCTAAACTGCGATGTGCATAAAAAACATAAATTTCGAGGATGGTAATGTAGCGTCACAAAGTCTTCTGCGGTCTTCTGCATTCTTTGTCTCCCCCAGATGATGGGGGTTGACCGTGATCATCTTTCCTTTACTCATCGCACCTGTACTATCCCGACTTCTCTGCTTTTCCTGTTTTCCTTCTACTGCTTCTGTTATCTATTTTTTCTTTTCGCTCGCTCTCTGTCTCTCTGTCTCTCTCTGTCTCTCTCTCTCTCTCTCTCTCTCTTGCTTTCCTCTTTCTCTCTCTCTTTCTCTCTCTAATCTTTTCTCTTTTCCCTTTTTCCTTTATATATCTTTTCGCTCTTTTTTCACTTTTCTTTTTTAGTTTCCTCTACTAATTGGTCGTTGTTCACAGCGAACACTACTCTAAAAGTGACTGGGCATCGCGGTCTCCAAGGGGGAGGGTGAATAGGATTGAAGACGACTATGATCTGGATGGGTCGGGAGCAGCCCTCTACGATGTCAAATACAAAAATATAATTTATACTAATATTTATAGAATACGCATTTTGAAAAATCAATCCAAATGCTTATTAATTGAAACAAAAAAAATAAATTGAAAAGTTTAACTTAATTAACAGCGCCAGTTTCGTTACTTAATGGCTGCACTTCGTATATAAAGAACAGTTTGTTGAAGTTGTTGCAATTGTATTTAAATTTTTTTTGAGATTCTTGGTTGCTACTTTAGTAATGTAGTAATGTTAAAAACATATTAAAAAACATATATTTTTCATTCAGTGGTACATGTTTCAGTAACAAGTTGATATAGAAGGAAATAAAAATTAAATGAAAGCTTAATAAATAAGATAACAAATTTGCAAAGTAGTGTAATGAAAAAGTTTTATTAAAACAGAGCATCCTAACAACCCAGAAAAATTTGTAGAAAATTTTCTTTTACTGTTCTTTATGTTGAAACAACAATCATTATTAATAAAAATTATTTGCCAAAGTTACCAACTGCTAATTATCAGCTTTGAAAAAGTTTTTCAGTATATAATTTTGATCATTTATCACGAAGTTGTAGTCTTTTAAATATCACTAAATAGTATTTTATAAACTCACATCCACTTTACTCAATTGGTTATATACTATTTTTTTATAAACCACCTGTATGTTCGTATATTATAATCCCTTCTAAGAGCTGATAAAGTAAGTTTTGTTCTTCTTGGTACGTATATTAGATTTACCAGAATCATATGTGCTCAACGCGTGACTTGTTTTTTCTTTTCTTGAATGTGTCGGTTGAATATCGATCACTCTCTTGCCTACCGAAAGTAAATAAAACATGTGTTTTACAGTTGCTTTGATAAAAAAACATTTTTCACTCCTTTAATGTTTTTACTGGGTGTATTAATAGGATTCTATGAATATTATATATTTTATGCATTTTCCACGATAGCTCTTTAAGAAAAAAAACTGACTATGAAAAAACATTGTTTTGACATATAAGTACAATAAATAGTAATAATACACTACACTAGTACATGTTTGAAAGTCTTAGAATGATGCAGATATGGTAAATATAATCTTTTAAATTGCTAGTCTAATGTATTACTGTAAAGTAGAGGAATAAATTGAAATTTTCTCCATATATCTAGTGGACAAAAAAAAGAATTTGTACGACCAAGAGCAAAAAGTCAAATCTATAGAATATAATATTATTACATATTGTAGTCAATAATCTTAAATAATTTTTTATTCTATGAATATAGGCTTTACAAAGACTAGGCTTTACAATATAGGCTTTACAAAGACTACTTTTAGTCAATAAGTATATTTTTGGCGTCAAACATTTATTTTATTTTATTTTCTAAGGATGAGTTGTTGACCACCTAAGTTTATTGAGAGTATTAATTTGTACAAGTTTTCAAACACTTTTCCTGCCTTTTATTTATTTATATATGATAAAATTTTCTAAAATTATCTAAAGAGACAAAAATATAATTTCCGTTTACTGTCTAATTTGCTAAGAGGGAGAAAAGCTTTCTGAAGGCGAAAAATACAGATTCTCACAACAATATTCATTTTGTTCGTCTGGGACCCTTCGAACGCACTGTAAAAAGAATATTTATATTTTACGTTGTAGTGCCGTAAAATAATATTAAAAACTAATTCTTAAATTCAAAATTCCTAGATGGAGCGTCTTCGTGGCACCAACATAAATCAAGGAATTCACAAGGCTATGGAACATTGGCTAGCAACTATTAAATTTGTTCAAGAATGCCGTAAACAAGAAATAACTAATGCTACTGAGAGACAAAAACAAACTCTTCACTTTATTACTATTCACGATAATAACGGTAAAATATTTTATAAAATTGATATATATATATATATATATATATATATATATATATATATATATATAAATTGCTTTGAATATATATTATATATTGATAAATTGCTTTGAAATTCAAAATATATATTCTATATTATCTTCGCAAGAACATAGGCAATGTTTTTTTTTGAAAATCATTTTATTTTCATCAATAAATTGAGAGCACAGTTAAAGGTCATAAAAGTTAGTTTCACCAGTGCCCAGGAGGTGGCGTCTTCAATTATGTTGAATGTCATCAAAAAAACAGCTTAAACTATTAATATCAGGCCAGCTCATTTGAATGGTCATATGCAACTTTGGATTTAGTATCCTTGACAAGGTGTAATTTTAATCGGTCTAATTTTAATTATCCTCTTTGTTTTTCAGATTAATCCGACACTACCTACACCTTTGATATCTTTAGTAGATTGAATTTTTTCTTATATGGGAAATTTTCTCTCTCTCTCTTTCTCTCTCTCTCTCTCTCTCTCTCTCTCTCTCTCTCTCTCTCTCCCTCTCTCCCTTTCTCTCTCCCTCTCTCTCTTGGTTGGGTGAGTATTTCACACACGTTTCACATCGCTTCTAATATAATTCTAAATTCTTTTTATTCAACATCTTTTTTTGGGAGATCAATTATTGCAGGTGGATAGACCATTGGCTGCTCAGTGCTTATTGTACATTAAACAGTTTCGCTTCATATTGAAAGCCCCCATGATCGAATTCTACCTGCTTCCTAAGATAGACGACAAGACGCTTGCTTGCTCGCCATATTGAAAGCATCACACAAGAAACTAAAGCAACTACAAAGACGACTTCGACGCCAACTATTAAGTTCAACGATAGCTGCAAAGTGTTTCTGTGTATTAAACTGTGCTTTTTTGTGATTTTTAATTTGTGATCATTTCGAGTGCCCATAAAAATTATATTATTTTAATTAATATTTGTTTTGGCAATAACAACTAATTTTCGAGTCGATCATACTGCCATCTGTAGTTAACATAATAAATTATGATTCGTAAGAAACGAATCAAATCAGCTGATACGGCTTCCCGCAGCAGAGAGTTAGAGACAATCGGCATTAACTCGGACAGTTCAAATGAAGGTAGTAGTGATAGAAATCAACAAACCGCCGACTACGGCTTATTCGATGCCTCTCCACTTTCAATAACCGAGATAAATGATTTAGAATTAAAAGTGAAAGAAGTGCAACACACGCTTTTAGAACGTCTCTCGAAAGAAAAATCTACAGAATTAAAGGACTTATTACGTGACGCGGTAATAGAAATGTCCAGTGTTTACAATTCTCTCACCAACGCTTATTTACGTTTACTAGAAAGACAACAATGTGTGCGTGAATTTAAGTTCTCAATATCGGATACATTTGTAAACATTAATGCTATTAAATCGGCAATTGTTGAACCTACTTCGGTTGATCTCGGCACAGCGTACGTTAACGCTGTCAAACGAAATAAACATAATTCGTTTTCTCATGTTAGCAAGTTATTGAACCGTGTACGTTTCAGTAATAATAAAACCATTCCAATAAATAACAATGATCGCATTATTATAGGTCGGACAGAAAGTTGAGCAAAATGTTTAACTTCTACTAATGCTACTAAAGAAGTAGTAATGAAAACAATTGACACTGCTAAATTTAAATTGCAAGTTAAACGCATTAGTTTGGGTCCGAAAAACTCTTTTGTTATCGAAGGGGATCATTGTAACGCGGCGGTACTTGCAAATTGCTCCGCACTTTCTACTGCTGGTCTTGAAATAAAAACAAATGTTGAAGAAAACCCTCGCTTAATAGTACATGGCATACCTGTCGAACTAGATAAAGATGATATATCTCATTGCATACACGAACAACATTTAAATGGAGCTCCGATTGACGAAGTAAAAATTGTTTATATTTATCCAGCTCATAATAAAAAACATTGCTCGTGTATTATAGAAACTACGCCTTCGCATAGTCTATCGTTATTAAACAAAGGAAAATTAAATATCAAATGGATTGCTTGTGGTATTGAGGACCATGTATCTGTGTTACAATGCTTTAAGTGCAATGGCTTTGGTCACATAGCTATTAATTGTAATAAAAAAATTTCTTGTGTATACTGTACCAATGAACACACTCCGCAATCTTGTAAAAATAAAGAAAATTTAAAATGTATTAATTGTTTCGAGATCAATCTGACTAACACATGCTCTCACGCGGCCAATGATAGATTCAAATGTCCGATTCTTCGTAGAAAAATTGAGCGTAAAATTGCTTGGATAAATTATGACTCATAATAATATAAATGATGTTAATCTACGTATTGTTCATATCTATGCGCAATCCTTCGAAGCACATTTTTCGGACATTACATCTCTACTTAGCGATACGAAACCTCATGTTTTAGCTATTAGTGAATCTTGGCTCAAACCCAGATGAGCATCGAGCTTTTTCGATATTCCATATTATAATTTTTATCGCGTTGATCAAATCAGCAAAGGTGGAGGAGGGGCTGCTATCCTTGTACATCATTTGATTTCGACAAGGATTATAGACTATTCAGAACAGCCTGAAATATATATTAAAAGGCCTGAATTTCTTATTTGTACTTTATATGTTGGCAATTTAAATGTCCTTTTTTGTATAGTTTATAGCCCCCCTAAATGTGACTTTTGGAGTGACATTGAAGAGGCATTTCTACATTGCAATGCAGTTTACGACTTTTGCATACTCGTAGGCGATTTTAATATTAATTGGACAGTTACTTCTACTTCGCGCACTATCTTAAAAAAATTTTTCACTGTATGTAAATTGAATCCGATTGCCTTTAAAACTACTCATCACGTTGGAACTTCGTCCACAATATATTACATTTGTGTTAGCGATCCTTCAAAGGTTATTTATTCCAACCAGACTTGTAAATGAGAATGTTTCGCTTTTCTATAATTTCCTAAATTCGATATATGATATGTATGCTCCCTATGCCACCATCACTCGAAAAACTCGCAAATCCACATCATGGTTTGGCTCCACAAACAGCTCTTTTAAAAATTTGTGATGATATTCGCCAAGCCTCCGATAACAAAGAAGTTATACTCTTGGTTGCGATTGACTTTCCCGAGCTTTCGACTTGCTTAATATACCGTTATTATGCAGAAAACTGGAACACTTTGGTTTTTCTGATGTTTCGCTTAACTGGATTGCCTCATTTTGATCTAATAAGAAACAATACGTAAGCTCAACTACAGGTGAAAATTCCTCTATTATGACTCTCACGTCTGGGGTTCCGCAGGGTAGCTTACTTGCCCCATCGTTGTTCTTTCTATTTATTAATGATGCTCCATTAGCTCTCCAATATAGTAAACATCACCTTTACGCCAACGATTTTACCATTTACATTACTGGTCAGTTTAGTGATTTAGAAGTAATAATTACGAAGATGAACATTGGCCTTCATAATCTATTTGTTTGGGCGACTTCTAATGGCCTTTCTATCAACGCCAGTAAAACACAATCCATTTGGTTAGGTACTAGGAACTTTGTGAATCGACGCCTATCTCCGATTTAACGTCATTTCACTTAAACCACGATAGAATTGCATACACTAATACTATTGAAATACTCGGTATTACCTTCGATAGCTCCTTAACTTGGGACCCGCAATGCATGCTCACCGCAAGGAAATGTTTTGCAGCGTTATCAAGATTACGCAAAAGAAGTAACTGCTTTACACGTCAGTTAAAAGTAAGACTTATTAAGCAGCTACTCTTCCCATACTTAGATTATTGCTCTTCTCTCTTTCTTGACCTTCGAACTGATGTTGAAGTTACATCGCTGTAAGAACGCTGTAATTCGGTTCGCTTTAGACCTTAAAAAATCCGATCATATTTCCTCCGCTTACAGAAGCCTAGGAATTTTACCATATAATCTACGTAGAGAGTACCTTACCGTTATGCTACTGGCATCTGTACTGAGACACGGTGAACCACTTTATATTTATAATAAACTAAAATTTAAAAAAAGTATCAGGTTAACCTCGCTCCGTGATACTGACATTGACCTATTTACTAATAGGGCACGATTATCACCCAATATGTACTCATTCGCCATTGCTGTTTCACGTTTGTGGAATGAGATACCGGCACATATAAGATCTTCCTATAAAACCTCTGCTTTTAAGCCTGCGCTGATTCGATTCTATAGAGAACGTTATCTTGGTAATTAATTTATGTTACCCATAAGCACCTCTTAAGTAATGTTAATATTATTATTATTATTATATGTTTTTTTCTGTTATTATATTTTACTGTTATACATTTATATTATTATATTTTTATATTTATATTGTTAGAAATTGTTGTTATATATGTAATATTGAAATTATGACTAATTTGTGTTATGATATATAGCTTGATTATTATTGTAATATTGCTATGCTGACCACGAGTCCTTAGGCTTTAATAAATAAAATTTTAATTCTAAATTCTCTTTCTCTCTTTTTTTGTCCGTCTTCTTTTACAAGATCGTTGTATGCTAAATCATACTAAACTAATTGTGAAGACAAATTATGTTTTTGTTATCACACGTTATATTATGTTCGAAGTGACATAGGTTATATTTTTTTCAGTTTGAACAAAAGAAATCATGATATATATGTATACATCAGAAAAAGGAGATATCTCAGCGTCCGCTTTAAAAATGTCTTATTCGCGGACCAAACTTCCCGTAAAATTCATCTTCAGAAACTTCAACAGCGTATTTACCTCGCCAACACGAAACTTTCTATAGCAGTTGTACCGAAATACAATTTATTGTCCGAATATGATACTCTACGTAGAAGTGGTCTCGAGACACTTTGCAATATTTTTTTCTACCGTCTGAACTCGGAAAGTACAATTTTTCCCTTAGTAATCGTATGTAATATGCATATATTTAAATATATATATATATATATATATATATATATATATATATATATATATAATTATGCGGCAAAAATTTAAATAATTTGTTTGATAAATAAATGTTTTTAGCAACTATAAAATTTTCATCGATACAATCTTTACAACAATTCTATATCTAATTAAACATTTTATAACTAAAGTTATGTGTAAGGATTCGAATTCCTTTAGTTTATCTTTTCTTTGGCTCTTCTATTATTTGGCAACTGTCGTGCAAATGAAACAAGCATGGGCGCGATCGGTGAGATAATGGGACAGAGCCGAGTACAAGGCACAGCAGCGCGCTATATATATATATATATATATATATATTATATATATATATACAGAGAGAGAGAGAGAGAGAAAGAGAGAGAGAGAATGGCAGGGATGTAATTACTTTAAAGAAGGATGAATAAAATCACCTTTTTTCTTCCAATAAATAATTCAAAAAATTTCGCAGAAATAAATTTCAGATGATAAGCCTCACTCGTCGATTAATGTTCAAACTTCCGTATATGTAGAAGAGCCTGTGGTGTCAGACTGAACACTTTCGACTTCTTTGATATTCTTAAATTTTTCTGAAAGCTAGAAGATTATTAAATTATTAAATCAAATTCACAAAAATCCGCAAAAAAGTATTGAATAAATATGAAAACATTTATAGTTTTTCTTAAAACATAGCTAGTTGTTCTCTTTCGGAAACCTCTAGATTTTCTTATAGCGAGTATTAGGCGAAAGTTAGTTTGCCATCCGATTTATCAATCATTAAATAACTCAAATATTTAGAGAACAATTTAATTAATTCATAATAGAGAAAATTTACGAAATAAAAGAATTAAGTTTGATAATGATAAAAAAAATTATAGAAATCATAGTATATGGAACAATTTTGAGTTTCGAAATAAATTTTCAAATAAAAATTATACATGCTATTCACATAAATTTTTTAGATCCTATCCATTTTAATCTAATACTAATGGTTATTAAGAAAAGCGCAATGAATGATGAGGATTTTGACCTTCTAATCAGTCCAAATTATTGTCCGTCGATCAGGCATCTACCTCCTAGCTCATATGATGCATCGAAAAACACTGTACAAGCACTTTCCATTTTACATTATTATTTTACATTTTAATTTTATTTTACATTTTAATTTTAATTTACACTTTCCAATTTAATTTTTACATTTTATTTTTTTAAGTTCTAGAGCAAAAGCATATTAAATATAAAAAAATTTATTTTAGTGACATCTACAAATTTTGTTTAAAACACTTTTTTAAAAACTCAAAATTGTATTATATATAATAATGTTTATAGTCTAAAGTTCATTATAACATAATTTAAACTGGGGATGAATAACTGAAAAAAATTTTTCTAGATGTAAGATGTCTGTCGTTGATAAACGAAATGAACTGGTGAATATGGATAGATGAAATGTAAATGAAACATCATAATATTGATAATATTTCGGTCTAATTTTCTTTCTTCAAAGTATCATTATTAAGAAACAATAATTAAAGTATTTCTCCCCTTACGAGCTCTAAATATGGGTTGTCGAAAGTTATTTATCATAATTCATTCTTTAATATAAAAAAATCTGTAGGATTTATATCTATAGCAATATTGAGATGTATTCTATGATTCGTAAATTTCTCCTTCACAAAATAAATTTCAGATTGTAAATGAAATAACGAAATCCAATATGCAACTATAAGTCGCTTTAATGAAACCTTTAAATATTTAGTTAGACCTTTAAATATTTAAGATTCTCTTTTTAATTGGCTTCAGTGTTTGCCATAACAGATTCAATATATTTATGGTTCAACAAGGAATACGCTTTAATATGCAATTATCCAGAATTCTTTTTATTTACAATCAGCGGTGGATTTGAAATTCATTGCACTACTTGGGCATCAAAAATAACGTGGAAGTATTTCTGAGTTTACTTCAGGATGATTTATTTCAGATACTTCTGTATCCGTGTATTCGAATTCTTCTAAATTAGGTGCTGAATTATTTATAGACATAACATTTTTCTTCTTTACTTTCAAATTTAATTATTTTTTTATCAAATGTTGAACACATCATCTAAATAATAGTGTAGCGTTTGATGACAATATGTAATTGAGCTTCATTCGGATACAAATTATTTGAAATTATTTAACAATAGTTTACGTTATGATATTGTAAAAGTATGATTTTATATTAATTAATTAATTATTAATATTTTAAATAAACTATTTATAAAGATATTTTATAAATATATTTATTACTTTTTGCATAAAAACTGTATTTTAGACCTCCAAGAATATTCTTTAGAAGTTTTGAGGCTAAATTCGAAGTCCTATGAAAGTGGTAGCCTACGAGAATTATTTAATCTGGAGCATGTGATACACATGCCGATTCACACTAAACATACGAAAGAGACATTTTATCGAGATAATATAGACTTGAAAAGTAAATGAATTTTGAAAATTTACGTAAAGAATATTTCATGTGTCATAGCCAAAAAAATGCGAGTAAATGATTTTAGTTATATGTACACAAAGTACAAAACTTTTAAATTACAATTAAGCAAATAAATATAGTGGGGGGGGTGGAGGGGAAGGGGGGGGGGGGGGGCTTGGGTCTAGTTTAATATGATATGGGACTAATTAGTGGTTGTCGACAGCTGGTGGTATGGGGTGGTCTTGAGAGGCGTCGTTGGTATTAGTGCAACAGGGGGTAATATGTGGTGAATAATAGCCATAGTTATCAACACTCTCAGACTAAATAAGATTGTCACTCGAACAGAACAAGAATAGAAAAATGCTTGTAATGAATTCCTAAGGCAAAGAGATGTAAAATAGATGGCGTAGGTGACGAAAGAGCAGTAGATGAGATGGCACCGGACAGGACATACAATACCACAGTGATTGTGCACGCGACGGGGTGGCACGGTGGTGCGGGCGTATTGACAATAAGAACAGATCAGAACGGATATGGTGCGCGAGGTGTTTATAAGTGTCTAGGAGTGGTCTGGTACATGGACAGAATAGAAGCTATCCACTATTTGGTGTGAAAGAGTATATTGGGATATGTGACAAGATGTAGGAGGTAACAACCGCCTATAGGCGTGTACTGCAAATTATGGGCCGTGGAGAAGGAAGAGAGCAAAAGGGCCGAGTAATAGATGTAACCGGAAGACGGGGAGGGCGGAGAAGGGAAGCTATTGGCTATACGTAGTCGATGGTTTTGTCTGTTTTGTACTAATCAAATTTTTCAAAGATTTATTGTTGTAGATAGAAACACTAGGTGACTGCATTACCGCATTTGTACCACATGTCTGAATAACCTGAATTAATTTCTCTATTAACTCATTGTGGCTATTAGGTTATTGATTTATATATATAGTAATTATTGAGACAACATTTTCTCTTGCCGATTTTTGTTGTACGACATATTTTTTTTTATTTATTTATTTTATTTTATTTTAAACAGTTGGACCTTCCCGGTTTCCGGACGCGTGGGTAAACCCTTCGCGTCCTTCCCTTGACCAGCAGCCGCTATAAACGGCAGGCCTCCCAGAATGAAATTATTCCGGTCGTCCTACTGGATTTAATGTTCTCAATCTCCAAGTAGGCAGCCCCCAAATGTCGCCGCCTTTACTCAGATATATTTTGACAGTGGCACAGAAGATGTTCGTGGGTTTTATCCTCTGTGTAGCAAAAGCTGCAGAAGGGTCTCTCACGAGACCCATCCACCTCTCTATACCCCCCTTGATGAGGGTGTTGCAAAGTCCTACAGCCGGCTCAAGGCCGCTATAGGAAGTTCTAGCTCCCATTTTGTCAAGGTCATCCGCCACCATATTCCCTTTAATTCCATAATGAGGTGGAAATTCCTCTAGGTGTTTATTCCATAATAGTTTGCTATCAATGTCAAACATAGGTATTTCACTTGCTTCTTGAAGGTCAGAGAATGCCCTCCAAGAGTCAAGCCACAACTCCTATTCCATTTATATCTCGTGGTGCAGACTCATGACCTCAGTCTTCCCTGGGTTAACCGAGAGACCGGTCCGTCTGCACCATCCGTCGACCACTTCAAGGGCACCCTGTAGTACTCCCATAAGGGGATCCAAAAAGGGCCCTCGGGCAATTAGCATTATGTCGTCAGCATAACCAGCTGCCAAACAACCGATGCCATTCAGCTTATTTAGAAGCTCGTCCATCACGAGGCATCATAGGAGCGGGGACAAGACGCCCCCCTGTGGGCACCCTGACCCTACTCCCTTTAGCCTCCACCTGAGATCGCATCACAGATACGGTTCTATATAGAGCCGTCTCCGTGGATCTTCTGGTGCAGTATGCATGTTTCTCCTTATGGAGTTGACTTCTTCTCCAGGCGTCGTCTCTGATGAATCTATCAATTATCCTTTCGATAGACTTGAGAATAAAAGATGTCAGGCTGATGGGTCTAAAATCCTTCGGGGATGTATAACCACATTTGCCTGCTTTAGGTATAAATACCACCCTGGTCCCTAGCCATGTTGCTGGGATATGACCCAGAGCGATGCTTGCCCTCGCCATTCTTATCATCGGGCCCACAATACAGTCCCCGGCTCTTTGTAGGAAGGCCGGGTAGACTCCATCCATTCCCGGTGATTTAAATTCGCCAAAGGACCTTACGGCCCATCTGACCCTATCCGGTGTAACAATCTGGTTTGCTATCATTCGGTTAGCTCCGAGTTTAGCCTAACCCTTCCAGTGGTCATTTTCTGTGACTGTATAGTCATCTTGTTCAGTATTTCTACTGAAATTAGGGAAGTGGACTTGGATAAGGTATTCCAAAGTCTCATCATCCGATTGTACATAACTGCAATCGGGTCTTTTCAGCGTGCCCAGAACCGCGCCAGGATCCTTCGACAGAATTCTGTTCAGCCTAGCCGCTTTCTTACCCTCGCATATGCTTTCACAGTAGTTTCTCCAGCTTGTCTCTCTGGCTGATCTTACTGCATCTCTGTAGTTGTCCCTGGACGCTCTGTATGCAGTCCAATCAGAATCACTACTTTTTCTCCTGGCTATCTTCCGGAGGACCATAGTCTTCTCTTTCAGGTCGTCCAGTTTCTTATTTTACCATCAAACCTCGCCCGTGGGTTTCGCCCATTTGATGGCGTCATTAAAGGACTTCGCGACGTTTTCAAGCGTTCGCTTGTCCCTGATCTCTACAATTAAGTCCTTAAAAGCAGTTTCGACGGACCTTCTGTAGCCCTGCCAGTCTGTGCGCTTAGGATCGCGCAGCCAGGTTGGTTCCTCCTAATTATGTGTCCCCAGCGAGTATGTTATCAGAGAGTGGTCCGACAGTGTCTCCACCTCCTCCACGCTCCATCCGTAAATCTTAATTAATTATCCGTAAATCTTAATTAAATAAAATCTTATTATTTATCCTAGTTGAACAGATAGTTATATCTATTACCTGCTCCCTTAGCCTGTTTCCGAACGTTGGAGTGTCGCCGACATTGAATATCTCGAGATCTGTGCCCGCAAGATATTCCAGTAGTTTAACACCTCTTGGGTTCTTCTTAGTGCTACCCCACACCCTATGATGCGAGTTTGCATCACATCCAAGGAATATTGGAAGACTGTTGATTCTACAGTATTCCACTAGTCTTCGAACCTCCCCAGTGGGATTGTCTTTATTATCATATAGTAGGTAGGTAGATGCGACAACAATTCGCTCCATCCCTACTACCTCCGCCGAGGCCACCGCTAGGTCCCCAGTACAGAGACCGAGCATCGGCAACACATTAAATCCTTTTAGAATAATACAAGCTCTAGGCCTTAGTATCCTTGAGTCACTAATGCAAGCGGCCCTCGACCCTAGACCCCTGATCGCACCTTTCACTATCCAAGGTTCTTGGATTAGTGATATGCATGTCTGCACCCCCGCCAAACTCCTCAGCATAACAGCCGAAGCGTGTTTGCAGTGATGCAAGTTAATCTGGAGGAATGAGATGCCCGATGGAACCATTTATTATTCCATCATGCTCCCGCCCTCAACATTCTCCACCGGCACCCGTTCCTCCCGGCGGCTCATCTTAAAGGCCATCCTGCCCAGGAGGTACCAGGGTCTGTGATCTAACGCCACCAACAACCTGGCGTGCGATTCCGGCATGGTCAGTACGAGGAGATGTTTATCTCCTTCGTCAGCCCTTCCTTCCTCGCCGTCCTTGGTGTTGACGACCCTCCATAAGCTTGTTTTGCCCCTGAGGGATGCATTATGCCCATCAAGCCTTTCCAAGACGGTGGACGGGTTCTACGGGTGCTCAGGTATCTACGTCACCGCCTTGATTCTAGCCTGTAGGAGCTTTACACCCCCCATTTTCAGATTGGCCCCCCAGGGTAAGTCCAGAGTAGCCAATCTAGCGGGGCATCAAATTTGGGCCATGTGTCAGGTGGTGCACTATACATAACCTTCGAGACCGCCCCTCGGAATTGCGAAAACATTTCCGAGGTGATGGTTGCCTCCGGGTATCCTTCATGCACCACGACACGTGTAAGGGGGTTTGACCTTTGTGCAGCCTTAATAATTCCGGCAACCGCTAGCCTTCCTCCCGGGAGGGGCAAGGTTCCTTTATTGTCACCGCCGCCACTCCCGTCCTTTTGATTTTTAGCGATACCGGATGTCTAGGGCGGAGTCTTATCAGATCCCTGTTGCCTCTTCATCCCTATCTTAACCTGCGTGGTAGACCCAGAAGTGCCGGTCCCGCTAGCATTTTGCTGCCGCGCGAACTTCCTCCTGGCCGAGCCAGACAGTCTCTTTTTCTTGGGGGCAGTACTGCCTCCCTCTGCACTGGTTAGTGTTGCAGGGGTCACAACCACTCCAGGCTTGTTGCCTGGAGCTGCGTCCTCCTTGCCCACTTGGCCAGTAGCTCCAACTGAGGTCCTCGGGGGCGTCGCATTCTCCCGGGCCTCGCCTTCAATATTCTTAGGTTTAATTTTCTCTATAAGAATCCCATGAGTAGCTAGGGAAATAAAAGTCCGCCGACACAGAGACCCGCATGTGCCGGTAAGGCTAAATACTCGGGAAGGTCGCCCAGTGTTCCCGAGCGCAATGGGGGCTTGCCCTTGGCCTCTGGGGTGTTCGCCTGGCTGTTCTCGAGAGTCTCGAGGCCCAGCTCCGGCTGCGAGAGAGACCTACGCGCGTTCCTTATTCAAGGATCCCGCCGGAGTGGTTACTCTGGCGCCCGAGAGGCGGTTTGCTATATCAGCACTTTTTCGCCACCCAGCCCGCCCTAGGGCAGGGCCGCACTCTCCTAGACCATTGCCGGGTCAGCCGCTCAGATCCCCAAACGAGCCTCTACACCGGCCTACAAGAGGCACGCGACAAGGTGTCAACCCCTGGTGGAGGTGTACGACGTATACTATTCTGCAACTACTTAACTGCTTCATTGACAATTTCGGTAGTGAAATAAGTAGTTGAATTTTTATACTCAATAACAGTTAATTTTATTTAAATGAACATACATAACATTCAAAGGAGGCTTTTGCTCTACTATGCAGTTATAACTTAGGAGTTGGTTTACGGCCTTCAAAAGGAATTTGCTCAAATCTCTGTCTCAAAAATAAATCTTATTCGTTGAATATATTTCATTGTGCTGGGAATCGAAGGAAGCAAAAGATGTAAGAACTCTCATCGGTAAGGGTTGCGTTCTTTTAAGTATGTATTCAGGTATAAAGCGCAACTTGCAGCCAGTAATACAGTCATATGTTTTATTACAACTGTTTTTTAGGCTATTTGTTTATGAGACTTAACTATATCGTCATAATTTTATTCTATATCGTACATCTATATTTAATTAAATCTTTCTAAAATCGGTATCTGAATGAAGCCTTCTATTAGCTTTCACAAGACCAGCGTGTTTTGATCAATTTAAAATAAATAAAATTAATAAATATTTTTCTCGGTCTTATAGTCTTCATATTATAATATATTATACAAATATAATGACACTCAGACTGTCCATGTTTATAATCATCTCCAACGAATCTGAAATGAAAATTACTACTAAAAATAATATTAAATTAGTTTAACAACTAAAAATAATAATAATAATAATAAAAACAAAAAAAAACTATATTTTATGTTAGCAAAGGACAACGTGTCTGCCAGATTCCAATTCCCGACGTTTTAAACCGCTACGGTTCATCTTTAAGAACTAAACTAAAATGAAAAGCTAGCATGCTACTACATATACCCAATTCCCACCCTACATTAATTTATATAATATTTATAGATCCCCCACCCATCTTGATCTTAAATGTAAAACACACTTTTTAATACTTTCAAGAGTAATAAATAATAATGAATAATAATGAGTAATAATGAATATTTTCAAGAGTAACTTTATTATATCTAATTTTATTTATTACCTTGTTCTAAAATATTTACATTTTCAAAAGCGAAAGAGTGTAAAAAGTTTAAACTATATTCCTTTAGCGCGGATATACCATTCGTGCTTCGTAAACGATACTGATGTTCAACACAGTCTTTGTTTTAGGTATATACCCGTTTGTTCTGTGTAATATTTGCCACAATCTTTACAATTTATTTTGTATACTACTTATGCTTGTAAACATTTATCATCATTATCTTTACAATTATTAAATAATCTTCTTATATTAATATTTTAACGCTCCGTCTCCACTTTGCTTACGGTTGATTTAGTTTTTCGGTTTATTTTTATGTTTATTAGGGTTCGATTGAAGAGGGAGGAACGTGTCAGGACTGGTAGTTGGAAATTGTGGTAAATAACTCTGAACACGTTTATGATTTTTAAATTATAAACAATTAATATATTCTTATAAATACAGAAAAAATTATAAAACTAATAAATAATTAATACTATTTTTTAATTGGAATCTCCTTGTAGACTCCCTGCAACATATAAATAAGAAAACAAAATAAATTATTATTTCGCTTTTTGTATATCTTATATATATCTATATACATATATTTGTCAGTATCGCGCGTTAATTCGATTATTTCGGGTTCCGAGATTGTGAACGGCCTTCACCTATATCTTTTCTCTTTCTATTATTTCTGTATTTCCGTATATTTAGTCGCATGGCTCAGTTCGTCTATTTATACGAAACCGAGTGCTTTTAATAATTTTAATTCAAAACGACACTTGTTCGTTTTTATATTACTCTAAAGTATGCCTTAATCAATAATATAAAAAGATCGAAATTTTAATAAGGATAAATTTCAATCTTATGAAAATTATCGCTTTTAAGTGCGCCTTACATAAATTAAATAATTTATTTGATAGACTAGTTCTATTTACATGACTTGCAATTTCATCTATCTGTCTGGTAAACTTTTGCCAGCATATTATAATAATTTAATTCGGAGAAAGGGGGCGTATTTTCTTCGAATAAATTTTATTCGGTCTCTAGCTTTTATTTCGCTGACTTTTCCTTATGCCTTTTTTCAGATGAAACAAAAATTACCTGTTCAGAAGTCAGGTATGTCTGTTCTCCTGAGCTAGTAATTTTTATCAACTCTTTTTACGAATAAAGGTGCCTTCCTTTTGCCTCGAACAAGAGTCTTTCATCAAAAAACGAAAATAATTGATCAGTCAAAGGAGTATGGATCTATTTCGTTACTCGAGATGTATGCTTCCTCAACGAGTACCGATAGTAAATCACTCTCGTAAAAGGATGTCTCGGTCAGTAGTTTTGATTCGTTTCGAAAAGGAGAATCGGTTGGAGTTTTGTCCGATTCGTTTAGTCCCTCGAAAGGTAACCGTGCTCAACGAGTGCCGAAAGTGATTCGCGCTCCTGGCACAATTTAACACACTTTAATACATGACAAAAGTACGTTAACAAAATTCTGATTGGCTAATGTTTAATTTAAAATAAGTTAATATTATTTCTTCTGGTTAAACTAATGTTAATTATAAGGTATGATTAATTTATTATATCTATTCTACTCTATGTTTCCGTTTGTTTATTATCGCGTGTGTATTTGTATGTTTATTCTTTTCGATTTTATTTAGTTATACAAAGAATTTCGCGCGTATATTTAACTGGTAGAATAATTTAGACGCTTTTCTTTTCTTGTAACTCACGTTACAATATTATTATTTTTAAAGTAAACTTGAATATTATGCTTTTTGAAAATACTTATTTGAAAGTAATTCTTTTTGATAATACGAAGGGTGGTCAATAAATCCTTAGAAAATCTAAGAGATGGCGCTCGTTGCATCGCAAATGGTCTGTTTCTAGTAAGGATAATTCCTCACTAAGTATCCGGCAAAGTTGTAGCCATATTTATCTAGTGGTTTCGTTTTTATCTTCAGTTGAAGTAAATGATTTTTTTTTTTTGCTTAAGAAAATAGAAAAAAAGGAGTTTATAGCGGTGATTAAACTATTTAAAAGGCTTAACAGCAAAAGAAATAAAAGCTGGTTTGGATTTAGTTCATGACACATCTGCCCTTGTTTTTGCAATAGTTTACAACTGGATAAATGAATTTAAACGTGGCCGTACATGAACAGAAGATGAACATCGTTCTGAACGACCCATAGACGTGCGTACCCCGGAAATGATCGATATAATCCACGGTATGATATTAGGTGACCGAAGAATAAAATTATGCGAAATAGTTAAGGCCACGGGGTTTTCAAAAAGTACCGTCGTTTCAATTTTGCACGATAAGTTGACTATGAAAAAAATATTTTTATAAATAAATGCTTATTTTGCGGAACTACAACAATGAAATTTTTTTGAAGGCTTAAAAAAATTGAAGATACTACGTCTGTCAAAGTGCATTGAACTAGAAGGAGATTATGATGAAAAAAAAAATTTACCCAAAAAAAATGTTTTTCTATCTTTTTCTAAAGACTTATTGACCTACCCTCGTAATATATAGTAGCATGCTAAGTTTTCATTTTAGATTAGTTCTGGAAGATGAACCATGGCAGTTCGAAACGACGGGCATCGAAGGTAAATTTAAATTTAAGGTAGTGGGATAGTCAAGTTGTTCTTTGCATACATACAATATAATTTATTTTTATTTTTTTTTTCATCTTTAATCTAATTTAATTTTATTTTAATAGGAATTTCTATTACAGATTTCTATTACTTTGGCGTTGACTGTAAACACAGTCAGACTAACTGTCATTATATTAGTATAATATATAGTAGTATAAAGTTTGTAAGATCGATAAAAATATTTATTAATTTAATTTGGAGTTGACATAAGTACAATTTTTAATTAATTAATTAAAAAAATTAATTAAAACAAATAAAATACGAATGTTGTCATTGTGTCTGTTGCCATTTATTCAGTATAGTTTTTACAGCGTCTCTGAAAGTAAGCTTTTAGAGCAAATTTTAAGCATGTTTCTAACATTTGTAATGGATTAAGATCTAGTGAAGCCTGATTAAATAAATAGCCTTAATGTTAGTTCTAATAAAATATAAAGTATTGATTATATGGTACAAAATTCAGGCAATAGCCTATACTAGCAATTAAAACTTACAGAAATTAATATGTTATAACAGAATTAATTATCTAATTGTTTTCTTTAATTATAAAATGTCTTCTGTTGTTGATGTGCTTAGGCGTCCAGGTGGTTGGTCATCTTCAACGTTTTCGCGGCCATCTTGGAAACGCTGACACCACTCGTAAATTCTTGGTTTACTCATAGCAGACTCAACATATGTCTTTGTTAACATTTTCCAAACTTCACTACACTTTATTTTATTTTTTAAGCAACATTAAATACAAATTCTTTGCTCCATGTTTTTCCACAAACGAAAATCGACGAATTCAAAAAACACTTCTAACGTTAGCGGCTGCCACTTAAAAAGTAAGCAATGAATATTATTGAAAATTTTATCGCACTTCAGGGGCATGCGTACCAACATAATAAAAAAATTTTATACAGGCGGACTCTCCAAACCCGCGAAATTAAAAAATTCTCGTTACTTTTTGAACACACCTCGTATAAGGTCTAAGGAGTTACTCTAAGTCACCAAAACTATCGAAATAAAACAATCGATTGCCTCGTTTTTGATACGCAACCCAATTAGTTCCAAGACCACTCACATCAACAAGGTTTACAATACCTGATTCATTATAATGAGGACCATTATTTGGCACTTCAGTACGCATAAATACACCACGGAACGCGGAAATTTTTAAAATACGAGCATATTTTATTAAATGAAAGTCAGATAAAGGTCGCTCGAGTAATTCTACAGAGAAACGTTTTTTTTTTAATCCCTTGTCTTTATATGGTTTTAAATAAAGGCCTATTCCATTACGTTTATACGGGTTTAGGTAAAGTCTATAACCTTTTTTGCGAGGTTTCAAATAAAGACCTTTTCCAAGAGCAATTGCTTCCATTGTTTTATTATATTTTCGATTTTCTTCCAATACTTGCTTTGCTGCTTTTGCATCATTAACAGCTTTTGCTATTTCAGCAGCACCCCCTGCCAATGCTCCAGTGGCACTTAAACCGGCAAATAGAGGTATAAGAAATGGTAAAACACCGCCAAGCTTTTCAGGAAGTGGCAATATCCTTAGAATTCTTACATTGGCTTTACCGCCGACCTTTTTACCGGCCTTTTAATGCAGAGCGAACCAGTTTTTGAGAACTTGTATTTTGAATGATTGAATATGTTATAGAATATATATTTTTTTCAAGGTTGATTTATTGTTTTTACCAGGCAGTTTCTTATTTTTCTTCTTTAATCCCATTCCTAACTTCACTTTAAGTTTCATTGCATTATAAATGGTAAGTGCGGCAGCCTTTTCGGCTATACTTCCGTTCTTGAATTTAAGACGCAAGCAAGCTTTGTCTGCGAGAACTCGACCTGCAGCATGCGTAGCTTGCATATTGTTAATAATGTTGGAATATGCTATGTCGTATTCTTTGCGAGCAAAATCAAGGGCATTTATCCCAGGATCACCACGAGCCATACATTTTTTTAATTTTATCCCAGGACCGCAGTATTGATAAGCTGGTAAATGTAGTTCCATAAGTAAGTAACTAAGTATCTTATTAAATACTCCACCACCTTCTCGCTTCTAAACGATCATTCTGTTTCGAAAGATAAATTGAGACTAATTAATTTTATATATAAAGATGCCATTCATACCCTATTGCCACAGTTTCAGTTAAAACCAGTGATGTGCAAAGATGGAATTCGAAGAGGACTCAACAACATTACCTGTTATTAATTTTGACTGTTTTACTGAAAAGGAAAAGAAGAGTAAACGGCATGGAGATTTTCTGCCGGATAGTATACAAGCAGTTGTTTCAGGACCTTCAAATTTCGGGAAAACCAATACTTTATTGACTTTTATAACTCATCCGAATGGTCTTAGATTTCAAAACATTTATATTCATTCAAACTCATTAAAGCAGTATTCTACTTTAGACCCTCGAAAAAAAGCTATTTTTGTGAAAATTTTCTGAGAATACTATTGAAGATATGGATGTATGATTTGAAATGCTTAATAAATACTCTTGAAGCACATAAAAAATTTTTTTTATTTATTTTATACATTTTTTATACATGTAAAGTATGGTCAAAGCCAACACCTCAAAAAGTAGGTGACGTTGTCGTTGTAAAATCTTGCCGACGGATAGTCTCAAACAAAAAAACAAATAGTTGTATGTTCAGTATGACTCCAGAAACCGATCTAACTAGAATATTTTATGTACGTGCAAAATCAACAAAATGGCGGCTAAAATATGAAAAAAAAATTGTTTTTTTTTGTCTTTTTTGCAATAAAAATATAGTTAGAATTAAAATTTTAAGTTGATTGTAGTTAGGACGGTTGATACAAACATGCATAATATGTGTTCAAAATTTCATAAAGATCGGCTCAATAGTTTGTTAGTTTTCACGACCACGATAATTCAAAACGCTCTTTTGAGAACTACGCGTTTAAAGTTTTTGTAAGTGAAAAATCGTAGAAAAAATTATCTTACGCTCAATCAGCGATGCCTGGGCCATACAATATGCCTTCAACTTGTTCCAGGCGAGTATTTTCATCTAATTTAACCTGATTTTTTGAGTTCTGCTTTCCTTAGAAGCCTCAGTCGAGCGGCGGTTCTTTCGAACATTGCGCTCTTGGTCGCGCATATTGGCAAACTGCAAAGCGGTTTGGCCGATTTTCAGGCCCATAATTTCCATTATTTTCAAAAGTTGGCTGAATCCTTCATTAAAAATGCAGGCAGCAGTGAGGCATGCAATTTTAACGACATTTTATAGACATGCTTCGGTGCCATAGCTCAAACTGTTGAGTTGAAACGCTCATTGTTATTTTGAGTGTTTCTGCCCAAACATCTCTTCAGAAATTCCGTTTTTGTTAGATCTTCGTAGATCGGTTTCAGCACCTCTTTTAGGTCACTAGCAAGAGCAGGATGATGTTTATAATGTTTTAAAGCGTTGTTTACTTAGGCCTTCTTATACTTGCACCAGCTGTCTGAACTGTACGTATGCTGTGGTTTGGAGTCTGTTGAGATTTTGTGGTAATAGCCGGCCCAGATCTTGTTTCGCATGCCTTCTACTGAATTTGAATTCCTTTCAATTGTAAGACTGTAGTTTTTAGATAACTCCTTCATTAATTTGATACTTAAATCAGCAGTCTTCATTTTTTAAATCACGACTTTTGGTTTCTTCACAACTTTCTTCGAAATACAGAAGCAAAATTATAAAGGGAAGATAATATTGAGAAGCAAAGGTATATATTTTGATGAGAATATATATAGGTGTAACGATTTACAATAGGGGAACAGCTGCTGCAGCGAACAAGGACAGGTAGATGGCTTATCCGACGCGCGCGCTGGGTGGGTCGGAATAGCGCACTCAGGTAAGTGCGTGCGAAAGGTGAAAAAGTATAGTTAAACTACCTGAATCTTTCTAAAATTTTGAGCTAACATTCTTGAATATATTTACTTTCGAAAAATATAAAAAGAAAAAACATTTTTTTTCAAAGTTGTAAAGTAGAATACTGCCTTAAATCAACTAAAATACGAGTATTTATAAAAGCTGTTGGAGCCACTAGAGGGTGTATAATATTTTCCATTCACCGAACATGAAGCAGTAGTATTACTTGACAGCGTGCTACTTAACTCTATTATAATTTTCGATGTCATCGCTTGCGAGAAACAAGACAATATTAAAGCTTACTTTTGCATGGGAAGACATAAGAATGTTGATTGTTTTTATATTCTTGATTCTTGATTGTTGATTCTTTTTATGTTCTTTGTCAATTATATGTACACGTTCCAAAACATCTTGTAATGGATAATGTTAATTTACTTAAATATAGCATAAAATAAATGTACCGAACATTATGGTTTTAAATGTTGAACACTCAACATGGCCGATTATCATCGAGAAAAAACGATATTGCATCAACTGGAAAAGCCACCAAAAGCAATAAGACGTAAATATAAATTATTAAAATATGATCGAGCGATTGTAGAACATACATTAAACGAAACCTTCAAACCTTCAAACTCATTACTGTTGCAAAAGCATCTGTATCCATTTTTAAAAAATCGGTGCTAATCAGCGACGGAGGTCTAAGATGTGTTCGTAAATAAAGCACATGTAAATTATTACAGCGGTGCCTGTGTCAATCGGCCGAGACCGGGATTTGAACTCGGATCACCAACTTACTAGTATAATGGTAAGTTAAAAATTTACCATTATACTCATCCTTCATGAGTCCAACAATTTTCTTATTTTTTGCGGTATTTTATCAGGATTATTCTGCGGATAATCTGCTGTATCAAATTCATGAATGTTATTCCGCATCAAATCGTATATATCAATGTTTTTTACGTCATATGCCAAACTATCAGTATTTGTATATAATAATTTACAGTTATTACCCACTCTATTTTGCATGTATTGATAGTCAAATCTATAAACTTTTCTTTTCGACAAATGTAGTACAGACAGTCCAAGATGAATAGGTTTTCTGATCTGAATTTCAGTTCTTTGTAACTATAAGCGACGAAATTTTCATCAAAAATGGAGCAATTATGAAAATACGGACTTTGCTTATTTTCTTTTTTCGCTATTTAAACCAATATAGTCTTTAAGCCATGGTGTCCTCTTTAAACCTCTTTTGATAAACATGAGCATATCAATATCGGTAAGCTATTCTAATTTTATTTTTGTATACTTTAGCATTGCATTCCATAATAGACATGGAGTGGTATAATAATGGGCTGGGTCAAGATGGTATGCTTGAAGGCAATTATCTCGAAAGTTTTCATATTCATCAGTAAGAAGCAGTACATCAGTTTTTAAAGATAGATCTGAATATTCACCAAAAGTATGAATATCAAAATCTTGCCACACTTGAGTATTTTGATAGCTTCAGCTGTAATGGTGGAATTGTATAAATTACTGTAAAATGCATCTTTGACTGGCAATGCCATTTTTTGTAATTTATCAAACGATGAAATATATTCATATGGGACGATTGCTTTTCTTTTAACTAATGTAATTTGCTCGTTTTATGGAAAGTCCCTCTTAAAAGTATGTTCTAAAATACTATACTCTTCTAGACATGCCGCTAATTTATCAATAGAACACGGCATAAATCGAAATGAATCGATAAATCTAAAACTAATATCCATGTCTTGTATATATTTTGTGAATGATATATATATTCCTCCTTATTTTCCGGGGAAACATATACACGTCCTTCAAAATTTGTTTCGAGCTTATTAAGAATTAAATGTGCACCATACCCCTATAAATTGTGAAATACAACAGGTATGACTTTGGAATCATTATAATTCAAATTACATGAATTATGTGCAAGACTTCAGTATCGATATTTAGATTATATAAAACTGCTAACATAAAACCTAATATACCTACCGTCCTGTGAGATGACAGTGATTTTCAACTTTAAAGTTGAAAATCAAAAAGTAGTTTAAAGTTTCAAAGTCTGGAAGTCGATTCATCGGCTTTGCATTCTGATATACTTCTGTTATTTTTACTGAAAACTCTTGCAATTGTTGCATGAACCATTCAGCAGTTGATGGTCCTATTTCTTTAACTGTTTGTCTGTAGCTTCAGTATTCACACTGTGTCTCATCATAACTGCATTTTATATAAATCCCAATACTAATTACATTATGTTGTTGCTTTGCATTCTTGTAATCTTCTATTTTTTCTAACATACATTCAAAATCTGTATATATCACAAATGGTACACGCTCTTTGAATGAAAAGTATTTAAATTCTAAAATATTATTCTTCTATGTGGGTAGTTTTATTTTACAATGATTTTTTTCTTGACAATCGATAATATGTAAGTTTAATTTTTCTTTAAATAGAAAATAATGTAAGCATCTATTTCAAAGATGAATTTTCCCATTATGTTTTATGACTTGAGAACTTATCAAGCGAGATAAATTCTTAATGCACAGGTAGTGGTAACGAGCTGGGAGATCTTCATTATTTACGCTTCTATTTATACTTTTTTCTTCATCAATATAAACATCTTCGATGATTAGTAAATTTACATGCTTTTCCTTTTTTCTAAATGTTATATAACATGGAGATACATCAAAGACATTTTTCTTCTTCTTCTTTAGCATATATAAGTTAATGGAAATATTTTCATTGTATTTTTCAAATTTAAGTATATCTTTCGCCTTCATTGGAAAGTCAATATCCTTGAAATTAAAAATATGTTCATACTGCTTATATGCTGAAATTCGAATTTTATTCACTTTCACTGGATATAGGGCAGACAAAACTGTCCATTTAACACATTAGTCATCGTTATTTTTTGTATTAGCACATGCATGTTTTTTTTCAATTTTCAACTACCTTTTATTGGGTTAAATTTATAAATATTTATTGCTAAATTTATAATCAAATACAACGTCCAGCCAGAATCTCTCTCTTGAAATTTATCCATGTCACACTGGATGGGTTCTTGGACATGCGTTGCATACTAATCTTTCAAATTCGTGGTCTCAAATATTTGCGCATTTTTTGTATTAAAATATTTGATTTCTATTATTTGCTTGAAGTTTTTTTATTTACTATACTCAGCAGACAGAATCGTATTCATTTTAAATAATGAATGATCTTGTAACGATATTTTTATCTGCTTCTCAATCAATTTAAATGCATTCTCTAAAAACATACGAATATCTTGATGTTTGATATTCGTTACAATTCCAGATTTTATGCAATTGTTAAAAGCGGATTGAATATCTCTCCATGTTACCTTTTTGTCCTCCTTTTGCGATAAGTCGCCACCTTGTTTAGCGTAACAATTTAATTCGCAATAAACATTGAAAATGATTCGCAAGTGTAATACATCGACGCTTCTCAGATGCGATTCTAGAATTCTTCATTATATTTGTTATCGATGTAACTGCCGCAGACGCATAATCCATTCAAAAAATAATATCTTCTGTGTCAGCCATTTATCTAGATGCAAACAGATAGGATTCTTGAAGCCGTTGAATAGCATCCTGATAATGTTTGAGTAATGCCATAATGCTTCACAGCACTTAACAATTTTTATTTTTTTATTTCCTGTTTCAATAAAATATAATAAAAAGAATGTATATTTTTAAAATAACTATTCCACTATAATTTATTGTCTAGTATAACGTTAGTAGATAAATACCACCGACAAAACAGATAATAACCAATTACACAAATACATACATATAAGATACGCGAAACTGGAAACACTTCGAGATTCAAATCTATACCATCTATACTTTTTGCTTCGTAATTGCGATAAAGTTAGAAAAGCTCGAATAGTTCAAGATTGAAAACTATACTGTCTAAATTTGCTGCATCATAACTGCTATATAGTTGGAAAAGTTCAGAAAAAATCAATATCGGAAAACGTTGTGGGGAGATTTCTTTTGTCTTGGGCACCTTTCTTTTGAAAAATCAATATGTACAGCTGTTGTGATGAAAAATTTTCCTTTACCAAGAAAGTAGATGACGGTTGCTTTAAAGGAAAACATTTAGCGATTATATAGTTTATAGAAAAACTAATTTAAGCGTACATATATAATAAATATAAGTAAAAAGCGATGTATAATATGTGTGACAAAAACTAATCTATATAAAATATAAATTGCACATATCTGCGAGAGTATTTAAATTTAATTAAAGGCAGAATGGTGGGAGTATTTCTTTACCTAATAAAGTAATAGTAAAACTAAAAGAAATCATTCTTAGTCATTATGGAGTACATTGTAGATGTGCAAGGCTTCAAGATCTGTTCAAATGAATTAATTTTGAAAAAAGTTGCGATAATTTCTCTTGAAGATGAAGCGCCAAGAGTTTATTTGTTTCAAGCACGGAAAAAATAGTGTAGCGTTTCTGAGAAAGAGAAGAGTGAGAATCGCTGGTTAGAACGTAATTATCATGGGCTACTGTGGAGTTCAGGTGATATGCTATATGAAAATACAGAAAAAACAATTAGTAAAATGAATATTTTTAAATAAAAACTGAATAAAACAATGAATTTCATCCAATGGATTTTGCAATATGTACAAATCTCTTAACGAAGCTTTGTAATATTCGATCACAGAGTGTAGTATTATTTGTACATTCGTTACATCGTTGAAATAATGGACAATTATAAATTCTAAGTTAGCAGCAACCTAATGCCTAACTAAATTTAGTAATATGTTTTTAATATTTCAATTTGACTAAATTAGGATTTTGATTCAACTTATTGTTAAATACTTAGATTATTTTGCATTCTATTGACTTGTCACGAACGCTCTTTTATTGCTCTTGATTTTGTTATGATCTTAATTGATTGAAATTGGTCATCTCCATGACTTATGGTGACCCATAAATTTTGTGACTGTTCGGAATAATACTATTAATGGTCGAACCACAGTAAAATTAATTTCGGTAAACTATATAATGGTAATAAAATTTCGCACAAAAGATAAATATAAAGAAATTCGACCAACCTTTAGCAATAATGCCGCAAAACAACAACCCAACGTTCAGAATAAATTTGCTGCTATCACTCCCCGGACACGAGCTCGTATACCACATATACAAGTATTATATTTATTTACCAGCAATCGCAAAGCGATGAATCAGCACAAAACGGCTTCAATATTATACAACAATAATATTTCATTTATTTTTTAAGAAAAGTAAGTAAAAGAAAAGTGAAGTAATTTTTCAGCAACTATATATAATATATATATATATATATATATATATATATATATATATATATATATATATATTATTATTAAACTATACTACAGTTTATATCTCAATTTTCCCTTTTTCCCTCCAATTTTCCTTTCTGACACATGTAGAAAGAGATTTCTATATGTGTTACAACGACGAACCGCAACACCAACAATCACTTGGTCGTCGCCAACAACACCGGGCCGCCATGCGGACCAAATCGGAGAGACTTCCATGGATCGCCATTGTGGTGTCGGTGGGGGAGCGGCTCGCCGACTATCGCACGCACCGCAGCGATTATAAGCTAAATCCGCTACCACGCTGATAGTAAATCTCCCTTGGTTTTCCAACCCTATGGCCGGCAGCACACTGCCATTTCCACCCTTTGCGGCAATATTTATAATCGCGCAAATTATTTCCCACTCGTGTGATCGTTCTATTATTATTCAGCGCTCAATATTTAACGGCGCACACCTCTAATTATCTTGGGCCACCCTGTCTATACAGCGCGAAGGTCGTGAATTTGATTATATTTTATATTGAAATGGAATGAACTTCTATTTTATAGTATTATATAATATTCAAATTGTATTGAAATCTCATTTAATCTATTTTAAAATTTGAATTATAATAATAATATAATGAAATAATATAATAAATCCATATAATATAATAGATATATTACACAGAAATAAATATATCAAATAATTATTAAATTAGATTTTTCTCCGTTGCATGAGTCAGTGTACTCGTCGCGTAGTTTTCCAAAAATATATGGTTTTAGTTTATTCATTGCCATTTACATTTATATTTATTTGTATTATAAACGGGAGTTTTCGTCTTTAAATTTATGACTCTGATAAAACTTGATTTGAGTAGTTACGATTTTCATTCACTTACTTAGCATCAGCTCGACCTCCAGCGTTTGATTGAAATGCGCATATATGTATGTGTATCTACATATATTCATACACACACACACACACGCGCGCGCGCGCGCGCGCGTTCCAGTTTTGTTGCTTTCTCCCATCTGGCGCCTCCCCAGGTTGCGGATAGGGGATGGCTCGGTACAATTTGTAGAGGGCACTGAGGAAATAAAATACTCAGGGCGAACAGAAAAAGCTAAGAGGGAGGGCCTTCCGAACTTAAGGCCAAATATGACTAATGTTTGGTATAAACAGGGATATACCCCAGGGAGTAACTCCGGCAAGACCGGTCAATCTCCTCACCGATTCCGAAGAGTGCAAGCCTCTATGGTCGGTGGTAGCCCCTCGGATTCTGGGGAGGGCAAATCAAACATAATCATAGATAGTACACTGGGTACTAAAGGAGATGTCATGATGGATCAAGTAACGACGGATCGAAAAATCTCCATCACGCGCAGAAACAATCATCTGGAGCGACTTGGTGAGAAGATCAGCCAATTGTTGGACTTTGTTAAAGATAGGCATAACGTGCACAAGACCATTAAGGATCTTGCTCGTTCTATTAATGCCTCATACAAATGCATCAGTATGGCAGAGGATGATCTGTTACAGTATCAACGTCCTGGTACTCATGAAGTGGTGACTCAGACTACGCCGAGTCTACGCTCTGATACCAAACGAAGCGCAGCAGAAGGGATGGATTCCACTCCTAAAACCATAGGTGGAAAAAGAACGAAAGAACCATCATTGGGCTTAAGGAGACCACTAGAGTCGGTTGGAGTACCTACAGGGAAGTCTGAAGCCAAAGAAAATCAATGGAAGACCATCAAGCGCAAGAAGCCCAAAGGCAAAGATAAAGAATTATCTAGTACACGCAGGCTTAATGGACGAAATAGGCCTAATTCCATTTTGATTAAGGCCAATGAAGGAGTTACATACGCGGAGGTACTGCGTCAAATAAAGAATGACCCAAAGTTATCTCATGTGAAAAATGAGGTTAACAGGATACGGAGAAATGCAAGCGGTGCCCTTGTACTTCAGTTGGATCGGACAGCCAAAGATGCACATGAGTTGGCTCGCATTGTTGAAACTAAGGTTGGCCATAGCGCATCCACTTCGGTCCAGACTAATATTATTACTTTGGAGATTAAAAATATAGATGAGGTCACTACAAAGGATGAAGTACTAGAGGCTCTGAAAACACAACTCGAGCTAAAGGAGACTAACCTACTAATCGCTCGCTCCTTGCGGCAAGCTTATGGGGGTACTCAGACGGCGGTAGTGTCTGTACCATATAGCCACGCAGCTGAGTTACAACGTGCAGGGCATGTTCGAATCGGATGGGTCAGCTGCAGAGTTCGAAAAGAAACAGAAATAAAGCGCTGCTTCAGGTGTTGGCAGATTGGCCATTTAGCGTCCGTGTGCTCGGGCCCTGACAGAACTAAACTTTGCAGGCACTGCGATGGAAAAGACCATCTATCCAAGCTGTGTGGAAACGAGCCCTGCTGTTTACTCTGTAAATGTGAAGGAAAAAAGGAGATTAACCATCCAGCATACAGCTATAAGTGCCTGATCACTGTGGAATTTTTAAAGAGACTTAAAACATGAGAATACTCCAACTGAATACCAACCATTGCGTAGCAGCTCATGACCTGCTGAAACAGACAATAAAGGAGCTAAGAATAGACATTGCTGTAATCTCCGAACCATATTGTGACAGGGTCAGACCACAGCGCTGGATAAGTGACACAAGCAATAGAGCTGCCCTCTGGATTGGTCAAAATAGGCAGGTACTAAAGCAGTCGAGTCATCGGAGCGATGTGATATTCTGGGCTAAAATACAAGAAATATACGTCTTTAGTGTATATGCTCCTCCAAGCTTGACGGACAAGCAGTTTGAAATCCTTGTAGCTAAATTAGTTGATGAAGCCATGGACAAGAAACCATTATTAATCGCTCGCGATTTTAACGCGTGGTCCACAGCCTGGGGAAGCGCTACAACAAATAACAGAGGTAGTATACTACTTGATGGCCTTAATTCTCTTCAACTCCACGTGGTTAATAAGGGATTTGAATCCACTTTCATTAGGGATGATAAACAATCAGTCATTGATGTAACATTCGCCAGTGATGACTTGATTCAGCGGATCCTTAATTGGAGAGTAAGCGACCTTTACACCCACAGTGATCACAGGGCGATCTTGTACGAGATTGCAGAGAAGAAAGTGAAGAACAAATGCAATGAGTGGATGCTCACACGGAAATGGAACATCAGATCGCTAGACTGTGAATTGTTCACCACTATCATATCAGAACAGCGTTTAGAATGTGGTGCACCAGGTCATTTGGCAAATGTACTCTTGAAGCATATCTCTGAAGCATGTGATGCGTCGATGCCTAGGACTAAAAGCGGATTTAAACATCGTCAATCTGTCTACTGGTGGACAAATGAAATTGCAGAATTGCGCAAACAATGTCATCGCGCACGTAGACTTACCCAAAGAGCCCGCACCCATCGTAATACGTTTAACAGTTTATTTAAAAAAGCACAAAGAGCGCTTGTCAAGGCCGTTAAGGCAAGCAAGCGTCGATGCTGGCTTGAACTGTGTGCAGAAGCCAACAATGACTTATGGGGACGACCATACAAAACAGTCATGGCACGATTGAGTAGGGCACCAATACAACCCACGAGCACGGTATTGATTGATAAGATTGTTTCCGCTCTCTTTCCCAATGACACCCATGGGACTGCACTGCACACGCAACACTCGGACGATATACCTCCTATAACAGAAATGGAGCTACATAATGCTTACGTTAAGCCTAGAGACAATGCTGCGCCTGGCCCTGATGGTATCCCTAATGCGGCAGTTAAGTTGGCGATACAGAAGAATCCAGCTATATTTCTAAAAGTATATAATGCTTGTCTTCTTGAGGGTATTTTTCCTGATTGCTGGAAAACTCAAAGGTTAGTCCTGTTACCTAAGGGCAATAAGCCACTTGATGATCCTTCATCATACAGGCCATTGTGTATGCTCGATACGGTAGGTAAAATATTTGAAAAAATAATATGTAGCCGACTGGAAGCATTCACTGAAGGATTGCACGGCTTATCTTCACGCCAATTTGGATTTCGGAAATCAAAATCAACAGTCGATGCCATTAAACTGGTAGTGTGTACCGCAAGAAATGCTATCAGTGGTAAGAGATGGAAAGATGGCACTACACAGTATTCTGCCATTGTCGCTCTAGATATCAAGAATGCCTTTAATTCAGCGCGATGGTCTTCTATTATGAATTCTCTTAAAGAGTTCGGAGTACCTGGTTATTTACAGAATGTCGTAGCCAGCTACTTTGAGAATAGGATAATATTATACCGAACCGATGAAGGCATTGTATCCCATAAGGTTACTGCGCGAGTCCCCCAGGGCTCAGTTATGGGACCTATATTGTGGAATATTATGTATGCTGGCGTGTTGAGGATTCCACGACCGCCTGGTTCAATAACAGTAGGGTACGCCGACGATATCGCTCTAGTAGTGACGGCTAAGACCCTTGATGAACTCACTGAAAATGACAATGAGGCAATCAGCAACATCAGTAGATGGATTAAGTCGGCTGGTCTACAATTAGCGGAGCACAAGACAGAAGTAGTTCTTGTCAGCAGTCGTAAGAAGGTAGACAGTATTACTCTTAAAATTGGTAGCTGCCGCATTAGTTCTGCGCCATCTTTACGATACTTGGGTGTACAGCTTGATGCCAGGTTAAACTTCAAAGAGCATCTAAAGATATCTGGCGAAAAATCGCAACGAGTTTCAGGTACCTTGTGTCTGCTCATGCCTAACATTGGTGGCCCACGTCCACCCCAGAGGGAGCTATTAGCTTATGTTGTTAATTCTGTCAGCATGTATGCAGCACCAATCTGGCATCATGCATGTGGAATTAAATCGTATTGTGAGTTGGCCATTGCGACCCGTCGTCGCTCCTGTATACGTATTATTAGTGGTTACAGGACAGTATCCACCGACGCTGCTGAGGTACTTGCCGGAATTCTTCCTTTCGATTTAGCTGCAGATGAACTGGCTAGGCTGCACAACATATGTAAGGCCGCAGTGGATTCTCTACAAGGTGCTAAAAACGTGGAGCGTCATCGTTCTATAGAAATATGGCAAAAATGATGGACCGATTCTAGCAAAGGCCGATGGGCTTATTGTATCCTTCCAGACATACACAGATGGATCAACAGGAAACACGGGGAATTAGATTTCCACCTAACCCAGTTGCTGACTGGACATGGTTGTTTTAGGTCCTACTTCCACCGCTTTCACCTGGATAATAATGATTTCTGACCCATCTGTCCAACTTTGGTCGAGGATGCCGAGCATATATTAGTGAGCTGCCCTCGTTTTAGAACACAACGTGAGCACTTGATGAACATCATCAATAAGCCAATAAGACCAGAGAGCATCCTATCAATAATGCTGGAATCTTCTGAAAACTGGAAGGCAGTAGCCAGTTTCGCAAAAGAGGTGATGACCAAACTTAGAAATGCCGATAGAACTAGGCGAATGGCCCAGGATGAACCAGGCTAACTGATTCTATTTTTAAGTTACAGAGGACGAACACCGAACCCCTGATCACCTGTGTGGATGGGGGATGTAGGATAGTGTCATAAGAAGAGAAGTCGTATAGGCTAACTAACAGCCCCGCCGAAGTAATATTCCCGGATAGTTCCGGCGGGATGCTGGTTTCGAGAGGCCACTAGTGCAGAGCTTGCTCTGCCCACGACTAATAAAAACACACACACACACACACACACGCGCGCGCGCGCGCGCACTAACATATGTCATCTCCATACTCCTAATTTTTAACCAAAATACTTACTCAAAAATATCAAGGGCCGTGGTGGTCGCAAACGATTTATATATATATATATATATATATATATATATATATATATATATATATACTAGCATCCCCCGTCTCGGCTTCGCCCGAGATAACAATTTAACCAATTTCATAAACAAATCAATAATATCTAAGTAAAGATTACTCTTTATATACAAATCTATATTTCTATAAATAATTGACCGTAATTTACCTATCATCGCTTCTGTATAAAAAGCTGCTTCAATGTAGCGTCCACTTCAAAAAGTTAATATTTTGCCGACCATTTTGTACAATATATATATATACATATTAAATGGAGAAAATTGTACTTTTGAGTTCGAGCAGTAGAAAAAGATGTCCAAGTATCTCAAGAAGACGTTTTCGGAGTGTATCATGTTCCGACTATAGGAAATTTCTCGGGACGACTGCTATAAAGAGTGTTGTTTTGGGGAGGTAGAATACAATGTCCAGGTATCCCGGGACGACTCTTACTGATAGCGTACGTGTTCGAATGATAGAATACTAATCTCATCATAGAAATCATACTGACATACCTGGACATTGTTTCCCACCAACTATACGAAACTCCCCGTAGATATCGTTCCATAACACCTGGAAATTGCATTCTATCATGTGAACACGAAACTCCCCGTAGAAGTTGTCTCAACATACCTAAACATTGCTTTCTAAAGAATAAACACAATACTCCCCGTAGAAGTCGTTTGGAAAGACCTAGGTATCGTATCTTACCGCCTCAACATGAATCTTCCCATAGAAGTTGATTTCCTCATACATGGATATCATTTTATATCAACTAAATACAATATTCCCTATACAAATAACTCAGAGACACCGGGACATCGGATTCTATAATCCGAACACACAACTACCCATATACATCGTCCTAAGGCAACGGGATATCGTAATCAACCGCCCGTACACGCCAATACAATATTTCTCAGTAGAAACTGTATTTAAAATGTGTATATCGAATATGTACAATATAATATACATACAATATAAATTACATATTGCGTATATTTTCGTTTTTTCAATTAAATACCGCGAATATTTTTGTAGTAATCCCAACTGAAATTCAAGCAAAATGCTATGGCGAATAGCATATTACCTTAGCGGACGATGGACATTGATTTTTTATGCAGAAGTGACGATATATATCTATATACACATAGTTTCGAGGTTGGTAAAAAACTCTATTTTGCCATCATTTCTTTTGTTCAAACTAAAGAAAACGTAGTCTCTGTCACAATTCTGAAATTAATATAATGTATAAAAACAAAAGTATAATTTGTCGTCACAAACTATATTCAGTATGATTTGGCATACAGAACATACTTATAACAGAAGGAGAAAGAAAGACACACACACACACAGATAGAGAGAAAGAGAGAGAGAGAGAGAGAGAGAGAGAGAGAGAGAGAGAGAGAGAGAGAGAGACAGATTTTCTCACGTACGAGAAAATAAAATTTACACAAATCGAAAGATATAGGTGTGAGTGTAGTGTCAGATTAACTTGAAGAACAAAAAAGGTAATACCGACTAACGTCACACCTTCTTTAGGATACGAATCCCAAAGTTGGATATGAACATTCGTTTGAGCTGGCCTGGTATTAATACTTTAAGGGGACTACTTTGAGTTGATGTTCGTAATTCAAGACGCTACCTAGTAGCCGCTGGTCGAACTGATTGTTAAAACCATTAACTTGATTTATTGATGAAAGTAAAACGATTTTCAATAAAAAACATAGCCTATGTCCTTTCCAAGATAATATAAAATGTATATGTCCAATTTCAGAAAAATCGGTTCAGTAGTTTTTTCGGTTATCGTGTACAAACAAAAATACGCTTTGTCTTTTTAAATTAGTAGGATATGAAGTATGATATATATATATATATATATATATATATATATATATATATATATATATATTGTAATCGTGTACTTACGCACAGGTTACCGAGTATTTACGTGTTATTCACTAGCAGCGTGCCGTCTGCGCTGACGGCATTCGGGAAAATGAACACGATGCAAACTTGTAAATCTAACAATCATTTATTCATTTGTTCTCGCTTCACAGCAAATCTACGACCTAATTTCACAACGATAATAACATCGATAACCAATATATATTATTACAGCGCGCGGCGACGACATACTAGTTCGGGAGCGGATTCTGCGGGCGCGGGGAAATATTAGCGACAGGGAGTGGAATGGGGGAAAAGACGCGACGCATACAATCTAACTCACGGGGACGCGGAACCGCCGTACAAACATGGCGCGCTTAGTCGCGGGGACGCGCATTCTTTTAATTATAATAAATACACAACGGTACTTGCCGGAACAGACCTCCGCTGTCGCTTCCTCTCGTTCTGAACTTCTTTCCTGGTTGCTTCTCTCTTCCTTCCTTCCTTCTTTCCTACCTTCCTTTCTTCTCTCTCTTTCTCGATCTATCTTTTCCGATCTCGATAACTTCCTTTCTTCCTTCTCCGTTTTTTCTCGTAGTACGGGGGCGATTGTGCAACGATCGCGCAGCTCCGGAATATTGCTGGGATAGCGAGGTGGCAATTATCAAATTGGCCGAATCACCGGGAAGCTGGTGGACACCGGTGGAAAATCGGGCTCGAGATGGAGGTAATAATTTCGAAGACGCTCTCTCTTTTCGACCTCGTCCTTCTGTAGCTGTGCGGGAAAGGCCTTCTTTCCTTCGCGTTTCCTTCTTCTTCTCGACGGTAGCGCACTCTCGCGGCTCACGCATTTTCGCTATCGCGCGCGAACACTTGGTTTTCACCAACGACTGGCAATTTGGCCTGTTACAATATATATATATATTAATGGACACATATATACACACTTTAACACATATAATCTCCATACACCTAATTTTTAACCAAATTACTTACTCTAAAATATCGAGGGCCGTGGTGGTCGCAAAGATTAATATTAATTTATATATATATATATATATATATATATATATATATATATATATTGTGACGGGGAACGCAAGCACTGCGTGCGCTTGCTTTCCCCGCCCCGTTGCTCTCTCTCTCTAGCCGTAGCCTGTAAATATGTATTTGTATATTTGCATGTATAGATGTTTATCTGTTACAGGCCGACGCACAACTACACCGGCGGAGAGGTAAGTGAGAGAGAGAGAGAGAGCGGGCAGCGGGGAGAGACGTCCGCTCGTGCGAAGAATTAGATAGAGAGAAGGCCGCGAGCTTTGAACACGCGTTTTAGCCGGCTTGTCGCTCCACGCGCTTTGTTTTCTTTTGCTGTTACGGTGTTGTCTTGGTCATCGTCTGCGGGAACACGCCTCGTGCTCCAGGTGTTCCCCCTCGCTACGTACCTCTTCTTCGGGGAGTGTACACTACCGGACGCGCGTGTTTGTGCCACGGCATTGTGTGTGCGTGTAGTGCACTCGCGCTGAGGACGAGCCCGAGCGGACAAACTTGTCGCCCGACACCGGCTACGCGGAATAACCGCCCCATCCCGGGGTTTCTGGACGGCGACGTCACCGCCGCTCCTGGTGAAGGAAGGTGCTGCTGCCGGACGAGGACGCGCTGCGAGATCATCGAGCCCCGACTCGCTGTAAGTGGCAGCCCCTTTTCTCTCTCTCTCTCTCTCTCTCTCTCTCTCTCTCTCTTCCCGAACTCCTCGCGCGCCCTCGCCTCGGCGACCCTCGGCCTGCGTCCCGCACGCCTCGCATATAGGCACTGTACGAATCCTTGCTATTAAAGCCGATTTAAATTTTAATTATTTTGATTTTATTATTTCGTGTGTGCTCCATTAGCCGCCCTACCTCACGCGCAATCCTGAACGCGATATTTCGCCCTTCGCGAACCGCCCCTCTCCCTCGCCGGAATCATTCGGGGCTAAGCCCAGCCGGGCACACCTTTTGCAACGGCCGTGCCCGCCGTCCTCGTGTTCGAGGCGGACACGCGCTCCGTTACAATATATACTGTAACTTATATTCTTTATATAAAATTATGTAATTTACAAAATAATCAAATCATTATTTGATATTTATCTAAAATAGATTATTTTATTTGTTGTATTAAAGTATTTTTAAATTACTTATTCTCCATAAGCGTATTTTGGAAAATAATAAATTAATAAAAAGTATATAATATTTGAAAACAAATTTCAATTGTTTTTATCCTTCTAAATTACAAAATTTAAAAAACAAATTCGAATAAAGATTGTGTCATTTGTCTGATGCAGTGTTCCAAATTATATATATATATATATATATATATATATATATATATATATATATATATAATGTTATCTGAAATTGAATCTATCCTTTTAGCGGAGATACGTGCCGATTACCTAAACTTAGTCGGATATTTTTGCTGTTTGGAGCATAATTTGTTTGTTTTATATTTTAATATTTTTCATATTTAATATTTTCTGGGCATAGTTTTATGTGTTACTTTTTAGTTAAATTTTTCTCTGTTATTTCTTTTTTACCTTTTAATTAAATTTGTTAACCATTTTTTTAATTATAGGTTAAATAAGATCTTTGGATTAATATTTTAAGAGTGGTAGTTGATTTTTCATTATCATTTTTTCTTACTTAGTTTTTACAACAAATATTGCAATTAAAATGTCAACCTGCAACAGTAAGAATGACCAAAAATTCAATTACAATACGAAAATGATACTATAACTATAAAGAATAAAAATACTGCGTTTAAAAACCAATTTGTACATTTACTTTATTTAAAATTAAATATGACATAGAACATTTTATAAAAAGATGCATTCACTAGCGAGTTTAGGTTCTACGTGGCTTGGTGATATAATCACGGCGTAGCCCCCATCTATGTTACAAAAATAGGACTTTTTTCTAGGAACATAAATTTTAGATTCAGAAATTTGGTCTAATAAATAATAAAAATTTATTTAATTTTTAAATACTTAATAAATAAAACTACAGACTAAGTATACATTTATAATAAAATTTTTCAGAAAAGCAAAATAATTAGGCGAGCTTGATATGTTTTTAGAATATTAAGAACTTTCAAAAAGCAATAACTATTTTTGTAAAATTTAAGTTGGTTCGAAACAATTTGCCTTTATTGTTTGTATTTGTGTTTTTTTCTCTATCCATATGTTATCACAATATATTTCTATCGCATGTAGTGCCATCCGTTTCGTATTAACATATTTGCGGCATTGTTATATTTTATTTTTTAACCTCTATTAGAATTATTCGTAATTCGTCTAATTTTTGTGTATTTAATTTGTTTCCAGCCATTATAAAGACCTTATCTCCTACATTAAAGTCAATATTTTTTCTGTTCTTGTCAAATATATCAGGTATGTGAATAAGTCTTTCCCGTTTTTTTTTTCAAATTTTGAGCCTTTATTGTGAAAAAATGGTTACAAATGAATTATTGAAAGTATTGGCCATCGCTAGCTACAACTTTTTCCCATCTTTCTGGCAACATACGAATCCCGTTGCGAAAAAATTCGACCGGTTTGGCCTCTATCCAGTCATCCATCCATTTTTTGGCTTCCTCGTAGGAATGGAAGTGCTGGTCAGCCAGGCCATGCGTCATCGATCTGAAGAGATGGTAATCAGACGGAGCAACGTCTGGACTATACGGCGGGTGGGGTAGGACTTCCCATTTGAGCGTTTCTAAGTATGTTTTCACCGGCGGTGCAACATGTGGGCGAGCATTGTCATGTAATCAAAATAACTTTGTCGTGCCTGTCGGAGTATTGTGGCCGTTTTTCTCGCAGTGCGCGGCTCAAACGCATCAATTGTCGTCGATAGACCTCGCCTGTGATCCTTTCATTCGGTTTCAGAAGCTCATAGTAAACCACACCTAGCTGGTCCCACCATATACAGAGCATGAGCTTGGCGCCATGAATATTTGGCTTGGCCGTCGATGATGATGCATGGCCGGGTAGTCCCCATGATTTTCTTCGCTTCGGATTATCGTAACGTATCCACTTTTCATCGTCAGTCACGATACGATGCAGAAAACCCTTTCTTTTATGTCGCTGAAGCAGCTGTTCGCAAGTGAAAAAACGCCGTTCGACGTCTCTCAGCTTCAGTTCGTACGGCACCCAATTTCCTTGCTTTTGGATCATTCCCATGGCTTTCAAACGCTTGGAAATGGTTGTTCGGTCAACTCCCAATGCTTCAGCAAGCTCTTCTTGCGTTTGACAAGAATCTTCATCAAGCAAAGTCGCCAATTCTCGATCTTCAAAGATTTGCGGCCGCCCGGAACGCTCCTTGTCTTCCACGTCGATATCACCGCTTTTGAAGCGTCGAATCCATCCGCGAACACTTGAATCATCGACACAACCTTCTCCATAAGCCTTCGGAAGCAATCGATGCGTCTCGGCAGCAGATTTCTTCAAATTGAACCAATAAAGTGAAACTTCCCGCAAATGACGTCGACTCGGCTCAAATTTCGACATTTTTACGATATCAAAAATTTATGATGCGAAAAAATTTTAACTAATGTTTTAGTATGAAATTGTTGACATATGAATAAGCTTTGATTATGACATATGTAACCATTGAATACTCGCACAGTATTGGTGGCGCCATCTCTTACAAAAAATGGGAAAGACTTATTCACACTCCTAATATAAAATCTGGTAATCCTGCTGCAATTAAATCAATTAAAGTTGTTTTGTCTATTTCTTTGTTTATTTCTAATAATATTCTTTCTTTTTTTAAAGCATAGTCTAAAATCGATCCATTTATATATGAAATTGCATATTTTATTGTTGACCATCCTTTATCTACGTATGTCTCCTTAAGATTTTGTTTCCATATTTCCTATGCTGATTGCAATGTAAAATTTATAAGCATGGAGCTATACCAGTCTAAGCATGAGCCTTCTAAAAATAATTTAAGAATTTCTATTTTTTCATCATCTTTTTCTATTTCTAATCGATTACATTCACTTTCAAAAAAATCTAGCCATTGGTCAACGTTAGAATTCTTATTTGAAAACTTATCTAGTACAAATTGTTCTGTTATTGTTTTCAGATTTCTTTTATTTGCACTTTGGTTATGTTCGGAGCGTGTATTCATTATTGTCTCCATGATTTGTGTTAATCCTTCTTCTGTAATACCCGTTTGCGTTAGATTGGGTATTGTTATTTCTTCTAATAAGTAATTATTAAATATTAAATTATTATCTTCGTCAAGATAAATTTTTTTTAATTTTTATTTAGACTAATCCATATCTTCATTGATTCATGCCTTTTTGTTAATGTATTTTTTATTTTTTTAAATGCTTCTGTTACTACTAATTCCTTATGTAGTGATAATGTTTGAAGGCTTGTTAGTATTCTAAATATTTTTTCATCTTGTGTTGTTATCAAGGTTAGAACGCACCAGTTAGTCTTACTATCTTCTCCTGCTATTATTGTAAATTCAAATTTTAATTTTTCCATTATAAATATTTAACAAAATGTCGTTTTATAATGGGAAATCTTTTATAAATTTATTGGCATGAAATTAAAAGCTATGTTGCTCTCTGTAATGAAAGAAACGACATTTAAGTTTTTATTCTCTCAATGCCAATTCCTTTTTATATAATTCTAATTAGTCTATATTAATAACTTTATTAACCTTTATTAAATCCAAGTGTCTTAAACCTAATTCAACATACACTTCTTTCATTATTCATTTACTGATATATTCAGTCTGAAAAGGAAATAAAAAAAGTATCTTTCTTTATATATATATATATATATATATATATATATATATTTATATTTATACCCTTAGATATACATATCTCAAGGTTGAGATACTCTTTAATTAACTTTTAATTAAGTGAATTATCTCGGCGAGGGAGAGGGGCGGTTCGCGATGGGCGAAAAATCGCATGCGGGATGGAGGACTAACGAAATAAGAAAGCGAAAGAATTAAAATCGATGTGGATTTCATATCGAGTGAATTTACAACATATATGTGCGAAGGCGCGAGACGCGCAGGTCGAGGGTCGCCGAGGCGACGGTGCGTGAGGAGTTAGGGAAGAGAGAGAGAGAGAGAGAGAGAGAGAAGAACGGGCTGCCACTTACAGTAAGGTGTAGACGCGTTCGTGGAACCCGCTGGCAGCACTTCCTCATTCAACCACGCCTTGGTTCGCCGAGAGAAACGGCTACTCCGCTCGTCAAAAATCCCCGGGATGGGGCGGTTATTCCGCGCAAACGGGAGTCGGGCGGCAAGCTCGTCCGCTAGGGCTCGGCAGCAGTGTACGTGGATCACACCCACGGCAGCGGCAAACACGCGCGTTCTATCTCATACCCTCCACGAAGATGAGGTACGTGGTGAGGGGGAATATTAGAATTTGAGGCGTATTCCCAAAAGAAACACACAAAAAACGAATTATTCTCGAACGCGCGTATCTCTCGCAGCTCTGGTACTTCAACTGTCAAATTCGCGCGCGCGGCCGTCTTTCTCCACTCCCCGCTCTCTCTCTCTCTCTCTCGCTGACCTCTTCACCGGTGTATTCGTTTGACGGCCTGTAACAGATATCTATTAATTTTTACATTTAAAAATATATATATATATATTTACAGGCTACGACAGGAGAGAGGGCATAGGGACGTGGGAAAGCAAGCTTACGCGGCGCTTGCGTTCCCCGTCACAATATATATACATATATATATAATGCAGGTATCAACATAATGATTACCTGATGAATGGAGATGGGTCTTGTATTCTGATGGATTATTCTTTTCTCTCCTATAATGTTAATTATCTCCAGATTTAACTTTTTATGAATTAAAAATAATAGCCAATTAAAATTTTATTTCAATAAGAATTGTAATTTAATGATTAATTAAATAAACATGTAAACAATAATTCAATAGAAATTATTTATAGATTATATATATATATATATATATATATATATATATATATATATATATATAATCTATATCAGTATATATTTCACAAAAAAGTACATACAAACGGTTATATACAGACGAGACATGACGGGCACCCAAAATTCAAATAACTTCAGTTATTTTATATTTCAATGTGCAAGTAATAGACATAACCCTATAATATAAGGTGCTATTTTTGAAGAAAAAAATTATTAAATAAATTCATTAAAAATGTAAAGCCTCCCAAAAGACAATTAGCTTCATCTCCCCTTTCCCAAAATGGGACACGAGGGTATGAAGTATTTATATTTATATAATAAGATTATTATATGTAAAGAAAATAAAAATAAGATAATAGTACAAACATATTAATTTATTACGTATTAATAATTAAACAAATTATGGCCTTCTTTATTTTTAATTTTAAAGGGCCATTCAAAGTATAAATAATTAATAAAAATAATGATAAATTGAAGTTTTGAAGGGGGCAGTTTGATTGTTCCTAAGTGGAAATATTAATATTATAGATATAATCTGATGCTAATGCAATCAAAATAGCATATTTTGAGTGATTAATATTTGAGCTATTTTTAGCTATTATTTTGAGCTATTATTTGAGTTGCAAAGTGTCAATATACAACATAGTGAAAGTGGGATTAATATATAATTAATTATAAATAAATAATATATAATTAATATATAAATTACTAATATAAATTAATATGTAATTAATTATAAAATATTAAATTAAAGTGGGAAGAATATATAATTTTTACTTTAAATGAAAAGTATAAAATCACCATCTTCTGGGAAAGTAAGCAGAACAATATGATTGTGTATTTAATAGGATTGAATTTGACATAGGGAACAAGTACAGCTTCTAAATATAATGGCATATTATACTCTACATTATAATTATTTAAATACAATATATATATATATTTTTACAATAAATTTTTCGATATTATATATCCTGATATTTTTGGCGGCAATATATGTATAATTTTTATATTTTGCATATTGACTTTATTTAATCTGACATATTTATTACAAAAAATTACAATGTATTAAATACTAAAAAAAACTTTAACCGTACAAGAATATATTTTAAAATAAAATTTTTATAATTACCTTTTGAATAGATAGTAATGAAATTATTGAAAAGATACTTATTAAAAAAGATAGTAATTTCTAATATATAAGTGCTATTGTCAAATAGTGTTACTTCATTAAAATTTATTTTAATATTTGAATCTGTAACAGTTTTATTACAAAAAGTTTCTATAAAAGCTGTTTATTATATAAATTGTATAAATTATACAATGTGCCAATAACAATATAATGATGTGTAATATAAGAATAAATTAAAAAATTGCTTTATATAAATAACTATATATTTAAATATTTATCATATAATATATGAATATAGGAGTTGTACGTACTCCTTATATAAAATTCAGTACTATAAATATACAATCATACTCTTCTACATTCCAAAATAATGATGATTTTATGATATTTTGCATTTGAATTAAAAATTATATAGTCTTTTCACGTTACTTTTTGTTATCCATTTTATCTAATAGGGGTGCATATCGAAGTAACAACTCAAATGCATCAATTGCACGTTGTGAACACTCAAAACTCTCATTTCCTCTTAAAATTATGAGTTTTAATTGTAACTAAAAGACAATTCTGCAACAAAAAAAATTAACATGTTTGAAATTTTGGGAATTTCTTATGAGCATCAATTATCATAAGAAACGATTTATTTAATAAAAATTTTTTATCATGTATATAAATATTAAATCTGCGTAGGCAATAATAACACTTTTGCCTACATAAATATTATATATACTTTAGGTTAGGAAAAGAATAATTACTGTTCGCGACATTTGCGCTCCGTGTGTTGGAAAGCGCACGAGTGAGAGAGCGCGCGTGAGTGAGAGAGGGGAGAGAGCGTGCACTCATAAATGAATGTGGCATTTATTGCACCGCGCCATTAAATACACGTGGCCGACAAGTTCTGGAGGCTTTTCCTAAGTGAGAGGAAAGGTCCCGTAAAATCTCTGAAAAAGGAGTAGGCGTGTAAAAATGAAGAGTCCGCGCGGACCGTACGAAATTTAGAATTAATTCGTTTGTGCTATTGGACATCGCGACAATATCCTGCATTTGTATAGGTTGTAGGCCTTTTGCTTGAACCAACGGAGATGCGAAAGGTTTTGGAGCATCGGCTCATAAGTTCGGTTAGCGCATATGTACAGATGTACCGAAAATTAGGAACGCTTCAGTGGTCGTCCCGTTAGGACGATCTTTTTCTCTCCGCAACAATCTATACAGTGCGATATTTCGTTAGTGTAACTTGTTACATGCGTATTTTATTCAGGGCCTAGGTAATTGGTACTTAGCTGCAGTGGTGATACCGCTAGTATCACCATCAACCAGTGACGCTGGTTCAAGGAAGTAGCTGTCAGGCTATTTCCTGCGCTAATCGAGGCCGTTTGGGTCTCAGGCTGTTGCCATTATTTACTGCCTTCGATCGGCAATCTGCGACATCGCGGCGTCTCCGAGACGTCAGACCTGCGGTGTTCGTGTGTATATCTGTGTTGTGGGCAACAGCTTCGTTGCGATCCTTATGATCCTTGTGGGCACACGTCAGCTGGTAAGGATTTTGCGCTCTTTTTATGAATGGCCATTCAAAATATTGTAGTTTATTGTAAGTTCTTACCGGGCATATTCTAACCTCTTTATAGTCTAGATTATAGTACCTGTAGTGATAAGTCTTTATAGCGACATTGTGATTTAATGTTTATAAGTCTCACTCTATTGTTTATACCTATTATTGTTTATAACTATTTATTATCTATAATAATAAGAGTTAACACATTTACGGCTTTTCCCCAACTTGTGACTGGGACTTTTTATGCCTGCGATGTGTTAATTTATTTTGTGATTAAAGGTTTTATTTGCAATTATATTCTGAATTTTCATGTAGCCTCTACGCATATTCCTTCCTAATTCACGAAACTAAATTGTATATTTTATGTCTTTATTTAAAAACAATTACTTTCCTATAATATTTTCATATATATTTATTGGCTCAAGCTCGTACATCTCGCACCTCTCTGTAATTCCGTATTACATTACTATGTTTGCAATATGTTTGTATGTATGTATGTATGTATGCATTTGTGTATTTATGTGCATATATATATATATATATATATATATATATATATATATATATACGAGGGTGGATTGATAAGTTTCCGGTCTGACCAAGAAAACCAACGTTTTTAAGAATTTTTTTTGATTTTTCAACATAATCTTCTCCAAGGCTGATACATTTCTCATAGCGGTGTTTTAGTCTAGTAATGCCATCTCTATATACTGATTCGTCAAGCTTCTCAAAATACCCATTTACGCTTTGAATATTTCTTCATTGTCCGCAAATCTCTTACCGCCAAGCCAGTTTTTGAGGTTAAGAGACAGATAATAGTCAATCGGGGCTAGGTTTGGAGAGTAGGGAGGATGCGGCATCAATTCAAACTTCAGATCGTTGATTTTAGCCATCGCAACGATTGACGTATGCACTGATGCGTTATCGTGATGAAACAAGATTTTTTTCTTCGTCAGATGAGGTTGTTTAATTTTCACTTTGTGGCTCAAACGTTGCAATAAGTCTGCGAGTATTGACCAGTGATTTTTTTACCCTTTTCAAGGTAATCAATTTATATAATACCTCTTGCATCCCAAAAAAGCAGTAGCCGTAACCTGGTTCGCCGAAAAAATTGTTTTTGCCTTCTTTGGAGTTAGTTCCCCTGGTCCAATCCACTGTTGAGACTGTTGTATGGTTTCAGGAGTTTAGTGGTGGACCCAAGTTTCGTCAATGGTTACGAATCGACGCAAAAATTCGCTTGGATTACGCTTATACGACGCCAATTTGGCGGTAGAAATGTTCTTTCGAATTAATTTTTGGTCGACTGTTAGCAAACGCGGCACTCATCTTGCACAGAGCTTTTCCATGTATAAATGTTGGTGCAAAATATTTTGTACACGTTCATATGACATTTGCAGGTCTCAGCTATCTCACGCACTTTTAATCTACGGTCTTTCAACACTATTTGATGGATTTTTTCGATCATATCTGGAGTTGTGACCTCAATGGGGTGTCCTAAGCGAGGTTCATTAGAGGTGCTCACACGACCCTTCTCGAAACTCGGAAACCCACTGCTGCACGGTTGAATATGATGGGGAGAATGTCCCCAGTGTTGAGTCCATCTCTTCTTTAATTTGCTTCGGCGTTAATCCCTTCAAATAAAAGTATTTGAGGACAGCACGTTTTTCCAGCTTTTCCATTTTTATAAAAAACACAGAGGCGTCTTGTTCAGCGTGCTCTCAAACCTAAACTAACATGGCGATCGAACTGAAACTATAGCTACAAACTATCTAAGGATGGTACTATAGAACTCCACCTCAATATGGGCCTATTGGCGCCATCTCTTGGTCAGGCCGGAAACTTATCAACGCATCTCCTATATATACGCATCTCCTATGTATACATACATATATATATTTTTTTTTCTGCACCAGGCTTCATAATTCTTTATTTGATTTGTACGGCATTGAATATTTTCTTCAACGCCACTTATTCAAAAAATCAAAAATTAAAGTTCTCACTTTTTTATCTACAGAATTGACAACTTGCATTATAACCGTAATAAAATCGTATATTTCGTTTTACTCCCTCAATTCTATGAATCAAAAGATGAAACAAAGTTCATTCGATTCATTATTCAATTCTACATCCGGGGCTATCCAAGTTTGATCTGTACTATACGTATAAAATTTATAATATTTGTTGTTATTTGATGTTACTGCCAAGCGGCGATATCTATAGTGCAGACGACAGTTAGATACAAATTTTCTTAATTTATTAAACTAATTTTGAAACATATTATAAAAACAGTAAGGGATACTTCGGTGGTAGAATTTTTCAAAGATTCGTATAAAATTTGTTTCAACATTGTAAAATGTAAAATGAGGACGCAAAACGAAACCTACGATTTACACATTTTCATTTCCGTTTTAGTAGTTCAGCGTGGCGCTGGAATCGCGGTATGGAGCACTCTTCATACAAAAGTGGCATTTACTTGATAAGCCAGTTCGTCTACAACTGCTTAGTCGCGGTTGAGAGAAAATTCTGAAGCAAATAATCGATTTACATCTTCCTTGTATTATATACGCACGAACAAAAAGTACTGTACATCCGTATAAAAAGAGAGAATATTAAAGTATTATACATCCGTTTAAAAAGAGAGAGACAACGAGAGAGAAGGGCAGTCCAAGAACAAAGATAGAATGTCTGAAAATTATTAGAATCTTACAGAAAAATCTTCGCGGACAAAGTATTTACTATTGTACAACTTCCGAGACGTATATCATGTTTATTTTATTTATAGCTTATTAATAAATCAAGTTAATGGTTTTAACAATCAGTTCGACCAGCGGCTACTAGGTGGCGTCTTGAATCACGAACATCAACTCAAAGTAGTCCCCTTAAAGTTTTAATACCAGGCCAGCTTAAACGAATGTTCATATCGAATTTTGGGATTCGTATCCCAAAGAAGGAGTGACGTTAGTCGGTATTACCTTTTTTGTTCTTCAAGTTAATCTGACACTACTCTCACACCTTACGGATATCTTTTGCTTTTTTTATATTTTTGAATTTTTCTCACGTCAAAAATGCTTTCTCTCTCTGTCTCTCTGTCTCTGTCTTCTTTTATAAGCTGGTTGTATGCCAAATCATACTAAAAATAATTTGTGACAATAAATTATAAGAATAATTTGATATATTTTGTAATATTATATTTTTTTCTATGCAAGAAGAAAATTTTATAATTATTTTGAAACATGAATTATACAGAGTGTTCAAATAAAAGCATCAGAATAACCAACTAATTTTTGAAAAGGGTTTTCATTCTACAATTTTCAGATTTTTCCCTTGCTTATTGAATTGTCAAACATAAATCAAATTATTTTAATATTATAAGGGGTTTTCAGTATATACGTACAGTTCTGAATCATTCATCCTTAAAGAATTATAAAGTTTTTTATGAATTTTTTAATTTACAAAACTTTTAAGCCGTTTCCTGAAAACTGCCATTTTTGAAGTCGGTGTACATTCTCACACAACATCTACTGAATCGGTTGGAAATTTTGCAGAGACATCTTTACATAATTCATCAGATAACGCTGTCGAGTTTTTTGGTTATTATTATTAATTCTTAATTTTACAGTAACAAATAGCCCGATTTTTTATAGTAAAAATCGGATGTTTGGCTTCTTAGGGCCACCAAAAATTCTAAAATTAAAAAAAAAACTCAACAGCATGACCTGAGAAAACATCTCCTTTGAAGAATGCACTTTGGTTTTTGCGATTCCGATGATTCTCTGGTGCGTAATCGTGTACACCGCAAAACAGCTTTTTCTCGAGAAGCCTCCGGAGATTCACTGCCATTTGCTTAATTTTCAATATTTTTCAATGAAAATTTAAGAAAATATTGTTCAAATGATACATTATTATATGCAAATTGACTGGATAATCGGGCTGTATCTGTGTCGCGAGAAAAAATTCTTAAAAACATACCTATTTTATACCTAATTCACCTTACCCACCTCTTAAGTAATCACTAAATTACAATTATTATTATTATAAAAGAGAAAATAATAATCCATCAGAATACATAACCAAGAATTGTATCAAGATTCATCTCCATTCATCAGGTAATCATTATATTGATACCTGCATTATATATATATATATATTATCGGATCACCTGTACGACATTTGTCGAGAGGTTGAGTCGACTCTGTTCGGATTTATGGTTCATTCGTTTAGAAAATCGTAAACACTCGCATGCTGTCTATCAAATCGTATACAATGAGATGTTGCCACTACTTTTTCCACGATTTTGGAAACAGTATTAAACGCTTTGATAGAATACACCAGCTGCCAGTGCAATGATACGATTTGCACGAACGTGGACCGTGATGCCTGGAATACAGATATTGACCATATACTCAAATACATGATTCTTTTCTCTGATCATTACAGTTTTAGTATGATAAAGTAATTCATCTACACAAGCTATTGTATTAATTAAAAATAATGATTAATTAAATTTTCATTTCATTGAAAATTGAAAATAATATCTTATTAAATATATATATCGATAAAAATTAAAAAGTAATTATAAATTATTACAAGTTAATTAAAAAATATCTCAACCGTGAGATACGTATATTTAAGGGTATAAATATATATATATATATATATATATATACACATATATATATATATTTTTAACGTAGATTGATAAATATTTTTATCGGTTTTACAGTTTTTATAATATAGTATATAAAAAAAATTATTAAGTTGGAACAATGTGAGAATGAACTACTAAGAAATTAATACTTAAATATTTTTTTAAAATTAATTAAAAGTATTTATTAATGTTTGTTATAATTCAGGTGACTGTTTCACTCTCCATACTGGATGTCGAGGGCGGAGCTTCCTCTTTGACAAAAAATATAGGGTCAGTATCCCGTACAGAAAGGAATGGGAGAATGGGCTGGTGAGCATCCCAAACATTAAAGAGCTGTGGTATACAGATGGCTCTAAATGTGAAAGGAGTGCAAGTGTAGGAGTGTACCAAAGAAGTAACGGTAAGGGCACAAGTTTCCATTTGAGGAAGTACCCTACCGTTTTTCAAACTGAGCTAGTGGCAATCCAGCGGGGAGCTGAGATGGCTGCGGAAGCGGCCTCGACACAGACAGTAAAGGCGGACTGCAAGGTTTAAGCAGTTACACAACTAGATCCAATCTGGTAAGGGACTGTTTCGAGGCCCTCAATAGACTGGTGAATAAGGCAACGGTCACGATACTATGGCTACCGGGCCATTATGAAATTAAAGGGAACATGGTGGCAGATGACCTTGCCAAATAGGAGCTAGAACTCCCTATAGCGGCCCTGAGCCGACTGTGGGACTCTGCAACATCCTCATCAAGGGGGAGATAGAGAGGTGGATAACGGAAGAAAACAGCCGACTATGGGAGACAAATGGAGAGTGCAGTCAAGTTAAAGCCTTCACCCCCACAAATAATATAAAGGACTGGACCAGGGTAATCCTTGGCCTCAGTAGAAGAAGGGCAAAATTGCTCATCGAGATCCTCACAGGTCACGGTAAGATTAACGCCTACATGTGCAGAATGGGTCTCGTGAGAGATCCCTTCTGCCGCTTTTGCTACACAGAGGATAAAATCCCCGAACATGTTCTGTGCCACTGTCCAAATATATTTGAGAAAAAACGGCGAGATTTGGGGGCTGCCTACTTGGAGATTGAGGACATTCAATCCAGTATGACGACCGGAATAATTTCATTCTGGGAGGCCTGCCGTTTATAGCGGCTGCTGATCAAGGGAGGGACGCGAAGAGTTTACCCATGCGTCCGGAGGCCGGAAAGGCCCAACTGCTTAAAATAAAATAAAATAAATAAAAATAAATAAAAATTCACTCTCCATGTCGATCGTGCCTTGCTTTTGCCAAGTGGGCTACTCAAAAATTTTTTGTCTAAATTTCAATAAAAAGTTAAGTCATAGCCTGATTGTAATTTTAATATTAAAAAAAGACTCATATCATATCATATCATATCATACTTCATATCATATTATACTCTAATTTATAAAGACAAAGCGTGTTTTTGTTTGTACATGATAACCGAAAAAACTACTGAACCGATTGTTCTGAAAATTGATATATAGATTCTATATTATCTTGGGAAGGACATAGGCTATGTTTTTTATTGAAAATCACTTTGCTTTCATCAATATTTAAGTTAATGCTTTTAACAATCAGTTCGACCGGGGACCACTAGGTGGCGTCGTGAATCACCAACATCAACTCAATGTAGTCGGCTTAAAGTATTAATACTAGGCCAGCTCAAACGAATGTTCATATCCAACTTTGGGATTCGTATCCTAAAGAAGGTATGACGTTAGTCGGTATTACCTCTCTATTTCTGTCATTCTTTCTCCTTCTCTTATAAAATGGTTCTGTATGCCAAATCATACTGAATATAGTTTGTGACGACAAATGATATTTTTGTTTTTATACGTTATATTAACTTCACAATAGTTACAAGAGACTATGTTTTTTTTTTAGTTTAAACAAAAGAAATGATGGCAAATCGTGTTCTTTACCAACAACTTCGAAACTATATATATATATATATATATATATATATATATATATATATATATAATATATCGTTATTTCTGCATAAAAAGGCAATATCCATCGTCTGTTTAAAAAATATGCTATGCGCATACCAACATTTTGCTTGAATTTCAGTTGGCATCACTAGGAAAATATTGACGGTATTTAATTCAAAAAATGGAAATACAGGATATATATATATATATATATATATATATATATATATATATATATATAGTATGTATATTATGTTCTAAATATTATATATACACATTTTAAATATAGTTTCTACTGAGAATAGATATTCTATTAGCATTAAGATATTGTATTAGCGTGTACAGGCGGTGGATTTCGATATCACGTTGTCTCAAGACGATTTTATAGGCAGTTGCGTGTTCGGATGATAGAATGCAATGTCCAGGTGTCTTTGGACGATTTCGACGGGGACTATTGTATTTAATTGATAGAAAACAACATCCAGGTATGAGGAAATGAACTTCTATGGGAAGATTCGTGTTAAAATACGATATCTAGGTCCTTCTGAACGACTTCTACGAGGAGTATTGTGTTTAGTCATTAGGAATCGATACTAGCTTTCTCGGGACGAATTCTACTGGGACTATCATGTTTAGTTGATCGTGAACTTCTACGGGAAGTTCCGCGTTCAGATGATAGAATGCGATGTCCAGGTGTTATGGAACGACTTCTACGGGGAGTTTCGTGTTCAGACAGTAGAAGATGATGCTCAGGTATGAGGAGACGACTTCTACAGGGAGTAACGTGTTTAGTTGGTAGCAAACGATGTTCAGATGTGGGGACAACTTCTATAGGAGTGTCGTGTATAGTTGGTGGGAAACAATGTCCAGTTATATCAGTACGACTTCTATGAAGAGATTCGTATTCGGCCCGAGACATTTCCTATAGTTCGAACATGATACTCTCCGAAAACGTAATCTCGAGACACTTGGACATCTTTTTCTACCACTTGAACTCGAAAGTACTATTTTCTTCATTTAATATGCATATATATATATATATATATATATATATATATATATATATATATATATATATATATATATATATATATATATTGTATAAAATGGTCGGCAAAATATCAACTTTTTGAAGTGGACGCGACATTGAAGCAGCGTTTTATACAAAAACGACGATCGGTAAATTACGGTCAATTATTTATAGAAATAGAGATTTTTATATATAGAGTACTTTTTACTTAGATATTATGGAATTGTTTATGAAATCGGTTAAATTATTATCTCGGGCGAAGCCGAGACGGGGGATGCTAGTATTATAATAGTATCATATATTTTAGTGAATAAGAATGATAATGGCAATTATTGATTTACAATACAATATTAGAATTAAAGAAGAAGGAAAATATTAAATAAGTATATGTACTATGACATTAGAACTAGTATAAAATTATAGGCATTAGACATAACATTTTTTCTGTTTTTCAATAGTTTACACTTCTTTATTGCATATTTAATGTGTGTGTGTGTGTGTGTGTGTGTGTGTGTGTGTGTGTGTGTGTGTGTGTGTGTGTGTGTTGCTTTTCGTCTCTAGTATCCCGCTCCGCCTTGTTCTACACTTAAAAATACTATATATATATATATATATATATATATATATATATATATATATATATATATATATATATATATATTATAAACTTCTTGTGACAAACGATCAGCTACTCCGCTACTTATTTCATAAGAATATTATAAAATATAAATTTTGTATGGATCATTTATAATTTACATATATAACTTGGGCTTCTATGGCCCTGATTAATACTGGAACAATCGATAAAACAGAACAGGATTTTTCGTACACTTCGAGTTCCATAAACTTCCGCAGTATATGAAAAATCAGGCGCTGCAATCGATTTTAACTTCCGTCAGAGGTATTGAGAGCACTCTTAATATGTGAATTGCGATGAAACCCCTGGCTACAACTGGCGAACAAATTTTGGAAAGATTTTAATTTATAACTAACCAGATAGGAAATAAAATCTTATGAAATAAAATGTAATACTTTTAAGAAAATAAAATTGATTTAGACAGTTTACATAAATTCTTTTTAGACAATTAATAATATTTTTTTTAATTAAAAAATATTGTTTCAACTAAATCAGTTAACAAATTTAATTATATATTTTTCATAATGAAAAACAGTAGTTTCTATTTAAAAAATATTTCGTTCATTCGATTTGAAGAAATTTATTTATTGAAAATTATCAAATTTTGGTTTATTGTACTTAAATTTACAAAAACTATTTCAAACAAAAGTTGTAGATGTTATCAAAATACATTTTTTATACTATGTGCTGAATTTCTATAACCAGCATTTCTCAAGAAAAATGTATTCGAATGTATCTACATTTCGTATAAACGTAGAATTGTTCCGAGGATCCTGAGACGGAAATGTTGAACTTTTCTTCAAAAATATATAGTTTGTATCGAAAAATTACATAGAACAAAAAAATATGTATTTTAATGTGCTCTATGAATTTGGTTTTAAATGCCTTTGCAACTTTTTTCATTTTCTAAGATAAATTCATCAAACCATGATTTTTATGGAATTTTCGCGGATTTGGAAATACATATTTAATTTCGATCTAACATTAATATGATGTTAATAATCCGCGGTTCAAAAAATATAAATATGTAAATTTTCAAAAAAAATAGTGACAGGACTTATTCAATACAGTCACACCACTGCCGATGCTTCAGAGGGACCCCGAGATTAAATTTTTGATTATTTTTTGACTTTACATAGATATTATTTAATTCTTGAATAAATTGGTTTCATTACTATTTTGAGTAAAGCCGAGACAGCGAATGCTGTCTATATACACACACATATATATATATATATATATATATATATATGCTTATATATATTAAAAGTTATATCAATATAGTAGAGTTTGATGGTTTCACAATGAATTGAAAAAAAAAATATTTTTAATAGTGCAGTAATGCTTGCAGTATGATCGCTGCGATGTAAATTTCGCGAAGATATTTTGATAATACAGCCTTGCTCCAAGGCTGTTGCGATCATGTGGCAATCTAAATGCGTGCTCACAGCAAGCTTGCTCCAATAAAAATTACTATGTCAGTCTGTAACAGAGATCGTGGACGAACTTTCGAAGAACGAACATAATCGATTTGTCGACTTTTGTTGGATGCTGATTAAAATTATCGTAGTGGCGTTTGATTAAAATTTAATTCTCAAGTTATAAACTATAAACACAGAGTCTTTTGGACATATCTCGGGAAATATTAAAATTTACAAAAATATATTTTAAAGAATCGTTCTACATCTCATCAAAATACATATTATTTATTCTATTTAATTCGTCTCTACAAGCAGTATTTCTCGAAAAAAATGTATAACAAGATACCTGTCTTCAGTATATGCGGGAATCCGTTCATGGGACTCCGAAACGGAATAGTTAAACTTTGTCGAGAAATATTATTTGCACCGAAAACTGTATAGAACAAAAAAATATATATTTTAATGAGCTCTACGATTATGATTTAAAATTTGTTTGAAACTGTTTTTAATTTCTAAGATAAATTGAACAAACCATGATCTTTATGGATTTTGCATGGATTTAGGAATAAATATTCAATTTCCGTCTAAAGCTTTTACAATATTCGTAATTAGGAAACTTTCTTGGAACTAAACTGAATACAGCGACATCACTGACATTGTTTCACGAAGCACTAAAGCTTCATTATTTTTTTCTGCAGACATTTAATATATGATAATATTATCTAGGTAAAATTATCTAGGCAATCTATTTATATACATTGAGTATTTATTACTTAAGTAGTATTTAACTATTTCATAAGTCAGTTATCTCGAGAGAAGCCGAGGCGGGAATGCTAGTATATATATAAATATATATATATATATATATATATATATATATATATATATAGTTTATTTTCACACACACACACACACACAGAGAGAGAGAGAGAGAGAGAGAGAGAGAGAGAGAGAGAGAGATTGGATTTTGGGTGCCGGGGAAATGACACACGAGAAAAAGAAATTCAGTTAACAAATTTATTCCTTTTCAAATTATAGCACACACGCACACAATTACCTGACTATACGCCTCCACTACTCCTGGTCTGCGTACCCGGTACGCCCCGACCGCAGTCAGCGACCCGGCGTATTCGCCCGCGGGGAGTGGTAAGGGGACGGAAAGGAAGATCACAGGATAACAGCGCACACGTGCGGTAGGGCACCGAGCGGAGTCGGTAGATCCCTTCGCCAAGGTTATTCCAATACCTAAATGTCAAACGCGACGTGAAATGAGTCATTAGAGACCGATTAGCATACTCTACGCTACATCAAAAATTCTAGAGCATGTTGCATATAAGCAGATTTCCGGGTTTATCACCTAAAATATTTTCAATTACAAGTCTGGTTGGAATAAATAACCTTTGAAGGATCGCTAACACAAATGTAATCTATTGTGGACGAAGTTCCAACATGATGAGTAGTTTTAAAGGCAATCGGATTCAATTTACATACAGTGAAAAAATTTTTTAAGATAGTGCGCGAAGTAGAAGTAACTGTCCAATTAATATTAAAATCGCCTACGAGTATGCAAAAGTCGTAAACTGCATTGCAATTTAGAAATGCCTCTTCAATGTCACTTCAAAAGCGACATTTAGGGGGACTATAAAATATACAAAAAATGACATTTAAATTGCCAATATATAAAATACAAATAAGAAATTCGGGCCTTTTAATATATATTTCAGACTGTTGTGAATAGTCCATAATCCTTGTCGATATCCAATGATGTACAAGGATAGCAATTCCTCCTCCACCTTTGCTGACTCGATCAACGCGATAAAAATTATAATATGGGGTATCGAAAAAGCTTGATGCTCGCCTGGGTTTGAGCCAAGATTCAGTAATAGCTAAGACATGAGGTTTCGTGTCGCTGAGTAGAGATATAATGCCCGAAAAATGTGCTTCGAAGGATTACGCATTAATATGAACAATGTGTAGATTGACATCATTTATATTATTATAAGTCATAATTTATCCAAGCAAATTTCCGCTCAATTTTTCTACGAAGAATCAGACATTTGAATCTATCATTGGTCGCAAGAGAGCATGTGTTAGTTGGATTGATTTCGAAACAATTAATACATCTTAAATTTTCTTTGTTTTTACAAGATTAAAGAGTGTCTTCATTGGCACAATATACACAAGAGATTTTTTTTATTACAATTAGTAGCTATGTGACCAAAGCCGTTGCACTTAAAGCATTGTAACACAGATACATGGTCCTCAATACCACAAGCAATCCATTTGATATTTAATTTTCCTTTGTTTAATAACGATAGACTATGCGAAGGCGTAGTTTCTATAATACACGAGCAATGTTTTTATTATGAGCTGGATAAATCTAAACAATTTTTACTTCGTCAAGCGAACCTCCATTTAAATTTTGTTCGCATATGTAACGAAATATATCATCTTTATCGAATTCGAGAGGTATACCATGTACTATTAAGCGAGGGTTTTGTTTAATATTTATTTTTATTTCAAGACCAGGCGTAGAAAGTTCGGAACAATTTGCAAGTGCTGCCGCGTTAGAATGATCCCCATCGATAACAACAGAGTTTTTCGGACCCAAACTAATGTGTTTAACTTGCAATTTAAATTTAGCAGGGTCAATTGTTTTCATTACTACTTCTTTAGTAGTATTAGAAGAAGTTAAAAATTTTGCTGAACTTTCTGTTGGACCTATAATAATGCGATCATTGTTATTTATCGGAAAAGTTTTTTTTATTACTTAAACGTACACGGTTCGATAACGTGCTAACATGAGATAACGAATCATGTTTATTTCGTTTGACAGCGTCAGCGCACGCTGTGTCGAGATCACCCGAAGTAGATTCAACAATTGCTTATTTAATAGCATCAATGTTTACAAAAGTATCCGATATTGAGGACTTAACTTCACGCACACACTGTTGTCTTTCTAGTAAACGTAAATAATCGTTAGTGAGAGAATTGTCAACACTGGACATTTCTATTATTGCATCACGTAATAAGTCTTTTAATACCGTAAATTTTTCTTTCAGGAGACACTGTAGAAGCGTGCGTTGCAATTTTAATTCCAGATCGTTTACCTCGGTTATTAAAAGTGGGGGGGGGGCATCGAATCAGCCGTAGTCGGTGGTTTGTTGATTTCTACAACTACTACCTTCGTTTGAACTGTCTGAGTCATTGCCGATTGTCTCTAATTCTTGTTGCGGGAAGCCGTATCAGCTGATTTTATTCGTTTCTTACGAATCATAATTTATTATATTAACTTTATTATGCTAACAGATGGCAGTATGATCAACTCCAAAATTTTAACGTAGTCGTTATTGTCAAAACAAATATTAATTAAAATAATGTAATTTTTATAGGTACTCAAAATGATCACAAATTAAAAATCACAAAAAATACAGTTTAATACACACTTGCAACAACACTTTGCAGCTATCGTTGAACTTAATAGTCGACGTCGAAGTCGTCTTTGTAGTTGCTTTAGTTTCTTATGCGATGCTTTCAATATGGCGAGCAAGTAAGCGTCTTGTCGTCTATCTTAGGAAACAGGTAGAATTCGATCATGGGGGCTTTAAATATGAAGCCAAACTGTTTCATGTACAATAAGCACTGTGCAGCCGATGATCTATCCACCTGCAAAATTGATCTCCCAAAGAGAGAGAAAGAGAGAAAGTTGTCATGTCATCGGTCCAATAGCAGACGGCTATCGGTCTCTCTCTTTTGTGCGGATCTTCGCACCGAGGCTCACCCGCTCTGACTACTGGCTGCCACTGTCCGCGCACTCTAGCTATAAGATCTATCGGAATGAATAAGATTTTAACATATATTTGACTTTAACGTTTTAATATAAAAATCTTTGTATTTCGTACTTTACATTAACCCTACCTATACAGCATTGTGAAGCTGAAATAAATTTTTCGATAAAACCCGTCCACACGTAGCACTGTTCATTTGCGAAGGCTGCTAGTTACCCATTGATATCGAATTTATTTCCTTACTGATAAGGAAATGTGATACGGCGATAAAGACGTAGAAAGAGATCACCTCGTGCTCATAAGAAAATATCTTTCCTAAGTGTTGGTTTTCTCGCCTCAACTGCTATTATATTTCGAAAATCATATGAAAAGTAAGAAAATTTAATATATGACCTTTACCATTCTTTTGCTTTTGAAATTCTTTTCCTGGAGTACGCGGATTTGGCTAATCGATGACCCTCTGTTGAAGTACGATATCCACACTTCAACGTCTCTGAATCCACTGAAAACCCTTTCGTCTTCGAAATATTTTTATATAAAATAAAATCAACGGTAGAGGAGTCACAGGCGGGTGAGACATTATTACGGTGGTTAGGTATTAAATTAATTGATTGCAATTGTGATTGCTCTTACATAACTGATTTTAATATTATATTTGAACAATAAGATTATATTTGTACAATGGTCATCTGTAGATAGTTTATTGACTATAGTATATATTCTTATAAAAGTATTCATGCAAACGTTTTGTCTTCTTTATTATTTTCAAAAATAATCATGCAAAGTACTGACTTGATGTTTTCTACCATCTAGCAATGTTAAAATTTTATAATTATATTGTAATGTTTTATTTTAAATAATTAATATTAATCAAAAAATAAAAAAGTATATATAAAACGGATAAGAAGATGTCTGCGTGGACTATACTTTGTTAATTAAATATAAAGTGGTAGAAATTATTACGGATAACTTAATAAGAGAAAGGAGTTTTTATATCTGTTTGTAGGATAAAGTAGTAATATGGAGCCAATGTGAAATAAATATATAGTAAAATTTGGTTTCAATGAATTTTAAAATTTATTTATTTCTTACATATATATATATATATATATATATATATATATATATATATACATGGCATTAAAAATATTAGAATTCTTAAACGTCACTGAATTTTTTATTAACATTTTCAGGTATCATAGGTAATGAATAAGCAAATAATTCAGATAATAAAATATTTAGAACATCGAATTTCGGAACTCATTTTCCATACTTGATTTAACATAATTCTCAATGTTGTGCTTATGAAGAAAACAGTATTGTTTAAAAGCAAAAAGATCGTTATGTATGATTTTTAATTCTTCTGGTTTCTCGTTGAGTAGTTCTTTTTTTAAAAAATCTTGAGAAAAGTTCTATTATACTGTTTGCGACATTAGACTGCTCTATCGCACGTCTAAGATGAGCGTTGATGCATCCACAAGCTTGCATCATACTTTCGAACGTTCATAGTTGTGAGGTGAAATATGGTGGTATTTCGTATTTCTTTCTCTTGCATACAGGCTGTTCTTCTTCTTGCTGATTCGGTTTATTGCTACTCATATCGGTTTCAATATTTCCTGATTTTTCTAATGGTCTTTCTTTAATATGTATTGCACTGGAACCGTACGCCGTTACGAAGAAAAGATCATGAATCTGTAGAAAAATTTTTGTTAACTTGACCAATTCTTTATAAAATGAATATGCATTCTTCAGATAGGAGGATATAACATCTCTGTATCGTTCCAATTGTAGTATATGTACTATCGAAGCAAGTACTATGATGTAAAATCTGTGTGACAGTTGAATGTTTCCCAGCTATCAGTGTTAACAGTCATTTAAACAATTAAACAAGTCATTTAAAGTCGCATTTTATACCACCATTGCAGATTTTTACAATCAGTTTATATAACTCATTCGAAAATTCTAAGCCAATCGCAATTCTCTTCGAACCGAATCTGTTACTATCGTAAGTCGTCGATAAAAGCATATTGGATACACCAAACGATGAGTTTTTCCTTACATTAATGGTTACCTCCATTATAGATGTGTGTGTGTGTGTGTGTGTGTGTGTGTGTGTGTGTGTGTGTGTGTGTGTGTGTGTGTGTGTGTGTGTGTGTGTGTGCGTGTGTGTGTACGTGTGTGCGTGCGTGTTATTGAAAAAATACGTATATTTTCTATCACGTCTTCGAGAATACTGATAATCACACGTGAATCAACCCGCTTTATATCTTATAAGCCCCTACCCTAACATTTTTCACCCCCCCCCTATGTTAGTCGAATAACATTACATAGCTTGATGCAAAAGGTTCTGACAAGTAAATCGACTTCAAATTATGACGCAACTCTAAAACTGAAAAGGCGCTTATAATTTAATATCAGGCTTCAACAAGTTCTGACAAGATTTAATCTTTCTGTAGTCCTTGGATAAAATTAACACCCCCCCAGAAATACCTGATGTTATTATTTTAAACATTTGAGTAAGTCTTGTAAGTTTAGACCTGTAACTTCTGACGGTACATTATCGTAGCTTCTAGAACGATATCAACTTACGTTTTCAAAAATTTTAAACTGATACTCTTTTTTTCGTGTATAGTATATTTAAGATTTCTACGTATGATTTTTATGAATAACAACTAGATCTAAATTTTTTCAAAAATAATTAATTATTACACATTTTTATTTTCACTTCGAATGTAAAGGAAATAGTAGAATAGGTCCAAATAATAAACGCATAGAATTATAAAGAGCCACATTTATTATAATATTCGATTACATGTTTCTGTATAAAAAAGTCCATTTTACAATAATTTCATCATCGATGTACATGATTGATTACATAATCTAGCCCCGATATAGTTGGTGCGAGGAAATGTATTAATTCGTAAGCGGGGTTTCTTACATTTTTTTTTGTTTTTTAATAATATTTTTACAAAACACTACCACCAACGCGTCGTTGCGCCTTGTATTTTGCGTATAAATATTAGAGTAAGAGCGCAAAGAATGATGGGTACATATGAAATAAAGAAACTCAATATTCACCGCACAATCGAAATTTGCAAATCGAAACCTTGAATTTGTTTTTTATTGCATTCATATCTTACACAATTACTCTTGAAAGACACAAGATGATATGGCAATGTTGGGGAAAGACCATAACTATCGAAGTAGTTTCTATACCCGTTTTTCTCTATGTAGAAAGCAATTCAGTGTGATCCAGGTTTGTCGAAGGTGTCTGTGTTTGATATTACTGCAGCGGGAAGATTCAGAAGTGTTTAGGTATATGATCCGCCGCATATACAGCAACGGAGTTGGCTCGTACATCTCTTAGAGTCTGCATCTTTCTTGTATTCATGATTCCAATATTCTGAGAATGATATTTCGTCACCTTACTCGGATTCGTCAACTACCTCAATTAGAGCTTCATTAATAGAGTGAAAATTAACGTGTAATTTATGTTTTTGCTCTTGATAACTGAAAAGTGCAGTATAGAAAGTTTCGCTGTGAGCCGTTCGCGGATAATCTTGTCGAACATACCCACTTTTTGATTAAATGGTTCTTGAATAAAGCACAGTAATTCCTTTTATACTCAAATTTGCGCGATCCGTGAACGTTACACGTATGAGCACGTGGAAAGAGGCGTTTAAGCCAATCAAAGCTAGATGTATTGTATGTTTCGTGATTAGTTATGCCCCGTACGTATATTCGTTGCGGTTCTCTAACTAGAATACATAGATGATACTGTAATTTATGCAGCGAAATTGAACCTGCGAACCAATGAATTCCGTGTAAATTTAAACTGCAATAACTATTAGTCTTACGTATATTATGAGTTTAGTCTTTAAATTTGCAAGGCGTACAATCCAGTGACCGATGATCTTATGTTGCAATGATATAACAGCAACTTCTTTTGGTATAAGCGCGTTATTGGCGTCGCGTAGACCTTCTATGTCGATTACATAATCCATTTCTTTTTATTGCTCCTGTCCAAAGAAATTTCACCGAAGGTAGTGATGAATTTTACAAACGCGGCCCCTGATTTATACTCTTCTATCCACCACACCCGCCACCGCCACATCTAAAGTCAGCTATAATTTCTCTACTCGAGTCAATTTCTACAATGTTGTCGTATTCTGCATAAACTATACAATTGAGAGTGTTTTCGAGAGTTGCTCGAAACGTACCTCTATGCGCACACTCCTCGAGCGAACGAGGTTTCAGCTGATAAATCAGGTGTGAGATCAAAGACGGTAAGAAAATAGACTTTCGAATAGTTATCTTGATTCATTTCAATACCTTCATTAAGAAAGTGTATGCCTGTGCTCGAAAATGACGTATGAAAGGCGTCTATTTATAGATTTGAGTTTGGTGTAAAACGGGGTTGCAAAGGTTTCCTCGGAATTTAAACTCCATCGATGTACAAAGAGTGATAGTTGATATTGACGTATTGAAAATTAAATTAATTAAATCTACCATTTCCATTAAAAGCCCTGTTGTCGACAAATTAAATAATAAATTTTTTCGGTAATTTACTAGAATTATGTTATCGAGTGAGTCGATGATTATCCCGCGTGCAGCGTAAACGACTTTACCCCCACTCACATGATTGTACATTTAGCGGTAGTATTACCTAATGCATTAGCGTGTACGAGTAAGACACCAGGATTAATTTTTATTTTACGAATAACGAGAGTTGCTTCTTTTATTTTTACCTTAAATCTCCCATTGTCAGATGAATCCATGAGACAGAACGTATCTTTGCTTCTCACTAAACAAAATCGCATTTCTACACCATTTATCAACATTTTATCTTGATTAAAAACGTCACAATGTAAATGACCGATCATATCAAAGGTTTTCCTACCTAGCGTAAATTCTTGATGGTCTAACAGACCTTTATTAGCTTGAGCACCCATAGCGTTTGGTACAGGCTTTGCAGCAGCTGAGTAATTGAGTAAGGATTCTATATAAGCTTTGTAAGGGTATTATTGGGAGACAAAACTAGCTGGCTGCGTCACTTCGTTTTTTGGAAGTGTATAAGTCAAGTAGGACTCCAACATCATCCAAGAGTAATAACGGCAAGCTAAGTCGGCATCTCCAAGTCTATAATTCGATATTCTCACAAGCAAGTAAAATAAGTGAATTTAACAGCAGTCTAGAAGCACTCTGAAAAATTTCCCCCAGCGTGGAGACATTCCTTACTTATAGTTCTCAGTGTCCAAACTTGATTGCGGGTAGAAAACTAAGGCATAAAAGACCAGTCCTTATCCGTAGTATTGGAACCTATATTGGCATTTTTTTATCTGCTTCAGTAAGGTAAAACTGAATGCTAGTTCCAAAGCATACAAGACTTGAAACTTACTATTATAATGTAAGCGACAAGAACATTAGTTTCTGGTTAAAAAATACGTTGATTTGATTGAACATAGAGTTCAGAAAATTATTGATGGGTGCAAATTTGCATTTTCTACCTCTGTATTTATAGGGAGAATTTGTGCTTGAACATGAAGCATAGTATGAGGAAAATCTATGTATAGTTTTCTCGGAATGACAAATTCTAAAGGGGCATCGCCTTCTTCACCAATTGAAGATATAGACTTATAATTTAAGTACCTGCTACTCTCTATAGAAGTGTGTGTGGTGGGCTAAGCGAAGATGTCCATCTCACTAGACATACACGCGGACGAGTGCGTGTGTAAGAATGCTATGTTTCACCGATACCCAAAAATATTGTATCTAACTATCTTCTTACTTTTTTCCTACTTTTTAATTTTTATAGGATTTTTTCTTCGTCTTTTCCTCATTCTACAATTTTTTACAATTTTTTTTTTTTTACGAGTTCCGACACTGAGATCTGATGGATGTACCTTTTGAGACTGACGTCTGCGTTTAAGAAGTGGAATCCTGGTGTCGCCTCAATAGAATGAGGCTGGCCTCTCATAAATGTGAAATGTTAAACTTGAGAGGCCACCTTCTGATTAAGATTGTCAGCTCGAAGGAGAAGAGGTTAGAAAGCGTACGATACCTTGGAATCTACTTCGGCGAACATCTTAAAATAGGTTACCATTTGAAAGCAGTGCAATCCAAATGTGTGGATTTATTTAACAGGATTGGGCGCCTGACAAGATAGGAAAGGCGCCTTAACTTTAAGACGCTTAATACTATCTATACCAGGCTGTTCACACCTATCGCTGTGTATGCAGCGACAGGTTGGCATGATTTAAAGTGTGTAGAACAGCAACGCAAGTTGGCAAGTACTCAACGACACGTGCTCATTAGAGCTACCGGTGCATACAGAACCACCTCGACAGCCGCCCTAGCAGTAATAGCGAGAAAACTCCCCATAGGCCTATAATGCAGGCGTAGAGCGGAACTGTATGAAAACCGTAAAAATGCAGCGTCACCTGAGGACCAACGTTGTGCCGCGCGAGAGATATCAGAAAAAAATCTCGATGACTGGTGGGAAATCTGGGATAGCTCGACAAAAGGTAGGCTGACACATACTTACCTACCTAGTGTCAGAGATAGGATGGAGGCAGACTCGATCAGACCATCGCGATGGCTAATACACTTCCTTACTGGGCATGGAGACTCTAGAGCACGTCCTGGCCGTCTGCCCCAAATATGAGGAAGTTAGGATCAGGTTCCAAAGGAAAAACAACACCTCTATTGAGCCAGACGACTTCTACAGCGCTTGAAGAACTAGTCAAGGAGTCGATAGAAGCAATTGAAAATCTGCTAGAAGCAGAGATAATTAAGGACCCTAAATAGGTAGGTAGGAATCTGACAGTTGGCAAGAAGGTAAAATATTAAAACTCTAATCATATACACTGGCAAATATATACAATGGCAAAATATATATACTGGAAATTATATACACTGACAAATAAATTATAGAAAGATATACTTATTTATTTCTACAAGTAGATCGGTACTATACACTGGTCTACAAACTAGTAAAGAAGAAACCGCAATAAAATCAACCCAGCCTTGACATTGGTTAACAACTCTAGTCTGAAAATACATGGTGCAATCAACAGTGGTTCGAAACCCACTATAAACTGTAGGTCCACAAAAGTCGCAACGGTGTACAGATCTGCACCCAAAAGTAAAGATCAGCAAAAATGTTAAGTTTTGTAGCACACCTGGCCGATAAAGCGAAAGCTAGGTGCGGCTGCGAATGTTTATGTTTAACATGTTTATGTTTAACGTGTAACAAAGCATAACTTAACGACCTTTGTTTTTTTCTGTAGTAGGCCTTCTCTAAATTCTATACGTGCACCGCCATTCGGCCTGAAATCCGTCGTGTAGGTCGCTTGCCACTCGGCATAGTAAAAAAGAACGCGGTAAAAACGAGTATTGACTTCGGGTAAATAAGATAAAAATCTTTTTACGAAAATTCTTTTACCACAACCAATGCGACCGCACAAGCAACAAGTAAATGGATGCTGCAGCCTCGTATCCATCTTTGCAACTAAGTTCTACAAACGTTTTCTTTGTATTATATCATGACGTGCTATTCTTTAATTCAGCAGCGGATCGCGGCCTGCTCCACGGCGGTGCGGCGGGGAGGAGCACGCATCAACCAACTAATAAAACGCGCTATCGTGGTGATAAACTATTAGCGCGGGATGGAGTCGCTTTTTAACGCGCATGAATTAGCTGATAAGACGTGCTTGCTAGACACACATTTTTCTCAGCTAATAAGAGTACGCGCTGGACCGCGTGAATAATGTACCAAATTTTAATGTGTGATTATATATATATATTAATAACAATAATAACAACAACAATAATTATAAAAATATTAATAATCATAATCATAAATCTTTAATATGATAAAATATTACATAATTTTTTTTTGTTTTACAGACTAGTTTTTACATAGTATTTTTACAAAATGTAGTACATCTATTAAGATGAGTTTTTACATTAATTTTTGTAACCATATGATAACAACAAAGTTTGTGTGAGATAACGCCTTTTCTTCAAAACAATACAACATGTCATCACCTCATTTCGCGTTACAGCATCGTAATCTGGCATACGCCTTATAGATTTAAAATTAATTTGTTCATGATTTTCCTCTATTACCGTAGAATTCTTATCGTTCTAAAACTCTGCATTTACAAGATTTTTTATACTATTAAAATTTATTTTTAAAGAATTTTTAAAATTCAAACATATTCCTTTGACTTTACAACTCTCTATGGTTTCATGAGTAGATGAATTAATTACTCGAAATCCATAAAATTTTGGACCTCCTGATATAAATGTTTCTAAGTAAGCGTCTGAACCGTAGGTTTTTATGAATTCGTCAGTCTAATTTTTCCAAATAAAAATACAGTTTCAAGCGCGTCTGAGCAATAGTATAAGCAGCTATAACAACAGTTGTGTTCATATTTGGCTCTATAGCCTCTTCTCTAAATCGCCAACTAACGTATAAAATCTCGTAGCTTACGAGTAATAAATTTAAAACTTCTTTTTTGGGATCAAGCAATAATTCATAAACCCTTTCGCGTTTTAATAATAGTCATTTGTTTTAAATTATCTTCTTGACCAAATTTAATCCAGAACGAATTCAAGCAAAGCTTGGTCGCGGAACGTAAACCCGAATTTTTTGCAATGCATTCCGCCTATAATTGTATACACTCTGCTTCCTTATACTCTTGCAAATATTTATCTTTACTCAATTCCTCGATGCACCACGTAGGTCATCCACTAGCTTGTTCTATTATGCCTAAAAACATATCTACATAGCTGGCGAAGAAACCACCTATACCAGTACTCGAATCGAATCATGTCATATTGTACTGCCAAATTATACATATTTCACTGATGCGATACCCTAGCTCAATCGCTTTTCGCAACTCATCGACCACCCAAGTTTCCGTAAATTCGCGTTCACTAACGTCTTCGTGATTACAGAGAGATCGACACATCTCCTCACAACAACTCCGACACAATACAAAAAATAATTTGTTGGGCATTTTAACGGGCAAAACAGGTAGAAAAAAGTTACGTGGTGGTAAAATTCTACATTTTACAAGTTCTTCTATATGAGCCGAATTATTATTTTCCTCTGTCAATTCAGAATATTCGAAGTCTATGTATATTTTCGGATGACCAACAGGAAATTGTCCCCCTTTACATATGTACGGATATAAAGAGCAAATGTCTATGTATTTGATTTTTTCCCCTCTTTGACCTGATAATGAATAACGATATTTTCCGTACGGCCACCATAAAATGACTCTCTTACATTTAACGTAATTTTACTTATTAGAGGATGATTTGTTATGTAATCCCTAATATCCGAATTGTCCTTTTTAATTTTATCAAACTCACACTTCCCTTCGTGTTTTACGTATCCCAAAGAGTTGAGGCGATCAATTTTCGCCCTAGTATATTCATACGCCTCATCTCATGATCGTGAAAATTTCGTTTTTTGACCGCGCTGATTTTTACAACATTTTGGACAACCATGTATATAACAGCCTTGAAATTCATACACTACGCCCCTCTCAATACTCGACTCATTCATCGGAGATAAGTATCCATCTACCAAAAAACGTTCGCGTAGTCAGAATTCTCATAATCCATCTGCGTCTATTATGTCTCTTTGAACTTCACGCTCGCACAGAAGGAGCCACTTGATAGCTTTTAGAGAGTGTATATCGCCTCATCTGTAACGTGAAGGTGGTATTATACCCATACTGTTCGGAGTCAATAATTTTTTCCTAAACATGTATGAACACACCGATGCTACAGTTGTAGCATTTAGAAAGGGATCTGTATCACCGAGAGAAAAAAAATATTTCTAAAAACTAGACAAGCTCATCTTAAAATATCTTCATCCATGCGAAAATATTTAACAATTTCTTTTTTAAAATCAAAAACATAATTAGGAGATGTTTCGTTGTACCATACGTAAAAAAATTTTCTCCCTTCCAATGATATAGAATCAGGCTCGTAAAAATGAGCATCTGGAAGCGGTCCTACATATTCTTGATTATTTACTTTGTTAAATAAACGCGGAAAATAGCCTTTTTTGTTACTGTCAGGCAAACTAAAAGCAGAGGGTATCGGGCTTAAATTCATATGACAATAATTTAGACTATCAATAAATTTTGTCCGACCTAATTGCAAAATTACTACGTTTTAACCATTGAAAACTACACTGAGCATTATCTGATCATTCAATCGCTGCTATGCTATCCTCTTTCAAATAAATTTGACATCAAATCCAATAGAATTATGTGCGACGCAGATTATTTCATTAATTTCGGATTTTTCACATATACTGTGAAGTCTATCAAACGACGAACGGGTTCATCGTGAAATATATATTCTCTTATTCCGCAAGTATTATAACGTTCGGTAACATCGTCTAAATGCAAACAATCCGTGCACACCTGTTGAACTACGCAAAGATTGGGTACATGAATTTTTGTGGTCGAATGATGTTGATATGCTGTATCTTGGCGTGTCTCAAAATCATCAAACAAAAAAATTCTTCTTTTTTTCATTTTTCACATTGTATCGTATAGGCTGCATATAATAGAGTTCTCTTAATTTATGTGATTTTTTTATAAAATTTACACCAATTTGTTCCATACTCGTGTCTAACCCGATCAGAATATATCATTTTACAACAAAAATGGAAATTTTAAAGGTATTGCAAATGTTTTTTTTCTTTTTTTTACAACATTTTCTTTTTGATTCTAGAATTTTTTTATGATTCTCGAAACAAGATTGACCCACAAATTCACGATCGCATGTTATGCATTTAATTAAATCAGCGGTATTTTTCTGTTCGCAAGCTGATGGTAAAAAACATTTCGAACAAATTTTACTACACATATATTGGTCTATGTACTGATACAGCTTGTTACAATATGAACAGAAAAATTTCATTTTTCTAGCCCTAATCAAATTTAATATCGTATCAAAATGATTTATGTCTACGTGATAAAAAAGATTAATAGTACCAATAATCTCTGTATTACTGTCGAGTACAGAATTTGTCTATTACCGAATACTGTCTATTTCCGACCGTCAAACAGTATAGACTCAAGTAAACTTAAGTATGTTTATCGAAAATAGCAATCGCAATAACGCGATGTTCATAATACTGTTTGAACTTCTTTACCTCTACCAATGTACATCCTTTGTCGAGGATGCTGACATGTACTCCTTCTATAAGTTTTCCGACTCGCTCTTTTTGCCTTTTTCGTCGAGCATCATGAATAACATTTCACTCGTTTTTTCTTTCTTTCGTATTATGTAATTTTGATAAGACATATGCCTTACCAACGACGAGAGGGCGCGTAAACAAAGATTATCGTTATTGTTAATAGAAAGTATATATCTCTGTGCAACGCTATCTATTGTTAAATTCTTTTTCTGATAAAAACCATTTCCAACATGCATATTAATAAAAATAGCTTGTAAAACAAAAGTATTGTGAATTCGAAAACTGTCACTGCTTCGAAAGAACAATTTTCAACTGGTCTAATAGATAAACCGACAGGACCATGGGTAAAGTATTTGAGTCTTATACTTACACCAAGGATGATTTCGGATAAACTTAATGATTCAATGTAAGTATGGATGTCTCGAATAACAGACTCGAGCTATAAAAGAGTGTTTGTATTCTGGGACTGTGGTTCTTTTATACGTAATACAAAATTTTTACCTAAAACAGCAAATTTCCGAATAAATTGTTCGTTTCCTTCGGTTATCAGAAATCATTCACCAGGTGATTGTATTTCGCCTATTCGTTCCTCGTTCACACGACCTCCACTCTGAGAAGGTTCTTCAACATCCTTTTAATTTGTTAAAGGAGACGGTGGTAATGAAGGCCACGTTGAGCCTATTGACTATGCTGAGCCAGATATTTCCGAAAAAGAAGATGAAGATGCTGAATTATTGTCACTATTAGAATTCTCCTCAGCTGAAAATTTCCGATTAATTTTTTAGTTTTCCTCCACACCTCTACACACACACACACACACGCACACGCGCGCGCACACGCACACAAACGTACGTTTTTACTCATTAGTTTTTAAAATCATTCTTCAGGAATCCCATTAAAACATTCGTGCACACGATTTAACACATCTTTAATATCCGAATCAGTATACAAAGGAGACGTTTTGTCTTCCACCATATAATACAGAAATCGCAACTGTTATGCTTTTGGAACATTGCTGATCCTCTCCATGTAAATACGCAAAAAGTTTGGATCCGATATTATGGCCGGAAATTCGTCGCCGCCCTTGTTAACGTATCTTCGAATAGCTTTAAAAATAATAAAAATAAGAAATAAAAATAAATGTTAAGAAAATTTAATAATTTTAAATTCTTACACTTATTTACTGATCTGTCCATAGGGGTTCTTGAATTAAATTCGTGATATCTCATATGCGTTCTATCTACCACATTATAAAATTGTTGATGTAAACGCTCTTCTTCAGGAGGCATATAAAAATTTTGTATAGCCTCATATCGGCTAGTTATTTCGGCGTCTGTCATTGATTGTGGAATATGGTCGATGGCGCTTCTAACAGCCGCATAAGAGGTCTGAGTGGTCTGTAGTTTACTACAGGCCGCTCCTCTTCAGACTCCACTTCCTGCAATGAAGCCATGAAGAGTAAATATCTTTGGTTTCTTAAATTAATATATACTTTCTCAACGTCTATATGTCTCTCGATACTTATCATGTATATGTATACTAGGGTTGAATTGCTTTTAGAATGCAAACGAAGATTTCAGAAAAAGATCATTGCTGTCAGCTTCATTCTTTTCATTCTCTTCTTTCTTATTCCTCTTTGAAATTAACCCCGTCTCTGTTTATATTTTTTTTCTTTTCTATAATTATTATTGTATTCCATTTGCTCAACTTTTTCATTGTTTTCTCATGAATTACTCTTTAACTGTGTTACTCTTTATACATTTAACTCTTTTCTTATCTTTACATTCTTTACTAATCTTTTCTCTTTTCGAATATATTTTACATTACTTATAAATCGCTCGATGTCTTATACCTCCAATCAACTTCTCTTCTATTGTAGCTTATTTTAAAGAAGGCGGGGTATGTTGGATACCGACAGGGTATGTTGGATAATTTTCATTTTCATTCAAGAAAATTCTATATAATTTTTGAGAAAAACAAGAGCATAAAATAACAGCTGAACAAATAAAGATTTTTTTTATTTATTTTCAAGTAACAATTATTTTTTCGGAACAATAAAAAATATGAAATAAAGAAAACAGAGTATTTTTGGTCATAGTGAAGCACAGTTGATTAACTAGTAGGGCATGGTAGGTATGGTTATTAAGGAAAAATAACCGAAGCAAATTTTTCCCATCTTTATTTTAAACAAATGAAAGTAATTTCTAAAAGTCAATATTAACAAATCTAGATAATAATAAAATTTAAATTAAATAATAATAAAATATAAATTGTAATATTTGAAGTAGTGGCTTTCGATTTTGAAATATTATATACTGGGAATACATTTAGAGTAACGTCACGCATAAATATTTTATGCATTTTCTCAAATGCATTATCATATGAATTTAACTAAAAGATCGAACAATCAACATTTTAAAAAAGTGTTTTAAAATTTAACATTTATTCAATCTTTCAAATTTTATCAACACATACATAAAAATTCAAAATTGTACTTATATCGACTATTTTATTAAACTAATAAACATTTTTATTGACGTTACAGTCTTTATACTATAATATATTATACTAGAATAATGACCGTCAGACTGTCGTTGTTTATAATCACCCTCGAAGAATCTGAAATAGAAATTACTACTATAAATAAAATAAAATTAGATTAAAAATTAAAAATAATGAAAATAATAAACATAAAGTTTAATTAAAAAAGTTTAATTAAAAAGTTATGTCTACCTCTAAATGGTTGAATCGGTTCTTCTATATTTGTAGTAATATTAATTTCACACTCTTTATTTATCCAGCAATTATATTTAGTTTCAAAAGGTCCTCTTGATATTTTCATTCATTTAAGTCGTTTATTTTAAAATTTAGAACATTATAAAATCCATTTTATAATATCCTCTTCAGTCTCTCGTAAGCTCTCGTTGAGTATAAATGTGTTTATATTTACGTACGTATCGGAGTGAGCAAGTACGATTATTATAAGTGCTATAGTAAAAAATCTCATTGTCCCCGAGCAGCACGTACAGGTATGAAAAGTCATATGTATCGGATCTAGTACTTATTGCTTAGTTTTGACATTTACCAATAAAATTCAGTTAATAGGCGCCATCATTTGTTTAAATATTATTTCGAATCTTGATAAAGCGTTTTTTCGACACATCCTTTAGTACGATTTTGTTTTGCAAAAAAAGTGTAACAGAAACGTATCTATTGCTTCAGGAATGTTATGGTGAACAAGCTCCATCGCTTATAACATGTAATGAGTGTTTTCACCGGTTTAGAAGTGAAGATACTGATGTTGATGACAAAGAACGTTCTGGACAACCAAAAAAGTTTGCAGATAGTGAATTGCAAGCATTATTGGATGAAAACTCAACTAAATGTAGAAAGAACTCGCTAATAAGTTAGGAGTCAGTGATAGAGCAGTTGGCAAACAGTTACATGCGATGGGAGATTCATAAAGAAGGAAAATTAATGCCACACGATTTGACCGAAAGTGCCATTATGAATCGATACAACATCGCACTGTTTTTGTTTGCCAGGTAAAAAAGAAGAGTTTTCTGTGGAGTATTGTGACTGATGAAGAAAAATGGATCTACTATGACAATCGTAAGCGCAAAAAGTCATAGGTGAACTCAGGCCAACCGTCCACATCGACACCAAAACGGAACATTTACGGCGAAAAGGTATTGCTGCAAACATAATTTCCATGGACTAAAATGAAGTTACAATGTTTTACTTTTTATATTTAAAAATACATTACATTATTAAAAGTTACTAACAGTAAATGTGAAAAATAAGCATATTACCAGTTGTAAACATGTAACTTTAATTGATAATATCTACGAATCAACTTGGACATTTTTTCTTAAAATTCTGTATTAATTTGAGCTCAGTACTAAAAGTTCAAACTTCTTTGGCTAATTTAATTTAAGACCAGAATAAGAATTTGTAAGAAAGAATACGGAATATCTTCAGAATGGCTTATTTTAGGGTATTCAACATTATCCTGCTAAAACTGGATCAAATATCTTACCCTTGTCGGTGTGCTGCGCTCCGGGCTTAGCAAGCCCAAAGACCCTATAGTGAGATAGGTGATGAAGTATGATAGTGTTTTTTTCATTTACCAATTCTTTATTTGATAGATTGCTTCTACGAGGCTCGTCCGGAGAGTGGCGGCCACTCTCTTTTTTCCGTTTTGCCCCCTTTTATACTTCCCAAGCGGCGGCAGAATCCTGCCACCGCTCATTTTGAACGCGGATTGGCGTCGATGCGCTGTAGTTTGCGGGCGAAGATGATCCAAGGACAAAACAGGCAGCGTAGATCACGCGCAAGAATTTTGGTGGGAGTGTGATTTATCATATAACAAAGTGAGTTTTCTTTTTAAAGTTGCGTTAGGATTTATTTGATAATTAAAGTTGAAATACCATAGTTTTTAAATAAACAAATACAAAAATGTTCATAAAACGGTAAGCATAAGTCAACTATGATATAATCTTGGACCTGTGCAAGAAAATCGTGAACATCATTTTTTCTCTTTTTTATCAAGTAATATACAAACAAAATTATTAAATCGTATGTTTTTCTAATTTTGGATTAAAAATAATATTATGGAATAGATGGATCCAAAAGCGATATTCTATTTTTAAGCTTTCACTATCAACCAAAATTTACAACAATAATCAAATACTTTTCTCAAAAACTCATGTATATGTTGGAGTTTTTTTATTTCTTCTGAGTTTCAGACCAGTGTACAGTTGGTGTCGACCATACTGCGCTTAACAATCTTTTCTCATCCTAGATAATTGCATACTTTGCAATTGTATTAGAAAATCAAAAAGACGTAAATCTATAAAAAAAATGTTAAGCTTGCTAATAGTTTCGATATCATTTATTTAAAAAGTTTTTATTTTTTTCAATTTAGTTTTTTTAAGTATCAAGCAAATGAAATTTTGAGCACAAATATTCATTTCTTAATAACCGAATTAAAATAACACATTGGATTCAAATTTTTTTATATAAAAAAGTATGGATAATTTTTAACAATTTCCTAATCGTTTAGTAACAAAAAGTAATTTAAATAATTAAAAATTGGATGCCAAACTGTTCCGCCTGTCCACGGATGCCCAGCCTTCTATTGTTGGTAACTAAGTCCTATATTTTTTTCTTATATCATCGTTCTTAGTCAGTAAAATAGATGTGTTCATTGCCCTATTATCTAATCTGCAACAGTTGATTTCGCTAAATTATTGTTACGAAGGGTATTCAAAAAATAAGTTACCCTAATTTGTCATTTCTCTGAAACGCCACTTAACGGACTTGAGCTGATCATAGTTCTAGTTTAGTTTCTACGGATAGGAGCAGAATTAGTTCTGATGGTCAATAATACTTTGTTCAGCAGTACAAACTCGACAATCATGTAGCTACCAGTGAAGAGCGGGTCCGATTATGAATTACGTGCCATTATCTGTTTTTTAACTGCAAAAAGGTTAAACGGAAATCAGATTCACAGTGAATTGGTGCCTATTACGAGTAAGAATGTATAAGTGCGTAAATAGTGAAAAGATGGCGCATAGATTTTCTGGAGGGATACACAGAAGTACTCGATGAGCAGCCTTCAGGACGCCCAAAAAGCGCCATTATCAACGATGTGATTACAGCAGTTAAAAAGGTGATTTAGGACAGACGATGGAGTTTTCATGATTTTAGAAATAATGCCTCCTCAATATTAAATACACCGGACTTCAGTCCATTAATACCATATGGACGGAGAAGCTTTGTTACAGTAATGTTTATGCAAGATAGTCTCACGCCGTGGAAAAAGTTAAATCGTGGATCCCAAAACAAGGCACTCCATTTCTTAAGAAAAGTTTGTTTAATCTCGCAGATATAAAAAATGTATTAAAATTCAAAGCGACTACATAAAAAAATAGTTTAAGAGTAAAAGATTAAAGTCAAATTATTTTTATGGCCTAAAACTACTGTTTTATTTTTTCCCTAACAGAGAAGCTTACTTTGTGAATACCCCTGTATTAACCTCTTCTTTGCACTTTTCACTTATTACTTTTTCTTGCTCGTCTCTTTCTCATAATTTTTTTCCCCTATATATCTATGGCATGCTTGTTGGCATAAGTGTTTCATGTTCTTATGTTTTCAAATATTACTTCAAATCCACAGCTATTTATTATTGAAAAACTTTACAACATGCTGTCTCTTTTGTTTCATCTTCCTTGCTCACTCCCTTTTCTTCATTATCATTCTTTTGATCTTCGACTGCTCCCTTATTTCCACGTATTGGTAAATAAAACGTCCATAGCAATTACGAACGCGTCAATGCATTAAAACAAATATGGCAGCCATCAGCCTTTCGATAGTACAAAGTGTATATCGAGTGAATTTGTTTTTTTTTTGTTAATTAAAAAATTGGTGTTTGTACTTTAAATATTTATTTAAATATTGTACTACATTTTATAATCCTATAGCGTATTAAAAAACAGAATAAATGTGAAATAATTCTTTTCTTTAAATTTTAATTAAACACATCATATAATAAAAAAAAGCAGTTAAATAAAAATAAATTCTTAAATAGATTTATTCCTGTGAATAATTTCAAAACATGTATTTTATTTAGAAATAACTATTATTGCAGCTGTAAATAACTTTTTTCTTACCGCGTTTAATTTTTATTACTTTGATCTACTCTTTATGATTGCTGACCAATTCAATATCGTAAAATAAGTTTTGCGATATTGAGTACAGCTTCAGATTCGGGCATGCAATGAAAATTTATATTAGTATATACTTTCTATAAAAATTGAAGTTCTTTATTGCTCTGTAAAACAGTTTCGATGATGTAGAGAGAACTTCAGGATGCGTTTTTTACAGTCTTCACTCTGTTATAACACTTATTATTTTTCATTTAGATGTATTTCGGTAATTTTTATTTTTATAAAAAATTTTTTTAAGAGCTCTGAAATTTTGCTCATTTAAGCAATTCTTTGGCATACTTCTGTAACATCAATGGCTGCCATTTTTAGTTCCCCTTATCGCCTCTAGTATCGCATATTATTTTTAATTTATCAATCCCATTTTCCTCGATTTTTAGCACAGACATATTAGAGATAGAACACGCTCCTCCTATCATTTTCTATTTCATTGTAGAATGTATAGTTACTTGAACGTTGCCACGGCTCGCAAGAAGGTCCCAAGGAGGTCCTCCCCAAGTACAAAGAGTGTGAAAATGAGGGGGGGGTGTCTTTCATCTAGTTCAAACATACGCTCAGATGCACAGATGACTATAGAAATCTGTTTGGAACAGACATATGTTACCCTACCCCCTTCTCACTTCCACGCTCTATCTCTAATATCTTTTGGTTTTTATTTGTTTGAACTTTTTTCAGTCTCTCTTTTTTATACATTTTTTTTACTTCATTGGTGTTTTCATTTTTTATGACCCTTTGACTCAGAATCCCCTTTGATTATTTTATTTTTCAAAAATTAAATCAATTTCTAATTTTCTTTTTTATTTATGTATTGATTTTGTGTAAGTAAAAAAGATAACCTTTAGATTTCATTAATAAATTCAGTACTGTATATATTAAGTTTTAAAGAAAAATAGTAGCAATATTTTGAAAATTAAAATTTTAATTTGTAACATGCAGCTAAGAACAATGTAATCGTTTTTCGGATTTTCATAGATATACTGACGCTGGCTGAAAGTATATGTAAACTAACAAAGGCTTCTCGCTATGCACGGACAGCTATGTTCAACGCAATGCAGTCAACATTACTTTATAATGATGAAATAGAATCAAAGATCCTCGATACAAACCGGGATGTTATATTGACACTGCCATCCACTGAACTTATTTCTGCTGATAAAACTCAATTAGCACTAACATTACTGACTTCAATAACTATTCCAGGTTCCAAAACAGGCAATGAGGAGGATACTAAATGTAATTAAATGTATCGAAAGAAACTGAAAGGAAAAGTCGTGAAAAACGGCTGTTTATCATTTTTTCATTTAAAAAAGAATGAAAAAACAAAAAAACAAGGCTAGGAGAATTACAAATATATTTAATTAAAAACACCGCGGTACTTCTCTTTGTGTTAACTAAGTTAACCAATGCTTAGAAATGCAGTATCTCAGTCAGAAACTTTCATTGAATAAATTATTGTATTGTCTCCTTACATAAGTATATAGAAAAACACACAAAAACTATAGTATTGCCTTCTTAGTACTCGCTTCGGCAATTGTGATTTAAAAAAAAAAATGAAGCGAAAAGAGAATAAAATAGTAAAAACATTGCTGGCCTAGAGGTTTACATAGGTGTATTTATCTACATCGGGTTACATTATATATTTTTTATTTGTAATTCCCTAGTTAAAAAAATAAAAAATAAAAATGCGCTTTCAATCGAATATTCGTCACATTGAATGCATCCCATCGTAAACAAGAATGGGTGCACGGATTCAATTGCAATGGCTCGAGCTATATTTATGCACAAAACTTTCGGTCCTACCATAGAAAATATATATTTGACCTAATGTAAAATATGGCAAGAAATATTCAGGCAATATTTCAACGTTCTCTTATATACATATATATATATATATATATATATATATATATTTTTTTTTTCTTTTTTTTCTAATAGACTAGTTCTATATTACTATTACAGTTTTGCTTTATCTTCATCTATAAAAAATATAAAATATTTTTATAGATTAAAAATGATTAATTTTGTTATTAAATAAAATTGAAAATAAGTTTCAATAAGTATTACTTTGATAATGATTGTATTTCTAAATTGTAATCGAATAATTCCTTATTTCAATCTATAACAATTGACAGCTCATTATATAAAGTGTGTTCTTAATTAAAAAGAAAATATTTGGTAAAATATTAAATAAAAGATATGAAAAGTTTTTGATTAACATACTTGAGCGAAAATAGGCTGGAAAGATATTATAAAAGAAAAAAATATTGTTGAACGCTGAGTATGTGTTAAATATTTTTAGCTGCTAAATCAACTAAACATGAGTCATTCTCCGACCATTATTACTTATAACTAGATAAAAATTCAAACTGTTCTCTAGGTCGTGGATCATTAAATTTCACCGAGTGTATTAGTTCAAAAGCTAGATTCTTAGAATAGTTCAATGTCGCCTTCCTTAAGCGTGCGACTCGTATAACACGCGCACATGTATATCAATGATCTATCGAATTTCGTTAGGAATCTTGGCACATTTTATATGCGATGAAATTATTATTATAATTAATCTTCAAAATTAGTTGGACATGCATCAGATATGTTATTTAATTAATGTTGATATTGTAAATCAATACAATATACAGAATAAAGGCTATTTACTTTAATGTAATAAAAGCTTTATTAATATTTGTGCTTTCATCCGAGTCATTCAGTTTAAAATGTAATCAAAAAAGTATTCTAATATATTTACTATGAAACATATTTGCAATTATTATTTTATTAATGAAAAAAATGGAACTATCTAGGGTAGTCATTATTTAATATTTGAAAAAAAGTAGTTCCTTAACAGAGATTATGTGTAATAAATATTGAATTTCACGGATGAAACATTAGTGAAAAAAATTTTATGTTAATTTAAATTATATGATAATATCACGATTTTTTAGATAGTAAAACTTTTGGACTGTTTCATATAATGATTAAAAAAAATCAAAGAACTTTTTCTATATGAATTGTACATTGCATAATAGAGAAGCGATTTCAAGCTGTAAAGTTTTTCTCTTAATTACAATAATTGCCATAATTTAATAAGATACTAACTTTACTTATTATTGTACATAAAGATTAAAGTAATTTTCAATAATTAATTCTTTTGTTTTGCATTATGATAAATTTATTCGTAATGATTTAAATAATTTAATTATAATTTTTAAATGTGTCTTAAGTGTTAGTAATGATCAAATTCATATACTTGTGATTTTTTTTAAATTTTCCTTAGTATTTTTCAAAATATATGTATTCACTATATTTATAAAAATATATTTAATAATTTACGACACAACGAATGTGCTCAAGAAGAAATTTTTGTTAAAAAATTCTCATAGATGAAAAATAAATAAGAATTGATAATTAAATTTCGTAAATGGTTTTTTATTAATTCTCATATTTGTTTAGTATTCTGTATTTTTAATTAATGGAAAACTTAATATGAAGTAGATGGTAACTAATTTAAAAAAGTCATTAAAAATACGAAATTGTTGTATAAAGTAGCTGCATACTAAGAATTTTTAAAATTTTTATCTTGAAAACTGCTATGTATTATTGGAATAGTATTTTGCTTTATCATATAACGTGAAATATGTAGAAAAATATAGAAATGTGTCTATACTTTAATTTTTTGCAATGATGTGCGATTAAAAGCATTAAATCATGATAAAAATACCTTTACTTTTCATCTTTATAGTTGATTTCCGCAGATAGTTTATGCCGGTCGTAATGTTATGTTCAAAATGTCAATTATCATAAAATATAATGTATTTAAATTACAAATCAAATAATTAAATTAATGGTTCAGATATAGTAAGAGTTCATTGCTTAAATACTTAGTAACAGAATATAAAATATTTTTTCTTTTTTTATTATTTTATTTACCGTTGTTTTATTTTTGCTACCAAATCCTGGTGTTAATCAGCGACTGAGGTCTACGATATGTTTGTAAACAAAGAACATATAAACTTTTACTGTGGTGCTAGTGTACCAATCGGCCGAAAATAATTTATGAAACTTTAATTGTTTAACTGAAAATATATCAAAGTATTTTAGAGAACAAAATTGTATTTATAAATCGACTAGATTTTTCATGAATGACATAAGACATGATGTTTAAAACGTAAGAAAATACAATTTAAAAGCTTTTATTTATAGTTTAGCGGACAAGAAAGAGTTGCGATTAATAGTCAGATAAAGAAAATAAGATTTCTGATCTTACTTATGCTTTTATTAAAAATTAGTAATAAAAACGCATTATTGCGACCAATAATAATGAATATAAATTTGAAACATCTCAATATTTAGAATAGTGAGGAGAGAATAATAATTTACTGATAAAAGAATATTGTTACGTCTAAAATTATATATATTGACAGTGTATTTGTTTTATAAGATACTTTAAAAACTTTAGCTTTTTAAATTATTTAGATATTTAAATTACAATCATTTTATACATATTATGTAAAGTGGATTATATTCTAAAATTATTAGTAAATTTAATGTAGAAAAAAATCAAAATTAATAAATAAAGCGTTATATTTAAATCAAATTAATTAAAAAGAGAAAAATAATTGAATAATTGTCGTATTCATCAGTAAATAAATAATAACAAAATCAAATAGGCCATGGAGACAATTGGTGCTACTGGTTTTTCATATTATATATAATGTCATTTGTTGTAGTTCTTATATTTAAAATGTACTATTATATAAATAAAAAATATTAATGTATTATATATGAATGATTATATTAAGGGGGCTGGTGGTAAAGAAAAAAGAAACAAATACTTGTATACTCTATAAGCGTACCAGATAAATTTTAAGCTCGTCACCCCAAATCGGTTGATTGTGCGATTCTCAAAAAAAGAAAAACAGAATTGCGAAGTAAAAATAAATAGGCAAGAAGAAATCAAGTTGATTAATGTTTGAGGAAATTGAAAATTCATAAATGAACTTAAAGATAATATTGCACACGATCATTTCAAAATAAAGAATAAAAGCAAAGAAAGAGAATAAAGTATATTAAAACAAAATGGAAAGTGAATGACCTCTATTTACGGAATACAAGTGATATTGATTTCGAATAATTTATGTCAATATAAAAGGTATATTGCATTAATATAACATACATGCAATGTCTAATGTACACATGTACCTAATAACTAATGAGATAAATTAATGAAACTAATTATAGCAAACTCCGTCATCATTGTCAATAATATTATACCTAATATTTAAAAAGTATAGTTTGAAACATGATATGTAGTTTATAAGTTTACAATAATACGAATATAGAAAAATTGTAATGAAGTCTTTAATACCATATATTATGATAACCGTTTGTGCGTATATATTTACAAAATTCTCTAAATTATAATTTATAAAATTCTTGTGAAACTATATTATTATTTTGTTATTAAATCAGATGTTGGTACCATTACAACAATATTTTTCTTGCTTCCGCAACCAAAAGCATTAAATGTTGGGTTCGAAATCGGGCCAGAAAATGTCTTTTATGTCGAATTCTGACTAACCATCAAATAATAATTAGGCGACTGGGTAGACAACCATTTCATAAATATTCTTTTTTTGCAGGAGCCGACCAACAGAAGCTGAAGCTATGATGTACGCAATTTCTTTACAGCGTTGATTGTTAGACAGTAATATTAGTTGCGACGGCCAAAAACACGGCCGCGCAAATTTATTCCGAACATACACAATAATTTATATACATAAATATACACAAATAATTATTTAACTTCGATTATCAAACACGCGTCCATTATTACACGGGAAAATAATATTCCGGTAAATAATAATCTAACGCGAACACGAAATAAATTTAACAAATTAATTTCCACACGCGGTAAACATATCAAAAACGGACAAAGGTCGTGGCGACTACTGGAGAATATAGTCGACGCGACAGCCAAAACTGAAAGAGAGAGAGAGAGAGAGAGAGAGAGAGCACAATATATCTACTCTCTCTCTCTCTCTTTCTCTCTCTTTCTCTCTCTACCGCTGGAAGACTAGGAAAGTGCGCGAGAGGGGATACACCTCACGCGGTGAGAGAGAGCCGCGCCAAGTGCATTAGGCCTGCGTCGGCTGTCCCCCTTTAATACATGCCTGCACGCACAATACAATTCTCTCTCAACGCACGACACGCGCCAGCATCAAAGGGAATACCGTGGTAGGGGAACTCGCGAATTTCTACACTGGCGCACACATTTCGAACATATACAACGGGTGTTCCGAATGAAATCGCCGTCGTATTTAATTTACAAGAATAATTGAATACTTTAAACTCCGAATATATGTTTATATATATATATATATATATATATATATATATATTTATATATATTTATATATACATTTGTGTATGTATATCGTTATGCGTATATAATACAATATTTGTAAGGAGTATAACGACTGCAATTATTTATATAATTATTATTATAAAATCGGCGGTTCGTTCGATTATAGATAAAAGGCGGCGATTATACCCGATAATTTCACTATAAAAGGGCCTGCAAAAGGTAAAATCGGAGAGTTCCTCCAGTGAACCGACTGACCCGAAGTCTTTTCACTTGAACTCCTTCCGGAGCTAAACTTGTCAATAGCTCAGAAATTCTTGCCTAAAACATACCTCCGAAATTATTAGCTTGATCTCTGTTGCGAGGCGCTCCTCAAAAGACAGACGGCTAATAATTTTACCTTCCCAGAAGAGAACGTGATCCTGGTTGCGAGGCGCTCCTTAAAAGACCAGCGGAATTAAGCAGACCTTAGTTTTACCTATATTAAATTCTGCCTATCTCGTTTAAATTCTCCGTGTAGAAAATAACACCGCGTATCCGTGCGGTAAATAGCGCCGGGCTCATAAGCGTCGCGGAAAATAGCGCGCTAGGATTAACATATTATATATATTTCTTTCTATATTATTCATTTAAGTAATTGTTGTCGTTTTATTGTTTGTTACAGAATCATGTCTGTTCAAGTGATTTACTGCATTAAAGTATTGTATATTTTTGTTACAGAAATATACTGTGTTAATAATTATTATTTTTCCGATCCGCTTTCCGATCCTGAATATACTTCCTCCCCTCTCAAAGGAACCTGGAACATACCGCGCAAGCTATCCCTAGGGGGATAGGAACGTTACACAGTTAGAAAATGATTACAGAATTTCGGTCAAGGATTAAGAGAAATTATGTAAGTTACTGACCCACAACATTAAATGTCTTGAAGTAGATTATTTTACGTCCAAGGCAAAGTTCCAAAATTTTCAGGAAGGAAAAGCAGTTCAGGAACTCAACTTAGGAAAGATTTCTAACTATGTGTCACACATACTATTCTTTTAACAAAAGTATTGTATCTGTATAATTTAAGATAATTAAATAAGAAAGTTAAACTAATAAATTAAAAAAAACATTACGAATGTTAGTCAAAAACTATATGCTGCTGGACTAATTTTTATGGAAAACGATCATATTGACTTAAGAAGAACAAGATTTTAAGGCTTTAGATTTTAAATTTCGAAACTTTTTTATAAAATCGCTCTAAAATTTTTCCATAACCACTTTAGAAAAAAGTCTTTTACCATCAATATTCATTTAAACCTTTTTAAAAGATAATGTTTCATTATACTTTAACATGCTTACCATTGTTTTACAAATATTAATAAAAAATTAAATTTCTTCTATTAGCTTTTAAAAAATTTCAACTTGACCAATTGATAAATGAAGAAGTAAATGTACTCAACTCAAATTAATTTAAATGTATTGCTCAGTAGTTTAAATTAATAAATTAAAAAAATATTTTTGTATAATTTTTAATAATCTATTTGTGTATTTATTAAACATTCAAATTGCGTAAATATTAAACCCGGATTTAAACTAAGATAACGTGGATCACGTCAATGGTCAGCTTCATATGTGGTAACGGGTTTCTTCAGCGCTTCAGGGATATATCTAATTCTATTCCAATATCCAATATCTAACAGATCTATATAATTAAATATCTATCATATATATATATATATATATATATATATATATATATATATATATAAGGTGTGTTCAACAAATATCAAGAATTTTGAACTTTCGCAGGTTTAGAGAGTCCGGCTGTAGAAATTTTTTTTATTATATTGGTACGCATGCCCATGAAGTACGATAAAATTTTCAAGAATATTCATTGCTTACTTTTTAAGTTACAGTCGCTAATGTTAGACGTGTTTTTTGAATTCGGCGATTTTCGTTTGTGGAAAAAAAATGGAGCAAAGAATTTGTATTTAATTTTGCGTAAAAATGAAATAAAGTGTAGTGAAGTTTGTAAAATGTTAACAAAGGCATATCGTGAGTCTGCTATGAGTCAACCAAGGATTTACGAGTGGTATAAGCGTTTCCAAGATGGCTGCGAAAACGTTGAAGATAACAAACGATCTGAACGCCCAAGTACATTACAACCGATGAAAACGTGAAAAAAGTGAAAGAAATGTTTATGAATGATCGTTGAATCACAATCAGTGAAGTAGCTGATGATGTTGGCATATCAGTTGGCTCATGCCATGGAATTTTTTTGGATGTTTTTGGTATGAAACGTGTGGCAGCAGAATTTGTTCAAAAATTCTTGAATTTCGAACAAAAACAGCGGCTCGTGGAAGTTGCTCAGGAGTCGCTAAATGAAGTTAGTAACGATGCAGAACTACTAAAACATGTTATAACAGATGATGGAAGATGGGTTTACGAATTTGATATCGAAAATAAGGCTCAGTCGTTCTAGTGGAGGAGAGACGATCGCCAAGTCCGAAAAAAGCTCGACAAACGAAAATCGCCGAGCTCAAAAAACACGTCTAATGTTAGCGGCTGCCACTTAAAAAGTAAGCAATGAATATTGCTGAAAATTTTATCGTGCTTCAGGGACATGCTTACCAAAATAATAAAAAAATTTTTTATACAGATGGACTCTCTAAACTAGCGAAATGTAATAATTCTCGTTAATTTTTGAACACACCTCATATATATTAGGTTGTTAAATATATCGCTTCCACTTTTTTGCTCTTCATTCAATGCTTTATGAAAAGTTTTGCAGTGGTTGGATTTACTTCAAATATGCGCCCTTTTGTTCAAAAATCTGTTTCCATCTTGACGGCAACTTTATAATACCCCTCTTATAGAAACCCCTCTCATGTGTTAAGAACTCGGACAGCCACTTTTCACAAGCCTCTTTTGTGTCCAACTTTACACAACCAAGGACGTTCGACATGGACAGGCACATATGGTAATCACTTGGCGCTATGTCCAGGCTATGTGATGGATGCGATAAAATCTATCCAAACTTCCGTAGCTTCTGGCGAGTCATCAACGAAGGGTGTGGTCTGGCGTTGTCCTGGTGGAACACTACACTTTCATGTCGGCCTATTGTGGATACTTCTGATCAATAGCCTGCTTCAAGCGGTTCAGTTGTTCACTGTAGATGGTAGAATTAAGTATATGGCCATATGGGAGCAAGTCACGGTGGATGATTCCCTTCCAATCCCACCAAACACAGAGCAAAACCTTCCTGGCCGTCAATCCCGGCTTAGGGACTGTTTGGGACGGTCCACCGGCCTTGGTCTACGACCGTTTTCGCTTGATATTGTCGTATCTGATCCATTTTTCGTCGCCAGTCACCATCCGCTTCAATAATGGGTCGAATTCGTTCCGTTTCAGCAGCACATCGCAGGCGTTGATTCGGTCCAGAAGGTTTTTTCTGCGTCAAATTATGCGGTACCCAAACATCAAGGTTTTATTGTATCCAGCCTTCTGCAGATGGTGTAAAATGGTTTGATGACTAACTCTCATCTTTTGGGCGATGTCACGTGATGCCACATGCCGGTCTAACTCGAGAAATTCAGTGATTTGATCGGTATTCGTCGTCACAGGTCTTCCGCCGGCTGGTTTATCCATGGTGTCGATTTCACCGGCTCTGAATCGTGGAAACCATTCCTCTGCGGTTCGAAGTAATAGCGCGCCATTCATCATCAAAATACCACTCATCTCATGAAACGTTTTACTAGCGGATTTGCCATTGATGAAGGAAAACTTTAAAATAGCGTGAATTTCGGCGTTAGTCAACTCCATGTTTACACGTTTATAACTTTTGTACGGAATATCCAAACTAATCATGTATAGCATCGTTTTGTACGTTATGTCAAAACCTTTCAAATGATGTATAGTATTACCAGATACGAGCTCTGTAGCGCTTTGTACACAGCCGCGAAATGCATAAGACAAAAAAGCGGAAGGGAGATATTTGACAACCTAATAGATTTTGACGGGTTCGCAAGCGCTGCTCACATTTGCTATCTCACCTCCCGATGCTCTCTCTCCTGTCGTAGCCTGTATATAAATATATTTATATACTATTTATTATTTGTATATATACTTAATGTGTACTTATGTTACAGGCCGACGAACTAATACACTGGCGAAGAGGTAAGTAAGAGAGAGCGAGTGAGAATGTAGTGGAGCAGGGACACCGCACGCAAGAAAAGTTCAATGACTGCCGTGCTACGCGCGAGTTTACGTAAGCAAAAGAAAAATGAAACGCGTTAGGTTTCTTTTCTTGCGATGCTCGTGCTCATCACTGCCTCCATGGGCGATTCTCGCGAACTCGCCACGCGGACGTGACTCGGGTGATTTAGCTCGAGTGGGCCTACCATCCGGCCCATATCCAGTGCGAATTGACCATACGTCCCGGGGCTAGAAACTGCATGGATATCGCTTCCTTCGGTGGTTTTGAGAGCCACCCGCTATACCCTGAGTATCTGCTACTGTCGCCTTCCCGTTGCCAGAGGATCCGGACAACTCCAGTATTCTAACTCTAAGTGTCAGTTCGGTTGATCTCTCTCTCTCTCTCTCTCTCTCTCTCTCTCTCTCTCTCTCTCTCTCTCTCGCTCTCCCCCCCTTCTCTCTCTCTCTACACACACACACAGACACACACACACACATACACATATATGTATATATATATATATATATTATAACCCGCACATTGCGTCGGTTATTTTAAAAATATATCTTACGTTGATTTCGGCGGAGCTCGTCTTCCTGAAATGATGGAAGGAAGTGTATACTTATAACAAGACGTCTCTTTCCTAGACTAATAATGACATGTTTATTTAAGATTTGTGTAATACTTTTACATGCGGACCGGCGATATCTTTGTTGGGCGCCAGCTGAGACACGGCTCTCAGCGCGAGCTGTAGGCAGCTCGTTTTTCGTTCCCGTCGGTCACGCAACACTGCCTGATCGCAAGCTCCGCGTTAGGTAGATAGCTTCGGCAGGCTCTCCAGGGTGGCGGATTCCACGCGATGTAGATGAAATCGATGCACGTGTCGCGAACGCTCCAAACCGAGCTCGCGTGAAATTTATTTAACTATTCCTGATCTCAGCGCGGTTCCCTGTAGATCTCGCGAAATCTTTACTCGAGGATAGAACTGAGGAGGAGCACTTACCTCGCGCTTTCCATTCGCCCCTCACTCCTAGGCGATAGCTCGTACGCCGTGGCAGACGTCTCAGGATGGCAGTTCCCAGCCTGATTTCTAAGTTCTTCGGCTTGCTTCTCGCATGGGACTTGCACTGGTCCTCGTGCACGGGGAATGGAGGTCACCCTCACCGCTTGCTAGCCATCGATGGTCCCGTTTATTGGCTGCCTCGAAAATGCCTCTAAACCCGACACCGGCCGCCGCCCTCCCGAAACGGCGTAGCGGGGAAGAGTATGTCTCCCCCCATCCATCTCCGCTCGGTATGGCTCGCGAATCGCAGGTAATGTGGTCAAGTAAATAAGAGATATCAGTATAAGACCACATATACTGATATGTTACATATCTGATAATATTGATATGAACGATGTCTGATTTCAACAAACGTGTTGTAACACGATATACTTCCTCCCCTCTCAAATTACCCAGGAAAATTACCGCGTAAGCTATCCCGAGGGGGATAGGAACGTTACAAATGAATATTTTTACTGAGTTTTAATGTGATTTATTATAAAAATGGAATTATTACAAATTTTTACTATCATATACGTAATCATAATCCTAAAAACATATTTGTCCAAATTTTAAATCGGGTTAAGTGACGAAATGGAAATTTAGCAGCTCTTTGCTGTAAGATATTTTGTCAACTTTTGATGTTGGCCAGTTTTTTTTTTTAAAGTTGCCGGAGGTTTGAAAACGTTGAGGTGCTTGCTAGCTGTTACTAAGATATACATATTTTTATATATGGCAAGAAAATTTCTTTTTGGCCGCTGCTAGTATAACCTGTTCATCTTTTATTGCACTCCGCTGCAATCGATATTGTTTAACCACTCCTTTCCTTCACACGTACCGAAGACAGTTGCCGCCCCCCTTCGATTGCAAGAGCTGGAAAAGGAGCATCTGGAACATCGCACGAAACGGTCGGTACTTTGCATTGGCCAACCGACGCCCTCATTTTTACTAAAAAATTTTTCTACAGTCTCGCCCATAAGCATCGGCGCTCTGGTTATATACTGACGTAATCGTGTATCTGGATATTATCTCTGATTCATATAATTATCAACTAGTCCAGTATCAACTCGAATGCGAGTTTGACAACCGCCGACATGATGCGGCTGCTACACTCTTTACTTCTAAATTGGGAGATCGAATTTTCAATCATATAGATTGAATTGCGCTGTTCATATACAGAAATAGCGCTAGGTAGAAAATATTAAATCTATTTTATGTATTTTAAAAATATTACATTTATTTGTTAATCTAGCGCAAGAAATAAAAGAAAATACCTTTCTCTCTCTCTCTAAATACAGCGAGCGTTAATCACGCGAGCGCTATTAATCGCAGTTAAGCGGCGTATATAATTTTAATTATTATTAGTATTAATTGCTCCAAATGGAGCAAAGCAGTGTCCAAACCGATTACGTCGACGAAATAGAAGACTGGATTGCTTCTCTCGGCTCGGAGGAGCTGAACGCTATCCTCCACTTTACAGAGCTGAGCATTAGCGTCTCGCAGCTCCGTAAATGCAATCGGCTATGCCTTTGGCTGCTCGGAGAGCAGAGGCCAAGTGAATTTATACCCGCGCCCGGCGGCGAAGATGAAGCAACAACCTTCGCCCGTCGGGCCGAGCTCAGGCGCACGTTCATAGCCGAGAGATGCGCCGAACACTTGTGGCATCCGCTCGCGCCGTTAGGCACCGTAAAACTGTCGGTTACGGAACGGCAAACCGCGCAGGTAACGGATCACTGCGACGAGCCCCAACCGACGGAGTCGAACGCAAACGACATTAGCGCGCCGGCCGACAGCAGTTTAAGCGATATAATGGAGTACATACGGTCGACGCGCGTCTTGTAATCGCAATTGGTTCGACAGGTGGAGCAACTGACCGAAATCGTTCTGAACGGTCACCCTGTGGCCACTTCAAGCATGAATGCCGACGTGCGTGAGTATATACCCGTCGGGCAATATCCGCCGCCGTCAGCTATCACACCGGCCGACGGACAACCGCAAGCACGTCGCATGTGAACTTACAGGAGACGTTCACATGTCGTTATTTCGATCAGCCACCCACAGCAGCAGCAGAGTAAAGTGTGCTCCATGCTCCCCTTACTACAAGCCAGCAGCCGAATACCCAGACTGCGCCGCGGGCGCGGACACAGTCTGGAGGGTGGCTCTTCACCGATCGACGCAAGTGACACAAACTCGCGCCGCTCCGTGAACAGCTCTAGCTTGCCAAAATACCGCGATGTCGGACATATCGTACGACGGTGGAACGTCCGCTTCACGGGGGATAAAGACAAGAGTATCGACCTCTTCTTGACAAGAATAGAAGAGTGCCGAACTCTCGCGTGCCTCGACGAGAGCGAAGTGTTATCCTCGCTCTCAGAGCTCATGGAGGGTGTTGCGGGCATGTGGTACCGCAACAACCGCGAGCGATGGCATACATGGGCCGACTTTTGTCAAGCAGCCCGCAGATTTTATGGCAACAGCCGCAGTTACCAGCTAATCCTTGTAACGGAAGCAAATCATCGCACGCAGGGCGCAGACGAGCCCGTGCGCGATTATTTGACGTGTCTGCTTACGATCTTCAGGAAACAGATGCCGCAGCCGAGCGAGCAGCATCAGATCAAGCTGCTCCATAAAAATATGCAGCCCTGTCTGCAAGGCCGGATTCGAAGGGATCAAATTCATGCGGTGGAAGAATTGATCGATGTCGCGATACTAATTGAACAGATGATCGAGGCTGAAGAATCCTTCAAGCCGCCCCCACCGTTGGAGAATTCCGTTGTGCCAGAAGCTTCTTACTGGTACGTGAAGCGACAACGAAAAGCTGCGAAAACGCGCGGAACGAATAAACCCGCCAATGAAAAGGCAAACGCGGCGTCTGTGAGCGTCGCAACCGTAGAAGTTCCTCCGACTGTAAGGAATGCTAACGAGCCGATTTACAACGACCTACTCGACGAAATGCGCAAAATTCGCGAGAGTTTCGATCGAATGGGCACGCCTGCTGACGGGAAGGATTCCTCGTTCCCCATGGCAAACCAGAGGCAGAAGAACGTCTCGACAAAGAATAGAAAGAGCGGTCGTAGTCCAAAAAGATCACCACCGCGCGCGAGGTATGGCGCGAGCTTACATCGCTTGCCGCCGCACGCGACAACCGAGGGAAATCCCCGTCGCTCGCCGCCTTGACGATACGAGAGCGGCAATCAACGGCGACGAGGTCGAAGACCAGAGAGGAACGGTCGATCGTCCCCTCGAGAATGGTCATCAAGATCGGGTGACTCTGTACACGACGTCAAACAGACGGCGCCGAGGACCAACTTGACGTGCTGGGACTTGGCCTCCCTGGGTACACGATCCGTACGTGCCCGAAATGTTCGGGAAACGGGACGGGGCGCGCGTAAAACAGGCCGTAGACGCCCCCGCCCCCGTTCAGCAGGCCTCTCAAACGCAGCGAGAAAAAAGCGAATCGCAGGACGTGAAAATAGCGACTCGAGTGCTAGCGAGGCGTCGTACGCCGCTCAAACGGATGAGCCACCGGAAGGATCAAGGTGGTGGCTACGAGTGCGCGTGAGTGGATACCAGCTCCGCGCGCTGTTCGATCCGGGCGCTGTTCGTCATGGGCCCTGTCGGCTTGCAAATAGCGAGCGCGTGCGGCCGCCTGCTGCAGCTGCGCACCGGCAGAGATACGCGCATGGCAGACGGGCGCCATGTACCGATTGCTGGATATGTGGAGTTGCCATTCGAGATGGCCGGCGTGCGCAACGAGATCAATGTAGCAATTTTGCCTACGCTTGATGAGGACTGCTATATCGGCGTAAATTTTGTCCGTGCATTTAAAGCAATCCTTGACCCGTGCAGCAGCAAATTATTTATTAAAGATGCCGACCGAACGATAGTGCTCGAGATAGCAGGCATGTCCACGGTGCTCCCGACGGCTCTGGCGTCCGTCGGATTCGCCAATTTGCTGATTTCAGAGAAAACAGCCCGATTAGCTGTTAGCCCTATGTTGCCAGACGCAACAGAGCCTCACGGCTGCATGATATAGGTCGAGCACGACATAAACGTTGGCTCGGCGAGATCGAGAAACCGATCCACGCCGAGCATCTGAAAAGGTACTTCCAAGCCGAAAAACGCCAAGACGAGGGCACGGAAGCTCAGTCACCGATGGACAACGGAGGGAGTGAGACGTTGGGCGACCCGCCTCGCGCGTGAAGCGAGCAACAAAGCCCTCGGCGGATCGAGGCGAGCGTAGCGCGCGCCGGATCTGCACCCCGGTCGACGAAGCGCGATCGACCGCGAAACACTGTAACGGTGGTGCGCCGGGCCACCGAACGTGCGAGCGTGCGAGCGGACGATGTAACTGGGCTGAAGCGTGGCCCAGGGCGTCCGAAGGGGACGACCAATAAGCGAACTGGCGTGGGTCGAGCCCCAACTGCGAGCGCAAGGCCGAGACGGCTGCGGGCGCAGCGAATGCTTTAACGATGCTTCCGTCCCGCGAACAATACCTTCCTCCTCTCTCCTCTGAGAAGTCCCGATCGACGTCACGACAAGGTGCGAGAGGATGCCGTTGTTAGCGCCGCGGCTCTTTGGCAGAGCTGCCCGCTGAGGCAAGCAGCGTCTGGACGGGGGGTGTGACGAGGCCGCAGCCGAAATGCAACTCGTTTGCCGCGCCGTGCGCTAAACGTAACCTTTGCACGACTATATATTTATAAGAAATATATAACGAATGCAATAATCTCCTGAAAGATTTTAAAAGTATATTTCCTTAAAATTCAATAAGAAAATGTAATAATAATAATTAATATTTAATATTTTCCACATTTAAATTGCATTATGTTTAAAATATATACGAATGATTAAGTATGTTTGGAAAGTAAAACAGTGAGCTGAGATTACATGCATTTAGTAATGGACCATATTTATTCAGTATATAATAATAATAGAAAACCGATGATCGCATCCATAATTAATATAAACAGTAAGTATTTTCCTTAGTTTTTTCTCATTTTGTAAAATGTCCAAAATTGGTATAGGAAGAATATATATATATATATATATATATATATATATATGTATATACGCGCAGTTCTTTTCTTTTTCACTCGGTCCCTCACTTCCCCTACTTCTCCTTTTCGGCATCGTGCCTGCCTGCCACCTTGCCCCTCCCCTTAACAGCAGTATGTACACGCGCCCACTGTTTCTCCTTCTTTGCTTTGATGCGTTATATATAATTATATAAATGTTCGAATAGCTCTATTCGGACATTTTTCAGCAGTGCGCTGCATTTATCGATAGTCGAGATTGCAGATGGACCTTGTTCGTGATTCTGCTACAAAATCTGGCGCTGTCACGGAACCAACATCGCCTTATATCCATTGAGATATATCTTACCTTCTAACTCTATCTCGACATTGTACTTTTCTCGTATCGTTCAGTGGCCCTCTTTCAAGCATCTATACCTCAACTGCACGATTCTTACATATATATATATATATATATATATATATATATATATATATCCCAACCGGTATGTTATACGTATTACAAATTTTTGGATATGGTAGATGAATTATTATTATTAGAATTGTATTATTAGAATTGTAGAATGTATTTATTAGAATTGTTGTTGTTATTATATACAATATATTTTTATAGAATGTGTAGGTAAAAGCAATACAACAGTAACATGTTACCTACATATTTCAACAAGTTTCCTTCAAGAGCATTTCTAATGAAATAAGTCTAACATTAAATTTGAAATATGACAAATGCAATCTTATGAGATTTTACTAATGAACTACTAAAATTAATTACTTTTATACATTTTATAATAATTTAATTGTACTTATGTCGACCACCCATATACAAATTAATAAATATTTTTTTATCGGTCTTACAGTCCAGTCAATTCAATCTAAAAATAAAAATAAAAAATAAAAATAAAAATAAATAAATAAAAATAAAATAAAGATTAAAAATAAAAATTAAATTAAAAATTAAATTAACATTATAATGACAGTCAGACTGTCCTTGTTTATATTCACCCCCGTAGACTAATCTGAAAATAAAATATTAGCTGAAAAAATTCTTTGTTAGTAATGTGCAGTCTGACTGTCCCCAACACCCTTACCTAATTGAAGACTTGTCCAACGTTTCGAGCTCGCTACGGCTCCTCATCAGGGACTAAACTAAACCTTATATTCTAATCTATATATACCCATCCCCACCATCAAATTTAGTAAATTAAATATAAATTCCCCCTCTACACAAATTGTCCAAAACCAATCAATTTAATAAGTAATGATAAAAACTGTCCAATCTACTAGACTCTAACATTAAAATCACATTATTTCGATTCCTGGAAATGTGAATACTTTCAAGACTCTCCCGTTTATACTTATTATTAATACCATGTTCCAAAATATCCACATTCACAAAATCAAAAGAATGTAAAAACTTTAAACAATGCTCTTTTACACCGGAAGTAATATGTGAGCTACGTAAACTATATTTATGTTCATAAATTCTCTTTTTTAAATATCTACCTGTTTGTCCAATATAGTATTTATCACAATCCATGCAATTAATATTGTAAACAACTCCTGATTTTAAGCATAAATCATCCCTATCATTGCAATTATTAAACAATCTACTCAAATTATTGCTATTCTTAAAGCAAATTTGAATTTTAAATTTCCGAAAATTTCTTTTAATTCTTTCAGACAATTCTCTAACATATGGCAAGACAATAATTTTTCCTCCGTTAACATCAACTTCTACACTATGTCTATTTTCGGTATTATAAATGTCAAACAATCTCTCAGCAATTAATCTATTAATAAATTGAATTGGATAACCATTATTAATAAAAGTTTCTCATACTATCTGTAAATTATTTTGTCTAAAATCTTTATGTGACAATTTTATTGCTCTGGCAATGACACCCTTTAATGCTCCAATTTTGTTTCCGAATTGGTGATGTGAATTAAAATCTAAAAACCTACCTGACCAAGTAGGCTTTCTGTACCAATTAAGTTTCACCTTATTATTACTACATCTAATGATATTAATGTCCAGAAAACTCAAATGACCATTAACTTCAACCTCCCTTGTAAATTTAATTCTGTCATGCATAGAATTAAAAACATGCACTAGTTCATCCACAAAAACTTCCGGAACAATTGTAAAGATATCATCAACATATTTCTTAAATATCATTGGTTCAAAAAGTAATTCACTATGGGATGTATCACAGGGGACGCTCCATTCCCGTATGTATACATCTATATTTTAGTGCATTAAAGGGTGTCATTGACAGAGCAATAAAATTGTCACATAAAGATTATTATACTACATTTAAAAAATTATTTTAAAAATGTTCCCAATTTTTATCCCAGGAACTATTAAGTTTAACATAAATTATGCAAGAAAAACAATGTCTTAGAATTGATGAAAAAATGTTCTGCATGTTTTTAGAGAAGTTCATTAGCTATGAATTTACAAGTAATCAAAGCTATTAAATGTTGAGGTTTACGATCGCTCGATCGCTAGAACGAAGGATTATTAACTTGGTGATGCGAATTCAAATCCCGGTCGAAAGTCCATGCGCTTATCGATCGACATGGAGTAACATACGGTTATCTTTCGTTTCAACGCGCTGTACTGTTCTTGCAGGGAAAGAGTCTGCAAGCATTCAAACAGAGTGTCGATGACCTCTGACGATATGCGTTCTTAGTGAATCTACCTTCTTGGCGTCATCCGTTATGCGGAAAATTTGAAGGATTCTCTCAAATGACTGAAACCATCCCTCGCAATTGGTTGTTCTAAACCGTGGGAAACGGAAGTCTCGCCGTTGGATGCTCAACTGCACTATGTTTGCTATCGCCGACATATTATATTCATTTGAGGATCCTATCCCGATGTCGACCTATCTGGTAACGCCTTCGTACTCTGGGTGCTCGCGCGGTTGCTAAAAATCGCGCATGGTCATTTCCTGCATGCGCTCGTTCATCATCAATACCTTCTGGTGTAGCGCGACGTTGTCGCTTTCTACCTCATCGAAACGCTTGTGCATTTGCTTGCATAGGTCTAATAGCTCGCGTAACCCCGGCGTGCCGCGATCGTGGTTAATGTTGTCCTTAGTTGACGAATGAAACATCGCTATGACCGAAGAAATGCTTTATGCGGTATAAGTAGTATCGCTGCGCGTTTTACCCGCCCCGCGACCTCGTTTGTTGCGATTGTCTCGTTTTCCTCGGTGCTTCGACAATTTGCGCTTTTTTCTAAGGTGTTCATAGAGCCCGGGTTAGAGTACCGCAAGGTATACGCAGATACCCGCAGTGGCTTTGCCGGGATAGAGCCACTTTCCTGCCTACCGAAGGTGTGCATGCCCTATATCTAGAGGGTTGAAGTTACTGCCTCCCTGGCTCAAGTTTTCCCGTGATACGTCGCGTTTAACTGTTACGGTTTGCAAAAAGCCTTGGTACTCGTCTGATTCTGCATAAAGCAATGCAGGCGGTTACGGCTCCAGCAATGCGAGTCCCGTCAGTATAGCCGATACGATGGTAGATGCGTGCCAACGGGCACGTGAACCTGTCTAACAGACGCGTGGTTCCGCAGTTGAACGATACCAACCGGTTAATAACGCGATTCCGCCTGCATTCCAGTCACCTGAATTATCCCCTATGGCATGTATTTTGTTGTGGGCGACGAGTGTCGGCTTGTATTTGCGCGTGAATATGCGGTGCCGCGGTGCTACAGCGCACTTTCAAATCGCGTGGCGAACCGTAAGATAGCACAAAGGCTCTGACGCGCGGCACTGCTGCGGCGTATTTGCCATCTTGCGCCTTACTATCGTATTTATTCACACCTGGATTTCGGTATCCTCGCCTGCTCACGCTAATAAGCGAGTACACACGGGGCCCAGGCTGAGTTTTCACTCTGTGGGTAGTCGTAGAGTCATCCAGCACGTGGAACGAGAATCGCGAAATCTCTCGATTGTATGACCGTGCGGTTATTTCCCGCGTTCGCGTCAGCCGTTTCAGTGAACTAAGTGGCCGTGTACTTGTGCTCACTGATAAGTTTCAGGCTACCCTGTAGAATAAAATTTTATCGATTTTCGACATATGAATTGAAAAAAAAGAATGAACTACGTCGATAATATTTGCTTCAACAGCAAAGTGTTCAATAACTAATCACCAAAAAAGGGGAAAAAAATATTTCTCTTTTTTTTAATTAAATGTAATTTTAAAAAATAAATTTTTTCTGATTACATTTAATAATAATAAAATTTAATAATAAATAATACTAAATTTTAACAATAATTAATTATGTTGCTTGTTAAATAATTGAATACGCCGTTATTTATCTGCCGACTGCTGAAATGTTGCTAATCGCGCATTTAAATGTTTATTAATTAATTTAATAATTGCTCATTATAAACGCCTTTGCACGCACTAGTATTGCCGTGTTGCGGAAAAAACTAAAACGCTCGCGGCGTGTTTTTGCGGAAGACACTAGCCGTTATGCCTGGTTCGCGGAATGAGGAGAAGGGGGGAGCCCTGCGCACACACCACTTAGAAATGAATTTCTCTTACGATAATACTGGACATTGTTAGTTGCTGCTACTATTGCTGAGCTGCTTCCCTCTGTTACGCTGTTGCCGCCGCTAGTGCAGAGCGCGTGCTCGCGCTGCTGCTTCTGCCGTCCAGGCAAACGCGTTCTTGCGCCGCTGTCACTGCTCGTTGTTGCGGGTGCGCGTTCGTGCGCTGCCGCCTTGATTGCTGTGCTTTGCGGGGTGGGTCCCTTGCGCCGTCGCCGCTGCTCCTTTATCTTGGATAAACGTTTAATAACGTGTGGCTTGACCCCGTGAATTCCCTCCTGATGACTACGCGGATGGCGTTCCACGCTATTCAGGACCTCTGAAAAATTTTCGGCGGAATGAAATGGCGTTCTCACTAACCTATCTTGATGGCATGTGGCTCCTCCCGCAGTCTCCGCGCGTCCTACTCATGGACACTGAACTATTGAACTCCTTGACGGGGTCACCAGTGTAGGTTTCGTGCTAATATATGCACCGCCGCCTACGCGTCGGCGTGATAACGCGGGAGGTACTAAAGAATAAATGCCGTTAAATAACAGAATTAACGATTTATTAGAAAGTACAATGAAAGTAAGTAATAGCTATATGATGCATGTAGGCTTTAGATAGTTTAGACGGGCAGTGCGGCCATTGCCGCGCGCCTCGTGGTTCGCGGCCCCCTCCACGCCGTTGGGTTCACGCCGCTGTACATTGCATGCGCCGTAGTACGTACGGCGCATGCGCGCCGCTATGACGGACTTGTGCTCGTGCATAGTCCCTAAACTTTGAAAATTATTTTTGCATATACTTGCAGGTCCGTCTTTTTTTGGCAAAGTTTTTTGCCAAGAGTTTTTTGGCAAACAAGGAAATTTTAGATACTTATTTCAATTTTTCCATAATAGCTACCCATATAAAATTATCCTGTTCACTCTGTGAAATCATTGGACTCCTTTATATGAGTCATTTGAAAATCGTTTAAAATTAGTTGAAGCCTTTTTCAAATCGTTTGTAAAACAGTTTACAGTTTTAATAAATTTTGTACTTTCCATCAAATCACTAGTAACAAAATTATCTTGTGAAAATACTGAACTGAAAACTTTATCTGACAAAATAATTTTAATGTTATGAAAATGTAATTGAGAATCTGAACAATGATGATTTCTCAAATATTAATATTTTTGCTCTCAAGCAAAGATCATAACCCAGATAGCAGCGTGTACTCGTCACGGTTTGGCTTCAATGTGCTCAGATAGCAGCGCCGCTCCAGATTAGCGTTAGATTACTGTTACTCGTGAAACACGCATGTTGCGGCAGATATAATAAGAGAAGATCGTCGATGCCCATGCAAGACATTGCAGTAAAATTTTGACACTCAGCGCAACGGCGGTGAACGTCGGTACTCCGTTCGTGCGATATTCCAAATGTTGGTTTTCGAATTGGTGCGATCGAGGATGCAATAAAAGGGATTAACTTGTGTCGAAATTCTTGAAGTGCCTATAGATTTTCTTGTCTGTGTGTAAATATATATGTATGTCTTTATATACACGCGTATTTTCTTCAAATTTTAAATTCGCTGCGTGGCAATGGTCTAGGCTACGAAAAGTATACCTGGACGAACTTAATGAATTTCTTCGTCGACATCAGTGAATCCTATTTACTATACCCCGCTGCCAAATTTTTAAGAAAATAGGTGTATATATAAAGAACAATTCATTAGCTTTATTAAAAGGTGAAATATATTTATTTAATTATATCCAACGAGTTGTTAAAAACTAAAAAACATTTTTTCGATTTTATTAAACGAAGCACAAAGATTTAAATATTAAATTTAAAGGAATAAATCTTTTAATAAAACTATTTATATCTGATAAGTAAATTATTTTTTCAAAAATAGAAAATATTTTTTTGATTTATAAATATATTTTGTAGTTTTTACTATTTATTTATTACATTTAATAATTAAATCTTTGTGCTCGGTTTAATAAAATTAAATAAATATTTATTAGATATTGACAACTGGCAGGGAATAATCAAATAAATCCAATCTACCGTTTGAGAAAACTATTTCATTCATTTGAGTAAATGGTTTTTTTCAAACACTGAATATATTTCTTATATATATCTAGGGACTGCATGACCGTGACGGGGTGAGAGGGCTTCAACCGGGGGAGCAAGAAGGAGTACTTGGTGGATCTACTAGATCATTTTTGGATCTGTACAACACTGACATTTCCGCATCTTCCCCTGACTCACGAGTATTTGGATCTGGAATTCGGGTCCCTATAAACGGGTTATTCTGAGAATGGTTGTGAGAGTATGGATGTTATGTGTATGGATGTGAAAGTCAGGGAAGAGGGTAAGGCTCCTCAGGTAACCAAGAAGCAGCCTTGCGGCTGAGAAATGGCGACTATCGGTCTGCTAATCCGCTCCTAATCCAAAGTGTTAGATATCGTGCTGAATCCGGTCGTATTGCAGGCCTTACCCGGTAGTGCGGCCCATGCCGGGTGAACTCTATATATACGCAATACTCGTGGGAACAGAAATGGAAAAATTTGTAAGCATCGAGATGGAAGTAAGCGGGAGCACGAGATGGAAGAAACCATCTCAGAGGCACTGAGACCTGTTCAGGCCACTGAACAGGAGGAGACGAGTGCGCATGAAGGCTCGGGCATGAGCCGGAATTTGAGCGGAGCACAAAGAAGGAAACTCTTAAAACAGAAAGCTATGAAGGAGGGTCTACCTATTCCTAGTTAGGGGGCGGGGAGAAAGCGGAGGCAGGCAGAAAAGAGACGGGCACTAGCCGTACCGACTGCGTCGGCCTCGGCTACTGCAGCCACTGATTCGGGGAAAAGGGGACCCTCAACCATCGTTAGATCTATAGAGCAGGGGCTTAAGAAACCGCTCAAAAGACGCAAGGAAGGTACGTATGCAGAGGCAGCATCTATCCTACCTAGAGTGACACTCACGTGTGGTGAATACCTCGGCGGGGAAATGCCTGCAGAAACCTGCACGTTACTGAAAAAAGCGGTTGTTTGGAAAATCTGCGAAATCGACGATGACGATTTCGCACCAAGATTTAAAGAATCCTTTCCCAGAATGGGAACAGTGGTCTTTGTCGGCAAGGACAAGGATTCTGAGACCTGGTTAAGAAGGGAGGCTGAGAATCTGAAGCTGAGGGACTTGAACCTCAAAGTCAGACTAGTATCTTCGGACTAGAAGATACTAGTGAAGATCATTGTGAAGATCACAAAAGTAATCACAAAGATTCCGACGGAGATAGAATCTGTCTCGGACTTCCTAAACTTGGTCCGAAGGCAGAACAAAGGAGTGGATCCATCTAGATGGGCGATCATGAACAGGTCTGCCGATGGTAGTCTTGTTCTTGGTCTAGATGAACCATCGGTGGAGACCTTCCGAAGTAGAAACCTTAGACTCTCGGTTGGGGTTAAGACGGTTACCTTTAAGGTACTGTCTCGCCAAAGTACCGCTGGGGCAAAGGGAGAAATTTCTACGGAAAACGTAGCTAGAAAATAGCATCCTCAATGGCTATTTCAGGGATACGTTTTACCCAAATAAATTTGCACCATTCCAAAAGCGCCTCGGCGATTTTAACGAGAAGGCTGGGAAAGGTGCAGACACACATAGCCCTAATACAGGAACCCCGGATTTGGAGGGAACATATTAGGGGTATTAACGCGAAAGGGGAACTTTTTGTGGGGTCCAGAGATGGAAACGCGAGAGCTTGCATTTTCATCAAGGGAATTAATGGTTTTTTGTTGCATGAGCTGAGCTGCAGAGACTGCACCCCCATCAGGATAGAAATCGACAGCAAAGATCGACATGTGCGAAGCATCATAGTTTGCTCAGTCTACTTTGCACACGATGAGGATATACCTATCTCCAGTATGAGAAAGGCGGTTGAGTTCAGCAGACGCTCGAATCTGGACTTGATCATTGGCTGTGACGCTAATACACATCATGTGACATGGGGTAGCACCGACATCAACGCCAGAGGGGAGGCCTTGCTGGAGTATTTAATCGAGAGTCATTTGGATATAGTCAACCGAGAAAATGAATCTACTTTTATAACAGCTAGCAGAAATAAGGTCCTCGACCTCACTGTAGCATATATTAAAGTGAGGATTATTATACATGGATGGAAGGTTGAAAAAGAACCATCCATGTCGGACCATAGGACCATAAAATTCCAATTGGAATGGTCTTAACACAAGAATGGAACCGAGGAGAAAACCAACATATACAGATCGGGAACTATTTAAGGATGAACTTCGTGAAAGTATTGCTCATCTTAAAGCAGAATATGGCACTGAGTTTCAACTAGACTGGACACTATGTAAAGTTCAGACAGCAATTACCAGAGCCTACGAAAACAACTGTCCATTGAAGCCTACTACAAAACCTAACAGCGCATACTGGTGGAATGGGGAACTAGAGGCACTGAGAAAAAGGGCATGCAAAGCCTTCAACAGGGCAAAGAAGAGGAAAAACTCTGAGGGATAGTATATGTATAAGAAAACAAAGGGCCATTTCAAAAGAGAACTAAACATTACTAAAAGAGAAGCATGGAGGAATTTCTGCTCAGGGACCGAAAACCTGCCCGATATAGCCAAGTTGGCTAAAATCCTAACAAAGGATAATAACTATCGACTGAAAAATCTACGAGACGCAGCAGGTAGTTATGTAAATACAGAAGAGGGCACGCGTGAACTTCTTCTGAAGACTAACTTTCCTGACTTCATCAGGAACTGCAGAAATGAAACACATCACACCATCACGGAACGATTGATGGGTGCGGATTGGAAAGCGACTGTTCAAATTGTGACTTCGGAGAAGATAAAATGGGCGATTCACTCCTTTGAACCGTATAAGACACCAGCACCTGATGGCATCTTCCTTAAGATGTTACAGGTCGGGTGTAAAAGTATTTTAAAACTTATTACGGGAATTTTTAGAGGTAGTACCGCAACTGGGTATACACCAGAGGCATGGGAGACATCTCGTGTTTCTTTGATTCCCAAACCTGGGAGAGGTAGTTAATCGTCGGTGAAAGACTTCAGACCGATTTGTCTGACGTCATTCATGCTAAAAACGATGGAGAGGGTAGTAGATTTACATATAAGATAAACAGTGTCAATCAATAGCCCACTCTCAAGTAGGCAACATGCCTACACGACGGGCAAGTCCACTAAGTCAGCTCTTCACTCAGTGGTCAAACATATTGAGAAGGCTTGGAACTCGAAGGAAACTGTAATAGGTGCCTACGTAGATATAGAAGGTGCTTTCAATAGCACCACTAGGATTACCATTGACAATGTTCTATATGCTAAGGGAATAACACCCTCTATCAGAAGGTGGATTATGAGTTCCTTAAGTAATAGAGAGGTATATAGTGAATGGAAAGGTAAACTTGTAAGAGGTAAAGTCAACGAAGGATGTCGACAAGGAGGGGTACTTTCACCTCTCCTGTGGAATCTTGTAGCTGATGGTTTACTGCGTATCCTTGAAGTGGAAAGAATCTTTGCAGTCGCATACGCAGATGATTTCGCAATACTTGTCAGAGGCGAGTACGAAGAGACCTGAAATTCGTCAGGAGGCTCTGGTAAAGGTCAATGACTGGTATCAAGAGAGATCGCTGGGGATCAATCCAAAGAAGACCGAGGTTATAACCTTTACTAGGAAATACAAAAGCAAAATAAAATCGTACGTCAATTTGCGCGGGTAAGGTATACTATATATGGAAGGAGTTAAATATCTGGGTGTATATCTAGATAAGAAAATATCGCGGGGACAACACCTGCGAATGCAGAGTAAAAAGATCATCAACATACTGATGCAGTTTAGGTCAGCAATTGGCACGGGCTGGGGGCTTGAACCGCAGAAAGTTTTATGAATCTATAAAACAATACTGATGCCGGGGCTGACTTATGCTGCCTTGGTGTGGTGGAAAGTGATCGAGAATAAATCCTCTGCGAGGGTCCTGGATCACATACAAGCAGTCTCGCTAAGGGGAACATTTGGATTAAAAAGGAGTACCCCTACGGCTGCTGTCAGGATGATGCTAGGTCTGGACAGCCTGGACTTGGAAATAACGAGAACGGCTGCCAGATCGGCTTATAGAATGATATGTAGTGGTCAGTTGGATAGTACTGCAACTGGACACGCTACCATTTGCAAGGAAATACTGGGAGACCCAACTTTTGATCTCCTTCAGGGCGACGATATAAGATCAGTATACCGAGCAGAGAGGATTGGAACAATAACCTTAATTTGGGAGGTGGTATCTGATTCACAGAAGGATCCAGAACAGATGTTGGTACTGGATTCGGTATATATGGACCTAAACGCAGCTTAAATGCAGCCTTCAGGCTGAATAGATATAACACAGTGTTTCAGGCAGAAATAGCTGCCATTGCAACCTGTACAAACGGCTTAATGCAGAGGGGAATTAAGGGCAGATGCATAAATATATGCACAAACAGTATGGCAACGCTGAAAGCCCTCGATCAACCCTGCACTATGTCACTACTGGTCAAAGAGGCTAAAATTGCTCTAGACAATTTGGCCAGGGTAAATAAGGTCTGGGTCACATGGATACCGAGACAATCAGCCCGTAAGAGAAACATGAAAGCAGACATTATGGCAAAACAAGGATGCTCATCGGAGTGCCATCCGGGAAGGGATACCGCTGTAACTTACCAAGAGGGATGAACTGTGATAGAGAGAAGCCTTGAGAAAGAACAACTAAAAACGTGGGAAAACTCACGTAGATACTGATGGTCCAAAGACCTTCTTGGCAGTAAGATCTGCGGATGGGCTCAAAGGATCATCAAACCAAATAAACGTGAAGCAAAGCTAATCCTGGAACTTACAACAGGACACAGCAACTTACGGTATGATACACACAAGATCAGAGGATACAGTAACCTCTGCAGATGGTGTGGGATGGTGGAGGAAACTCCGAGGTATTTCTTCTGCACGTGCCCTAACTTAACGGAATGTCACGTAAAGTGGCTGCGAGAAGATAACCTCGATTACGAGAGTTTTTCCAAGGTGGATGTGCTCAAACTTCTGGCTTACTGCAGAGAACTGAGTGTGACGGAAACCATGGAAAATTAATCAGGGTGAAAGGAATACAATGGCGGTAGCTAACTGTTCCTGAGCATATATTTGCACCCTGATATGGTTAGCGAGTTTAGTAGGTTAGAACCCTGCATACCCTGGAGCTGGCTCCAGCGGTAGTCTTAGCTGGCAAGAGCCATTGGCCGTCGAATAATGGCGGATGAACTTCCCACTATCCAACGAATATATGTATATATATATATATATATATATATATATATATATATATATATATATACTGAAAAAAATCATTTCTAATATCAAGCTTATTTTTTCTCAACAGCAGAACACAAATATTGTAGTCTAGATTTTCTAGAAAATAGATGGCTGAAATTGGAAATTAAATAAATATTTTCTTATCGAAAGAAAATATTTTCTTGAACCAATAATTTCAAATTTAAAATCAGACAAATAAATTCTTGGATTAATTAAATATCTCCTAGATTTTTGTCAAGATTTTCTAGAAAATGGGTGGCTGAAACTGGAAATTAAATAAATATTTTCTTATCTAAAGAAACTATTTTCTTGAACCAATAACTGACGATTTTGAATAAAAAAATTTAGATATTTGATTCAAGCCGACAAAATCAAGTGAATATATACTTGGATTAAGAATTTCAATACTTAAAGTTTAATTTAAAAGGAAGAACTTGATTCCCATCTTTAAAACAACAATTACTTGAAATACGTTTTTATTTTCTAGAAACATGAAAATTCAAGTGTGCTAAATGTTTAAAAAAAGTGCATAGTTTCTTGATTCAAAGCATTATTTTCTTGACTTTAAAAATCAAAAGTTTAAACTAAGCGAATAATTTCTTGAATTCTTTTACAATTTATACGTTCATTTACTTTTATTACAATTAATTCAAAACTTCGACCTAACCGGGATTCTATCCGTAGACCTTTGAATTCACAATCTAACACCTTATGAATTACGCTATCGCAGTACGCTGGGGACAATTATAAAAATCTTATATATCAATTTTAGATCTCTCATAGTTATCCATTATGAAATTAATTTATGGATTCCAATGAATAGTATATGCATTTATATATAATTTATACTTATATTATAACAATTTCTATAACGTTTTTATTTTAAAACATGATTTTCCACATCCAGATAATATTTTCTTAAATTGAATCATAATACGTATACGAAATCGAAAAATAATTAATTTTTGTATTTATATCACAGAAAAAAATGGTTCTCATATCAAGTCAATATTTCTGTGTAATTAAAAAAGTTAAGTTAAAAAAATTTTTAAAAATATAACATTTATATTTAGAAATTAATTATGCTTTACGTATCCATATACTATATATATGATTAGAAGATATTGTGGGGATAGCATCCTCCACATAACCACCAGAAAGTGGGGGTAGCACAGGCAGCGAAGTGCATCCGCGCTATAGTAGAGTTAGTCTAATCGTGTAGCTGCTAGAGAGCACACGTACGCCTGTATATATACATGTAATAAAGTCATATATATTATTTGCACGTAGACTCGTTTTCTGTTTCGGTATCCTAGCATCCAAAAGAATCCTATCCATCCTTAAACTAATCCTCGTACATGTTCGGGCGAGAATTAAGCCGCTTCATGGAGTCAGGCGGTGGAAGATATATTTATCATCGTACATAAATATATGCCAAAACCCGACATTGGTCACCCCAACGTTGCCGAAAAATAATTTTTCAACGCTCGTTTAAAAATCTTTTTCGACGTTTAACTTAACTTTAAAAGTGAAACTTTCCGTCCACAGAAAAATTCACGCACAACCGCGTAAGTTCAGTGAGTAGTTTTCAGTGGTGAAATAACCAGAATTTCACGCAAGCATCAAGTTTTTCCGTTACAAAGTGCATCGGAAAAACTTTCTCTTTTCTTCCCCTGCTCCCGAACAAAGGAGAAAGAGAGAGCAGAGAAACAAAAACTCTACGCAGCCGTGCAACCATGTACGCCGACCGCCGAGTTGCAGCAGCGGCGCTGAGCAGCGACAGACACGGCCGAGCCCGGCCGACCGAGCACGTGCCGAGGCCACGCGCCGCACCGCGCCACCAAGGAGAGAGTCGCGCGCTAGAGCGGCGACGCATCAGCGTCCAGCAGAGACCACGCGCCAAGTCGCGGCGGCCCCGCACATCACGTGGCGCTGATCATCGGGCGGGTCTATACATCGTACGGGTTGTGGAAAGTCCGTGCGTTGAGCCGCGTCGGCCCCGTACACCACGCGGCCGGCCACGCCGAAACTCTCCGAGCAGACCTTTTACACTGCTCGCAGAGAGTGTGTAAAAGAGAGACAAAGTGTCTCAGTATCATCAATCTAACCTCAAAACCTTTGTTTTCCTAAATCCTTTTTCCTACCCGAAAAATCCTAAAATCATAGGAGGTAAGAAAATATTCAAAAACACATTGTAAAAATTGCATTCCGGTGTTTCAGACGGGACGTGCAGGCGGCGCGATTCCCGCATCGAAGAAGCAATTTCTCAAAAAGGGGGAGGCTTTCCAGAAAAGCTTCCAACGGCCGCTGTTTACGCAGAAAAAGTAAAGCGGCAACATCACACTTATTGGCAACACAGCACCGCCTGGCAACAGCCGTCCAGCGCGCAGCAGACAAGTACAGCAACGCAAAATTCAGCAGCAGCGTCTCAATCTAACCTAAAAATTAGTGTAGAGTGTGTGTCCGCGGTAAATCAAATTGTTCATGATATTTTTTTTAACCTGCAAATAAGTATATATTCCTTTTGAATATATATTAAAAACGTTAATTTAGCTTGGTAACATTCTTTTTGTGTTTATACATATTCACATACATTTTTTTTCGCGTATTGATAGTTCTCGCACATGAATCTCGTGGAAATGGCACAACAATCATTGCTCATGCAACTATAGCTTATGCTACATATTTCTCCCAATACGCAAATTGATTGTGGCGCAGAACCAACAAGGCCAAATTCTTTATTCATTATTTCGTAAAACAAGAAGAATTTTGTAAGCCTTTGACAGTTCTGTTCAACGTGCTCCGAGCGGATCCTCGGGAGCCCTATTGTTTATCCTCCACCATTGTTACCAAGCCCCTGTACGTGCGATTTTTTCCTTCTATTGCAAAAATTATGTATATAGTATATAAAGAATCCGCGTGAACTCACGTACAGGGTCTCTAGTTATAAGCTGACCAACGAAGGAGTTCAGCTATAGTTACGTGTCACTCTCTACTTCACCCTGCCGGGAGGGTGTCAGCCTCCCATACCGGTGACTGGCAAGTATGAGCAAACACCGTAGTGATTCGGTATGGTGTGAGCCTCCTTACCGATACTACAAACGTACGGGTTCTTAAATACCTCGCGTCGGTCAAACAGATTGTTTTTGTACCGATTATAGCAAAAGTAGCTTCACGCGAACCCCGCTCCCCAGCAAACACACACTTAGGCAGGTAGTGTAGGTCAGTTTCAGGGCAGATGCGTTCAACCTTTGTAATAGTGCTTGCGTGTACGGGGTTAGGACCATTGTAAAAAAACTTAGGAATATTTGAGAGGACAGAGCCTTTACTCCCTGGGTACCAACAGCAGCAACATGAGTCTTTTCTCTACACCTCCTTTCCCAAACACTGGTACAGTGTCCCGTACCCCTATCCGCAGCAACTCAATCCTTCCTCGCGAAAACGGTAATATCCGCGACGCGGAAGGAAACATCATGGCAAGCAACTACTCGAGCGATAACAGCCCAAAAGACAGGCTCGCCGAGCATATTGCAACCCTTGACGCGGATACACAAAATTTGCGGCAGCAGGTAGCTCAGTTAACGGAGCTAGTACATAGCCTGGTCCTGCAACACAGGCACGATACTGCGGCTAACGATGCCTCGCAGATCAAGGCCGACGACGAATCCGTCGCGTCCATCGACCTTCCTGCGTATGGGAATGAGTCCGAACGTGGGGGCCGAATTGGTTTCGCGCAGTTCACGCGAACAAATGCCGAGGAATAGTTCTTAGTTTTCGAACATCTCCTCGCGGCGCGCTGTATTACCGCTGATATCGATAGGTTCGAGGCTCTTGCCAACCATCTATCCGATCAAACAATTAGGGCCATCCCGGCCATATTCCACCTACTACCGCCTGACGATATGTATGACGGTTTCAAAAACGAGCTTCTGTCACACTACACCGTAACGTTGAAACAGAAACTCGAAAAATTTTTTCGGGAAACGGAATTAGGGAATCGAAAAGCTTCCGCGTACCTACAAGAACTTATTCGCAACGCTGGCACGCACATGCCACAAGAAACGATAGTCGCGTTATGGCGGTCCGGCCTTTCGAAATATATCCAATGTACAATCATCAATGATGACGATGAACAAGCACCACCACAAGCGGACAAAGTATTCGACGTGTACCACGAAGACGAGCATACACGCGTAGAGTCTCAGAATAAAAACACCGTCTCACGCGAACTCGATCGGGGACCTGAAACGAGCAGGGTCTACCAGGTCAGCCCACCGCCAAACATACCAAGAGTCGAAACCGACCGCGAGTCCTCAGCCAAACACGCCGAGCCAGCCGCCGATTCATAGAAACGAAAACCCGTCGGAATCGGGTGCCAATCGCATCAAAAACTCTTCTAAGCAAGAGTGTCGGAAAACCCCGAAGATGACTAACGGCTTTTTCCAGTCACACTTAGACTACGGAAAATCCGCGAAATATTGCAACCAGCAATGCATTCATTACGCTGATTTCTCGACAGCGAACACATCTACGGCTCCGGGAAACGCGTAAAACGCGATGTTCACGAAGCTGCGATCGCGTTAATCTTTTCCAAACGCCTCATCGCCAAGGACCGAGCCACCAGGCTATCCTTTTTGATAGACACCGGCGCCGACGTGTCTATTCTTTGCGCACAGTCGAAATACAGTACCTACGACCGCGAACTCACCGCGATATAATACGCGGTTAAAAAATTTTTCTACTACCTCGAAGGCCGATCTTTCGACGTAGTAACGGATCATAAACCCCTCGTGTACGCCCTCGCGCAGTCGCAGGACAAAGCCACTGCAATCCGCTGCAGACAGGTAACGTACCTTGGGTACTTTAACTTGCGCATAATCTACCGGCCGGGCACAAAAAACCCCGTCGCGGACGCGCTCTCTCGCATCGAGTGTTTTTGAATTCCCTCGATGCTGAACTGGTACGACAGCTGAAACGATTACGGCCCAGAGGTCCGTCGCGTGCGCGCACACATCAACGCGTTCAGGTTACCGACACTGTTCGATGCAAAGACCCTCGCACAGAGACAGGAGGACGAAACTGAACTAAATCGAGTACTTTGCAACAGATCGCACTCTCTTAAACTCAAGCAAATAACGTTTAACGACCCGGACGATACGCTGTTTTACTGCGATATAAAAGGCGACACAGTACGACCTTACATCCCGGGTGACATGAGGAAGGAGTTAATAGCTCTCTTTTATAATAACGCTCGCCCGAATGGCAAAGTAACCGATTGGTTACTGCGCCAGAAGTACATTTGGCTCGATATGTCCCGCGATATCGCGCGTTTTTTAAAAATTGCATCGCGTGCCAAGCGGCAAAAACGACGAGGCACTATCACCGGTCGCCGTCGCATTTTATCGCGTCGGATAGTAGGATCGACCACGTGCACTTTGACATTGTGGGCCCGTTGCCGAATTACGAAAGCTACACGCACTTGCTCACCATGATAGACCGGTTCATCAGGTGGCCAGAGGCTGTACCCCTCCGGGAAATAACCGCTCGATCAGTGGCGTTCGCGTTTTATAATACGTGGATCGCGAGATTTGGCGCGCCGATAAGAATAAATACCGACCAAGGTACGCAGTTGGAGGCGCAACTCTTTAAAGAGTTATTGGATTTCACTGGATGCGAACGTATTCGCACCTCCGCGTACCATCCTGCGGCGAACGGCATGGTAGAGCGGTGGCACCGAGACCTAAAAGTGGCTTTTAGGTGTCACGGCGACGACCCCCAGTGGCCTCGCCTACTGCCGACCATACTACTGGGCCAATGCTCTCGCATACGTGCGAGCGTAGGAGCCAGTCCCCCGGAATACCTGTACGGTAAAATGCTCCGTATCCCTGACACCTTTTACACCGACCAGGGTTACGAGCCCGACGACGGGATATTCCTCACCGAGTTGAAGGAATACACGAACCGCATCAAGCCTGTGCCCGTACAGCACAACGACGCGAGCAAACCCTTTGTTTTCAAAGGACTTCGCGACTGCTCCCACGTCTTTTTAAAACGTGGAGCAAAGAAAACGCCCCTTCACCGTCAGTACTCGGCACCGCATAGAGTCATCGACTGAAGCTACGACGGTAAGGACTTTATAATCGACGTCGACGGAAACACCTGTACCGTACCCGCGGACCGCGTGAAGCCCGCCTTCTTCATCGAAGAAGAAGATTACACCGAATTCGAGGAGAGTAACAACGGATCGCGTCGGTCATGTACACCACGCGATACTTCCTTCCATGAGGAGTTTGAACGACTTTCTTGCGCTGAACCCTCAACCCCGACAGACAGACTCGCCCGTGACCAAGACGCGCTAACTATACGCAACGACGCTGAACGCGAGGACGAAATACTTGGCTCAGTATACAGAAGCGAGTTCCGGAACTCGTCGGACGACGATGAAACAATACCGTGTCGCGAACAATCTCCCGAGCTACCTTTTCTGGTCAGGACGTACTCGCCCGGAGCAGACCCTCCCGCGCGCTCACCCATTAAGACCAATACTGTGGCACCTAGGAAAAAACGGCACTACCCGAATATTTTGCGGCGGCGTAGGAGTCGCAGTTAGAATAACTCCTATAGTTAGAGTAGGGACTACGTACCGCATGGCACTACTTTTTTTTGCGAAATAAATTCTGTTACAGGTACGTGAGCCCCAAATTATGCCTGCAAGGAGAATCCATGAGGAGCTCACTATCCTAAAGGCACGGGAGCTATCACAACCGCGTGGCCCTATGCGTGCTAGCGCCGAAATAGTAGGGATTCAACTAGAAGAATTCAAGGCTAGGTTCGAGCCACGATACCATGCGGAAACTATGCGCGTAACGAGAGAAATGCGTCTAAGTATGTGCGACGAACGTAGTGACCGCACGTACAACGTACCGCGTCTTATAATCGACAACGCACCGGTATTAGACCTTTTCTTATATAACATCCGGATACGTATAAGACGGAAACGCGTTCGCGAGTTCCTCGAGGTTCACAACCTTAAAAACATAGAGGTAACCTCGGTGAGCAACTCGCGCAACAGTACAACAGCCGTTCTGCGTTGCGCGGACCTTATCAGATCCTCTGAAATCCAGTGTCTCGCCTGCCCAGCTTTTCTTACAAACGAGGAAAAGCCAGCCAAGTAAGGGTGGTACCGGCCGCATTCACGGGCAACATTCCCGAAATTCCGCCGACTCCAATTGCGCCGATCAATCCGCGCGTAGCCATAGCAATGAACTGCTACGATATCATCAAAAGAATTACATCGCGTCTAGATGCACGCTAATTCCTCAACCTGTTTGAGGCCGTAGAAAGTCCGAACAGCTTCCGAGGTTTATCAACAGAATTTGACTCGGGACTACCCCGCTACAACTCCGCCGAGGCCATCTCAACAATGCTCGCCGAGGCCATCTCAACGATGCTCGCCGACGCCGAGCAATTTCGGTTCACCGCTCTCATGTTCAACACCCGCAACAGCCGAGCGAACACGTCGGTAATAAACACCCTTGGTCGTAAACGTATCCGAGAGATCGACCAAAGGGTGCTAGTAAATATGTGCAGGAACAACCGAGAGTTTCATGCAATATAACTGCATGCTTAGCTTTAACCAATTCAAAAGTAGATTAGAGCGACTAGGGGCTGTAATTTGCGAAACACCCCAGGACAAAACTGTATTAGTTTATAAGAATCTAGGTTAAGCTCATATAAATAAAAACCCTTAAATTTAAGATTGTTCCTTTGTACATATATGCGTTAAAATCTCAATTTGAGGGGGAGACATGTGGGGATTGCATCCTCCACTTAACCACGCCACGAGCGCCCTCACCACCGAAAGTGGGAGTAGCGGAGGCAACGACGCGCATCCGCGCTATAGTAGAGTTAGTCTAATCGTGTAGCTGCCAGAGAGCACACGTACGCCTTGTATTTATCTGCAATAAAGTCTTATATATATTAAAGCATAGACTCGTTTCTGTCTGGCCCAAAGTATCCTAACAGATCCTAGTCATCCTTAATTTAATACTCGCATATGTTCGGGCGAGATTAGCCGCTACACGGAGTCAAGCGGTGGAAGTAGCATTTATCAAAAGTACATAAATGCTCGCATCCCGACATTGATTTTCGAGCTGGTAAGATCGAGGGAGAGACGGCGTTCAGTAGCGGGACGCCGAAACAATAGATGCAATAAAAGGGATTAACTAGTGTCGAAATTCTTAAAGTGCATATAGATTCTCTTGCCTGTGTGTGTATAAGTGTGTATGTATGTATTTATATACACAAACAATATTTTCTTAAAATTTTAAATTCTCTGTGAGGCGATGATCTAGGCTACGAACTGGACGAACCTGGACGAACTTAATGAATTTCTTCGTCGACATCAGTGAATCCCATTTACTACACCCCGCTGCCAAATTTTTAAAAAAATAGGTGTATATATATATATATATATATATATATATATATATATATATATATACGTATTGTCTTAAAATTTTGAGTTTAAGACTGCGTTGATCTTAATAGTAAGACTAATTTGATATAAAAAATTATACTTTCCGTAAATTATTTATATAATAACATTCATTAAATTTTTATATAATAAATTTTATTTCATGGCTATTTACATTATATCATGCATTCATTAAAATGAATTCAATAATTATTAGAATACAACTAGTATTTATTTAAATTCATGTTTAAAACATATATTTGAAAAAAAACAATTACGTTTATTTGAATAGCAATCATATATTTATTATATTACACTAAATAAATTGTTGAAAAGTAATAAATATTTCTTGAATTTTACTAAACAGAACTGCATATACGTAAAATATAAAGTTAAATAAATAAATATTTGAAAAACTATATATATACTCAAATTTAACAAATATATTCAATTTTTGGAAAAGCTATTCAATATGAACAATTAAATAGCTTTATTAAAATGTAAAATATATTTATTTGATTATATCCAACGAGTTTATATGTAAATAAAAGTTATATGTAAATAATTTTTTCGAAAATAGAAAATATTTCTTTGATTTATATATATATTTTGTAGTTTTTACTATTTATTTATTATATTTAATATTGAAACCTTTGTGCTTCGTTTAATAAAATTAAATAAATATTTATTAGATTTTACAACTGGCAAGGAATAATCAAATAAATCTAATCCACCCTTTGAGAAAACTATTTCATTCTTTTGAGTAAATTGTTTTTTCAAAAATTGAATATATTTCTTATATATATATACTGAAAAAAATCATTTCGAATATCAAGCTTATTTTTTCTCACCAGCAGAACACAAATATTGGGAATTAAATGAATATTTTCTTATTTTGAGAAAATATATCCTCAAACCAATAGATTCAAATTTAATATCAGGAAAATAAATTCTTCGATTAATTAAATATTTTCTAGATTGAAGTTCAGATTTTCTAAAAAATGGGTGGCTGAAATTAGAAATTAAATGAATATTTTCTTATCTAAAGAAAATATTATCTTGAACCATTAATTTAAAATTTAAAATCAGGAAAATAAATTGTTGGATTAATTAAATATCTCCTAGATTTTTGTCAAGATTTCTAGAAAATGGGTGGCTGAAATTAGAAATTAAATGAATATTTTCTTATCTAAAGAAAATATTATCTTGAACCATTAATTTCAAATTTAAAATCAGGAAAATAAATTGTTGTATTAATTAAATATCTCCTAGATTTTTGTCAAGATTTCCTAGAAAATGGGTGGCTGAAATTAGAAATTAAATAAATATTTTCTTATCTAAAGAAACTATTTTCTTGAACCAATAACTGAAGATTTTGAATAAAAAAATTTAGATATTTGATTCAAGCCGACAAAATTAAGTGAATATATAATTGGATTAAAAATTTCAATACTTAAAATTTAATTTAAAATAAAGAAAATAAATCTTTAAAACAATAATTACTTGAAATACGTTTTTATTTTCAAAAACATGAAAATTCAAGTGTACTAAATGTTTAAAAAAAGTGCATAGTTTCTTTATTCAAAGCATTATTTTCTTGACTTTAAAAATCAAAAGTTTAAACTAAGCGAATAATTTCTTGAATTCTTTTACAATTTATACGTTAATTTACTTTTATTACAATTATTTTAAACTTCGGCCTAACCGGGATTCTATCCGCAGACCTTTGGATTCGCAAGCTAACATCTTATAAATTACGCTATCGCAGTACGCTGTGGACAATTATAAAAATCTTATATATCAATTTTAGATCTCTTATAGGTATACATTATGAAATTAATTTATGGATTCCAATTAATAGTATATGCATTTATATGTAATATATACTTATATTATAAGAATTTATATATCGTTTTACTTTTAATATTTGATTTCCCACATCTAGATAATATTTTCTGAAATGTATTTTTCTTAGGTATATGAAGCTAAAAAATAATTCTTTTTTGTATTACTCTATAGCAGTGAAAAAATATTTGGTAAGATCAATACGACCTTGGTGTATCTCTTCTATTGTACCTTATCCTGTTACTATTAATATAGAAATTAATAATTTTAATACTTACCGTCGCCCAGAAATCAACTTACCTTGGCCGGAAATGGTGATTGAAATATTTTTTAATTTATAAGTAATTATAAATTTATTATAAATATTCTGAATTATTTCTATATTTATCAATATCTTATATTCTTAGTAAGAGTTTATTCTTACTGCACGGTCCTCAGTTTTATCTTTGGCAATCGATTATATAATAATTCCGATTCAGTGTAATACAAAATTTTATTTATAATGTTTTTATAAAAATATAGTTTTATACCAAGGATACCGCGAAGGCGGCAGGATCCAAAAATCACTTCCAAATATTTGAAATCTTATTATAGATTATATGAGGAAATATGAGATTATTTGTTTGATAATTATTTTTAATAAATCAAACATTTATAAAAAGCGAACTATAAATAATTATTTATTATATTAAAAAAATTACTTTTTATTATAAAATGTGTTATTTTTATAATCTATCTGTCTTTATTTTATAACTGAGTGTGCACCCGCTATCTCTTGTTTGCGCGACTGAACCAAAGAATTCCTTTTTTTATATTATAAATTATTTATATATATATATATATATATATATATATATATATATATATCAATAGGAATAAGTAAAAATATACATTATTTTCATTTAAAATATATTATTAACGTATAAGTTAATATTCCTTGATTCAGTATGCTTGTGTGCATTAACACACGCACAGTAGCGCCAATGTACACAAGCTATTCATTCGAAGTTAACTTGTGTATGCATGGCTCCCGTTCGAACCGACGCTGACATACACAAGCACACGCAGTTCGAATCCTAACCGTTATAAACAGAATTAAATTTTAAATGAGATGAATTCCGATTAGTATCACCGCAGCTAGTTGTTCATGTACAACTAGCGGGTCTATATATATATTTTGCAAGTTTTATCAAATAGAGAGAAATAGTAATGATCTCTTACTTCTAAATAAAATTCAATATGTTGCGGGCCGGATGTTCTTCCGTTGCTGTCGAAGACGAATCTCAATAGCTCTTTTTTTAATGTATGGAAGAACGTTGGAAAAACAGAAGGAAAGGACTGGATATTATCAAGAGAAAAAAAGCGAAGGAGAATATATTTTCTAACTGCCTTACTTTGTAGTTCGAACGATACTATCTAAATCTTTCCCCAACTCCCTCATATTTGCTGAAGTCGAGAGACACTATAACCTGTTTTATGTCTCTCTCTACTTCGCGAACAAACACCACTAATGTATATATCGGTGCTCGTTATAATACATATATATATATATATATATATATATATATATATATATATATTGTCACGAGGCCGCATCCGAAATGCGCCTCGTAAGCCGCAGCGCGTGCATGTAAACACCGCTCGACCTCGACGCGGCGACCGGCCGAGCGAGAAGAGCGGGGAGAGGGGGGACTGAAGATTCGGCACGGAAAGGTGCAAAGTTCAGTTTAGTTTTGTCTTGCATAATAACAGAAGAGCCACGTGCGCCCGAGTAGTATAAAGCGAATAAAGCGGAGATTTAGGTACGCGCTTCAGACTTTCCACGAAGGAAAGAAGAAATTCGCGACAGGTTCCGCGCCATCTGCAACCAGCGCGTCCCGAGTCTGGGAATGAGAGGAGTACGCGAGACCGTGGGGGTCGTCCGCGGGAGCCGACGACTGTTGGTATCGCCTGAATCGTGCAGGAGGCCCTGCGACTCCCGTTGTCACCCAGCGCCTGTCACGTTAGTGCTCGCGTTTGTTCCGTGTCTGCGCAGACGATGTAGGCGGATCGCTGTCGTCTGTTGCCCGCGTGTGTTTGCGCGTGCCACCCTGCGTCGACGTCCGTACTTCTGGGGGACGGCCCGTCGTGAGTACACACAGGCTAGTCTATGCGAGTGCGCCCTTGCGAGGCGCTCCGCCAGCGGGCGGACGAGCGTGCGTGAGAGAGAGAGAGAGAGAGAGTGAGTGAGAGAGCGTGCGTATTGGCGGGTATTGCGGCCTGCGGAATTTTGCGGTCGTTATTGCAGGCGCGCGAGCCTTGCGGCTTTTAATATTGTAACCCGGTAGATTATCCCGCTAGAAGTAAATCTTATATCCGAAAAGCTCGTTCGTGTTTTCTTTTTCCTCGTTGTCTGTCTCTACCTTTCCTGTTTATTTTCCCGCATCGCATTGATATTGCGCGCAGGATCCATCCACCTCCGCGGGAACGGCGAAGAGCTTCCGCCGTGCGATCTGAGCTTGCTGCGGACGCGGTGCTCGTTACCAGAGCACCGTACACGAGACAAGTAAGTAAGTTCGCGCCTTCGCGAGTCGATTTTTTTGTTGTAACTGGCCGGTACGTCGCGGCGCGCCGAGACTCTACCGCCGACGGGCGCTTATCCCCCGGACGGCGATAAGAAAGAGCAACATGGGTTGCGCTCGGGCCGTACGGGAGCGGCCACGCGTGGATGTTCGAACTGGAGTTCGCATAATCGAATCCACCCCGTTACAATATATATATATATATATATATATATATATATATATATATATATTAAACAAATCTAGATCATCTAGATAAGCTTTTCTAAAATGTAATTTTCTTAGGTATATAAAGCTGAAAAATAATTATTTGTTGTATCATTATATAACACTGAACAAATATCTGCCAATATCAAGTAAAAATGTATATGCCTTGTAGTGCATAAATAATTATTTCTTAAATTAAAATTAAAACAAATATTTTCTTAGGTTGCGAAAGAAGTTGCTTAAAATAGGAAAACCAGAATCTAAAAAATTCCTTCATCAAGAACTTATTCGCTTGAATTAAAACGATATAAGCTGGATATTTCACATCTGTTCAACTAAACCGAATGAGTTATGGATTTCTCGAAATTAGCTAAAAAGTAAGAAATTACCTTGATTACCACATATTTTTTCTTATTGCTGAATTTCACGCAAAAATTATTTTCTTAAATCTAGAAATTCTTTATCAACCTAAAAAATAAATTTCCTATTTTTTAGCTCATATAGTAAAATATGAATCTTATATCATTTTAATTCAAGCAAATAAGTTCTTGATGAAGGAACTTTTTAAATGCTGGTTTTCTTATGTGAAGCAACTTATTTCACAATCTAAATAATATTTATTTAATATACAGTCACATAAAAATTTATTGACTACATTTTAATCAATATTTACTTATATTTATCTAGTATTTTTTTTAGTTGAACGATTAATTGGATAAATAACTACTTTCAAGATATTAATTTCTTACATTGAGATATTGGTTTCATAAATTAAGAAAATAATAACTTTGCTTTTATTACTGTAAGAACAAATTTACTACACTTCACTTTATAATGGAAAATATTAAATATAATATAAAAGATGAAATATAAATATAAAATATCACTTATATCTAAAAATAAGAATATATTTATTTAATATTCGGATGCAGAGAATTTTATTAATTTTCTTTTCATCAATCTTTACTAATTATATCTAATATTTTTAGATTGCAAGAAACTGATTGCTTATTAATTGATTTCTCTCAAGAACTCAATTCCTTATATCAAAACATTGGTTTCAAAATTTAACAATATAATAATCTTGAGTTGTACACTATAGTACAAAAATAGGTAATATTGAGAACTGAGTTCTCCTGTAATTTTGAATTAAAGCGAATAAGTTCTTCAATAAGAAATTTCTTCTATAATTTCTTTTATTCTATTCATATATGTAGTATATGTCTAAGTAAAGCATAATTAATTTCTAAATCTACGTGTTATACTTTTGAAAATGTTTTTAACTGAATTTTTTTAATTACATAGAAATATTGAATTGATATGAGAACTATTTTATTTCTGTGATATAAATACAAAAATTAATTATTTTTCGGTTTCATATACGTATTATGACTCAATTTAAGAAAATATTATCTGGATGTGGAAAATCATCTTTTAAAACCAAAACGATATATAAACTGTTATAATATAAGTATATATTATATATAAATGCATATACTATTTTTATGCATATGTACTTGTTCTAAAAATTTAACATAATTGAATTTTCATGTTTCTAGAAAAGAAAAACGTATTTCAAGTAATTATTGTTTTAAAGATAGGAATCGAATTCTTCATTTTAAATTCAATTTCTCGAGTGAAGTATTGAAATTCTTAATCCAAGTATATATTCACTTAATTTTGTCGGCTTGAATCAAATAACTAAATTGTTTGCTTCAAAATCTTCAGTTATTGGTTCAAGAAAATAGTTTCTTTAGATAAGAAAATATTTATTTAATTTTCCATTTCAGCCACCCATTTTCTAGAAAATCTTGACAAAAATCTAGAAAATATTTAATTAATCGAAGAATTTATTTCCTGATATTAAATTTGAATCTATTGGTTTGAGGATATATTTTCTCAAAATAAGAAAATATTCATTTAATTCCCAATATTTGTGTTCTGCTTTTGAGAAAAAATAAGCTTGATATTAGAAATGATTTTTTTCAGTATATATATACAATAAATATATTCAATTTTTTAAAAAACCATTTACTCAAAAGAATGAAATAGTTTTTTCAAAGGGTGGATTAGATTTATTTGATTGTTCGCTGCTAGTTGTAAAATCTAATAAATATTTATTTAATTTTATTTAACGAAGCACAAAGATTTTAATATTAAATGTAATAAACAAATAGTAAAAACTACAAAATATATATATAAATCAAAAAAATATTTTCTATTTTTGAAAAAATTATTTACTTATAACATATAAATAGTTTTATTAAAAAATTTATTTCTTTAAATTTAATATTTAAATCTTTGTGCTTCGTTTAATAAAATCGAAAAAACGTTTATTAATATTTAACAACTCGTTGGGTATAATCAAATAAATTTATTTCATCTTTTGATAAGCTATTGAATTGTTCATATTGAATAGCTTTTCTAAAAATTGAATATATTTGTTAAATTTGAGTATGTATATATATATATATATATATATATATATATAGTTTTTGAAATATTTATTTATTTAACTTTATTTTTTACGTATATGTACTTCCGTTTAGTAAAATTCAAGAAATATTTATTACTTTTCAATAATTTATTTAGTGTAATGTAATAAATATATGATCGCTATTCAAATAATCTTAATTGTTTGTTTCAAATATATGGTTTACTCCAAATTAAAAAATATTCATTCGTGTTAAATATATATGTTTCTGTTTTAAACATAAATTTAAATAAATATTTGTTGTATTCTAATAACTATTGGATTAATTTTAATGAATGCATGATATAATGTAGATAGTAATGAAATAAAATTTATTATATAAAAATGTAATGAATGTTATTATATAAATAATTTACAGAAAGTATAATTTTTTATATCAAATGAGTCTTATTATTAAGATCAACGTAGTCTTATTATTAAGTTTTAAACTCAAAATATTAAGAAAATACGTGTATATATTGTAACCGTCTCGATCGGCGGTCTCCGTGCGTTAAAACCGCGTGCGCACGTAATTGCGAATAGTACACTTGCGAGCCCAAAGGGCGTGCGCGAAGCGTCGCGCGACGCAACGCTTGACCGAGAGAAAGGCGAAGGCCTTCTCCGTCAAGCCACGGTGCAGTAGAGACGCGTTTACACTACGCCCTAACGAGAACGTCTTTAGCCCCGCACTGTGTGTGGCTCGCGCACCTTCGTACACCAGCTAAGGTATTACTATAAGCCAAGAGGCTCGATATTGATATACCTGTCCTGGACGGAGAGTGTTCCCGGATGGTGAGCGTTCAGCTCCAAGCTCCGACGACGCCTTTTCCTATCGCATGCATTTTCTTTTCTTTCTTTTATTACTTTGAAATATGTATTTATGTTCCACCTTCTCTGCTGATTATATAGCTTGCCATACATAAATTCCCTTTTAAAATTGAGGAGAAATTTGTGTCGACACAAATGGATGTCTGCTTGTACCATTGTACATCTCTACAGCTGGACGCTACTGGCTTGAACAAAATGTGTTACAAGCAAAATTAGCCCAAAGAATAGGAATTTTTACATTTTGTAAAGTGCACTAAGTCAAAAATATATACAGTAATGGTGCAGATTTTTTACAGAGAGATTAAATGAAAATTAACGATTTTTGAGAAAAATATTAGCACTATAAATTGGCCCTATTGAGCACACACTACCTGTGCTATATGCTCACCACTTCTCAAGATAAATAACCATTATACCAAGAGTATAATAATCAAAAGTTAAAAAGAGGATCAAAATGTAAAGACTGAATAACGTGATGATGACAAATCAAGACATACCCCTTAACGTGGCCACAGCAATGACCCTTTGGCTCGAGTTCCCTGGTACTATGTCATGGCCTGGTTACCCGATGGGGCAATGGCCTACTTCGCCCGCGCACAGCACAGACGTAGGAGGTAATAATCACATATCCGCAATGGGATATTTCCCAGCGACGGTGATGCAACACTACGCTGCTATGACTAACGCCAGCACGCAGCAGACGTCACCGACGGTGCCTCCGCACACCTCAATACCACCCACCATGACGCGCACACAGACACGCGCAACCAATCACTTGATAATATGTACCTGAAGGAGACGAAAGCAGGACAGCTGCTGCGGGAATGGAAATTTCAGTATTCAGGAACTCCACTAAAGGACGTGGACGACTTCATTGAGAGGCTAGAAGAGACAATGAGAAGCCTCGACATTCCTGCAATAGAAATACTGAAAATCATTCCAGGTATACTCAGCGGAGGAGCGAAAATATGGGCAAGAACCATACATAATACGTGGCGCACCAGAGACGACCTAAGAGCAGCCTTATGACGTCAATTTAAACTTGTGTATTATACACTGCGACTAAAGGAGGAACTAAGAGAACGTACACAGGGATCCAATGAACCCATTGGATCGTACCTCCAGGGATGCGGATATTGTTAGACAAGATATCTCCGCCACTTCCTCTAGAAAGTCAGTTAGACGGTATCTAAAGGAATTTATATCCTGAATTTATCGATAAAATAGATAGAAAGGATTTTAATACCATAGACGAGCTGCAGTCGATCGGGTAGCAGAACGAATTGAAAAGAGAGTGAAAGCATCGCTATAAAGAGCCTCCGTCAGCTAAAGCTGCATGGTGATCACAGCAGCTTGCCTCTTATCTGGACTAGTCAGCAGAAAATCAGGGCTAGCGGCGCTTGACGACAATAAAACAAAGAATACGTCAAAACAGGTGACAGTGGAAAAACCAGCGACGCCGACGGTAGCAAGGTATACTGAAAAAGAGACGAAGTCAAGCCAAAGAGGAAACACGACAAAACGAGAGTACAGCCCTCGACGACGAAGCTTATCCCCACATGACCGAACCAAGTTCGCGACAAGAACCCCGCAGGTTGCTTAGCGCGTTGGAGACTGCCTTGCAGGCATATAACATGGTAGTCGTACACTGAAAAGGCGCACTGCATAAGATTCCCAATGCCTTATCACGTACATCTATTAACGACATTACATCAACAGCCACGCTCGTCACAACTGAGCATGAGTCTTGGTACAGCAAAAGTATACAAGACATTAAAGCCCGACCAGAGTGGAACCCAGACCGGAAGGTCATGGGCAACATGATATACAGGAACGACGGCAACGCCGTAAAACTACGGAAGCTCAAGACGAGCGCACTCGTTCGCAACGACGTAAAACTACGGAAGCTTAAGATGAGCAGATTCGTTCGCAACGACGTGAAACTACGATAATAACAGAAGAGATTCGTTCAGAAAGACGTAAAACTACTGAAAACGCAAAGGATAACATCATCTGCAATCGCCCGGAACGACGTAAAACTACCGATACCGTCGAAGAGGACGATAGCAGTCGTCAGCAACGACGTAAAATTAACGAAAACGCAGATAATGACATCGTCTGCACTCGACCGCAACGACGTAAAACTACGATAACATCAGCCCTCGACATAGAGTTAGAACCATGGAAAATGGTGATCTCGTCGAAAGACCGAGAAAGAGTCCTCTTCAAGTGCCATAATACACCCACAGTAGGCCACTTCGGTGTTGAGAAGATCTTCAACAACGTCAACCGAAATTATTACTGACCTGGCATGAGAAAAGACGTGTACACCTACGTCAAACACTGCACGGAGTGCCAACTCCATAAAGTATCACAGCGATCACCAGCTCGACTAATGACACAACGAAATATCGAAAGCCCCTGGAGAAGCGGGGCAGCCGACATTATGGAACCCTTTCCCCCGAGCAAAGAGCAACATAAATATTTGCTGATTTTTGAAGATCTTTTCACCAAATACATAGAGGTGAAATCATTGCGTAAGGTCACAGGATAAAACATCGTCAAAGCCCTAGAACTCATAATATTCAAATAGGGCTGTCCGAAATTTCTAATAACCGAAAATGGTACCGAATTTGCGAACAAATTCGTTAAAGACAAACTTGAAAAGCTGGGCGTGATTCAGCAATTCATCGCTCCGTATCACGCCCAGGCGAATCCATTGGAGAGAGTTAACAGAGCCATCAAATCGATGATCTCCATATTCATCGGAGAAAACCACCAAGACTGGGACCTCACTTTCAAGAATTTGCCTTTGCCGCAAATACATCGGTACATGCGAGTAAGCAGGTATCGCCTGCTTTCCTTAACTTTGTACATAATCCAAGAGAAGGACCTACGTATCGCAGTACACGCGAAAAGAATGTAAATATAAGATCCACGACACAAGAAGACTGGTTGAACCGCATGAAACGGTTACCAGCCATCTACTCCCTAGTCAAGAAAAATCTGACTAAGATCAGCAATAAGCAGACTCACTATTGCAATAAAAACAGAAGACAGGAAATTTTCAGCACCGACGACTTGGTATGTCGACGAGGTCATGTATTATCATGCGGTTACGACAATTTTTCGGCCAAGCTAGCACCGAAATACATAGCCCCATGTCGGGTTATAAAGAGAATTTCTCCTGTTATTTATGAATTGGAGGATGTGATCGGTGGGCGGCAAACAAAACTACACAATTCTGATATGAAACGCAACACCCTCCTAAGGAACCATCATCTTTTCCTACAGGTACCATCCACAATGTTCCAAGGAGTAAGACGAGGCCGAGGACTACGTCGGTCCATAGAGGACGTCCTCAGGTCATATCATCTCCGATTACAAGGAGATACAAGAAACGCGCGCAACGGAACATCTGGCCGGAACTAGCCCGTTACCAGATCAAATATCAATGGCCAAAATGCTAAAGGCCATAGATCAGGTAGAGGAGGTTTGCACTTAAGGGAATCTTATCGAATTTAGTCCCGATTCGACACAAAAAATCACCACCGACGAGGAGCGACCGACGGTTTTATTCCGGTCGACAAAAGTTCATTCGCTTTATCTCTTCTGAATACTAGTAATCTCTCGTCAGATACTCAGAAGCAAGAAAAACCCTCTCACCCACCCCCTACCAAACCATTCTAGCGGTTGAGACGCTCCAACCTAAAGAAGCCGAAGGAGGCAGATCTTATCTACACTCTCTACCTAGAACCTAGGACGATTTGGGAGACAGGATTGCGGTGGACAATAACTCGGACAGCGACGATTCGCACAAGACAGGTCCATTAGAGCCATCCCGCAGGAAAATTGTCGTCCATCGGTCACCAGCGGACGCTATTCCGTATACGTCAGGACGACAAATACATTCCATTAACCCTCTCCTTTACCGTCCGGGTCCCCGGATCCATTAGAGGCCACCAAAGCCATAGCCGGCTACAATTATTCGTGCTGAACCAATAGTATACGTCAACACTCCGGAAGAAGGCGAGGTTCACCTTTACCACGGTGACCGCTGCGCATTTATGCAATCGGTGGCCACACAAAAAACAGGCAAGTGGAAAGGCCGCCAAACATCTCCGAGCCGACGTCACCAAGAGATGGATGAAAAAATGATAATTCCCACCAAGTATCAACAGCACGGGGTAACCTCTGGTGTCGAGAAAGTCCGGGACGACCCCAGCCACATTCTGCCTTTACCACGTCCAACAGCTCAATTACCCACATACTCAGACGACTGCCACCTAGAATACAGGCCTGGATTTGACACTACTACAGGCACAGGCGACGATACAGGATACCGCCGAAAACAAACCAGCCATCTCAGCTCTCTTGGATTTGGCAGTAGTGCCCCCGTCTAATTTTGTACCCCCTAAATTTAATAACCTAAATTTAATAATAAATACTTAATCTAAATTTTATATTAAACTAATTTACTTTTGATTTAATTATATCAGTTTGAACTCTCTTAACCATAGTATAAATAAATTTATGTGGCACTCACAATAATGATACGATCGTATTTTGAAGCTTGGTTAGGAAACATTTTACTTGAACAACTTTAATGTCTTATATATTTATTTATCTATCTATTGACTTAATGAACATTAGCCCAAATTAAAAAAAAAGTATACTATTTACAGTGTAAATATGCATCAATAATAAAAATTGATTATCAGAAAGGAGGAAAACTAATATTGAATTACGTTAATATTATAAGATAAAGACAAAAAATAAAGTAAAAGTAATTTTAAATTATTAAATAAACCAATATAAAATTGAAAAGAATTAATTAATGTTATTATACATTGGATATAATAAAATTACCGTATTAGAACCAAGAGCACTATGAAGGTTAGAAAAAATAAAGTTAAATTAAAAAAAAATCATCAAAATAGTTGCTTTTATAGTAAAGATATTCTATTTTACAACTAAGATCGAGAGCGACGTAGTTGGAGCTGTCTGTGATGCAGTGCGCGAATGTGCGCATGCTCAGTAGGCGGCGCCGCGATGTCTGCGCGAGGAGAGATAAGCTGCCGCCATCCGTCGCTGATGCCACACGTAAAAACTTTTTAAAAAATGTTACATTTCAACACAATTACTAATAATTTAGAATGTATTAATAAATGTAAAGATAGATTAACTTTTATACTTGCACCTTGCCAAATTTCAAGTTAAAATGTTAATTAAATAACAAGTAATAAATAATAGTTTAAATAAAAATTTTCTCAAATTCTGTTGGTCGTATGAAAATGTGCAAGGGTTCCAAATTTTTATTTTTTTAAGCGTAATAAAATACATTTTGTTTCAATGTTCTAGCATTAAAAACTTCCGAGATATCGACCCTAGCAACGGCGTTTTTCACTTTAAACAATATAAAAATTTAATTTAAAAATCTAGTCTTTTCAGCTTTGATTACTATTAATATCCTCTAATGATTGAATTTTACTGCATTAAAAAATTCCCAGCCGTTGACGAACTTCGCAATGGTTAATTTGCAATATAAATAATTTTGCAACTGGTCGCCATTTTGAAAGTACACTTTGTAATTTGAATCATAATATAAGTAGATGAAAAAACATATACTTGCGCCATTATTACTGAATTTCCATTGTTTAAACAAATTGTATAGCTCTTTGAATATCGAAAAATTTTCTATTTTCATTGTTTATTTAACAATAGAAAAATCCACTTTTTGAGTTTTTCATGTGCGTACTTTTGTTCAGAATTATCTCCTGCACAACTTTTATACGAAACATTTTTCGATTAGAGCAATATTATTTAAACTATTAAAGAAAAAGTAAAAAAAGAGCTTTTATTTTTGCTTTTTTGCAATAAATAAATACGTCGCCGATGGGGTACGATCCCGACAATTTAGGGTCTTATTCTACACATCCTCATCTATCATTTAATGCAAAAAAATAGGCGTTGGAGAAATTGTTGAATCAAAACCCTAATTCGCCTGGACTATCCTCGCTTGTAAGAGAAAGACAACACATTCACTTTAGTTTAGGCTTTAAGAGTGCTCCATACCTCTGGCGGAAGTTAAAATCGATTGAAGCGCCTGATTTTGAATATACTGTGGAAGTTTACGGAACTTGAAGTGTACAACAAATGCTGTTCTGTTTTATCGATTGTTCTAGTATTAATCAGGGCCGTAGTAGCCCAAATTAAATATGTAAATTATAAATGATCCATACAAAATTTATATTTTATAATATTCTTATGAAATAAGTAGTGGAGTAGTTGATCATTTGTCACAAGAAGTTTATTATATATATATATATATATATATATATATATAAATTTACACAGCTACAAACGCACAGAGAGAGAGAGAGAGAGAGAGAGAGAGAGATATGCATATATATGTGTATTAATTTTAATTTATATTGGACTGTAACACTGATGGAAATATTTATTAATTTATGCATGCATATATATATAGTATATTTAAGTGTAGAAGATAAGGATACTAGGAGACGAGCACTAATAAAGAAACATCAGCTCGACATCCAGCGTTTGATTGAAATACGCATATATGTATGCGTATCTACACACACATTAACATATATAATCTCCATACTCCTAATTTCTAACCAAATTACTTACTCAAAAATGTCAAGGGCCGTGGGGGTCGCAAACGATTAATATATATATATAGTAACTTCATATTGAGTTTATATCAAAACTTGTTTGCCAATTATTTACACAATTTTATACGAAACTTTGGTTTATGGAATGTTACAAAAAAAATGATAAAAAATTAAATGATATTAATTATTTCATTAATGAATAGAATGGGGTCTCTTAATTATGAATATTGAAATAAGTATAAAGATAACAGCGAATAATATTTTCAAATTAATTTTTTTTTTCGAAAATTTAGATATACAAAATTGTCTGTTTAAGGTCAACAATTGTAAAATTAATTATTATACTTAATTTTTGGGATGACAAAATCCAATACACAATAGACTTTATTATTTTATAATTCTTTCAAACTGTTAGTTTATGTATTCTATTAAATTATTTTTTATTAAACAAATAACATAATAAATTATTATTCTATAAATATTAATTTCTTGCAGTATAGTAATTAAAACTTGCATTTGAAATAAAATTATTATTTACTAGACAGAAATAAAAGGACCTAGCTTATACCTTTTTCTTAATTTTACTATAACAATGTTGAAATTTTTCATTCTAAGATTTGTCTATTTTATAACCATAATAGTTCAATTATTTTTAGTTCGTAGTGACTAGATTTCAGCCTACTCAAAATTATTAGATGCCTACGAGGTGATGTATAACGCTAATTTTCGATTCTGTTCTGAAAGTTTTGAAAGTATTTTTTCAGCTTTTGTTGGTCATTCTTTGATTTGTTTCTAATTTTTTAGTATTCCTGTGAAATTTTACTTTTAATCTATTCTTGCGCAATAAATCAGCCATTATAACTTCTTTTTTCTACACTTAAATTTGGAATTATTTTTTAGTACCAGGAATGTAATCTAAGGAATTTTTCTTCGTCATTTTATAGAAAACCAAGTTGACATTCTTTACACGTATAATTTTTAGATATAAAGAAATTCAATATTTTCATTTTATTGGCTTTATGTATAAAATATTAGTTTTGTTATTGCAATGCTATAATATGAAAGTAGTAAATAAAAATATTAAATTTTTATAGTTTTGCGTATTATCTAAATAAATTTGAATTTGTCAGGATTGCCGTGCACTTTTTTCTTTACAATTATTAGGAGTGTGAATAAGTCTTTCCCGTTTTTTGTAAGAGATGGCGCCACCAATACTGTGCGAGTATTCAATGGTTACATATGTCATAATCAAAGCTTATTCATATGTCAACAATTCCATACTAACACATTAGTTAAAATTTTTTCGCATCATAAATTTTTGATATCGTGAAAATGTCGAAATTTGAGCCGAGTCGACGTCATTTGCGGGAAGTTTCACTTTATTGGTTCAATTTGAAGAAATCTGCTGCCGAGACGCATCGATTGCTTCAGGAGGCTTATGGAGAAGGTTGTGTCGATGATTCAAGTGTTCGCGGATGGATTCGACGCTTCAAAAGCGGTGATTTCGACGTGGAAGACAAGGAGCGTTCCGGGCGGCCGCAAATCTTTGAAGATCGAGAATTGGCGACTTTGCTTGATGAAGATTCTTGTCAAACGCAAGAAGAACTTGCTGAAGCATTGGGAGTTGACCGAACAACCATTTCCAAGCGTTTGAAAGCCATGGGAATGATCCAAAAGCAAGGAAATTGGGTGCCGTACGAACTGAAGCTGAGAGACGTCGAACGGCGTTTTTTCACTTGCGAACAGCTGCTTCAGCGACATAAAAGAAAGGGTTTTCTGCATCGTATCGTGACTGGCGATGAAAAGTGGATACGTTACGATAATCCGAAGCGAAGAAAATCATGGGGACTACCCGGCCATGCATCATCATCGACGGCCAAGCCAAAAATTCATGGCGCCAAGCTCATGCTCTGTATATGGTGGGACCAGCTAGGTGTGGTTTACTATGAGCTTCTGAAACCGAATGAAAGGATCACAGGCGAGGTCTATCGACGACAATTGATGCGTTTGAGCCGCGCACTGCGAGAAAAACGGCCACAATACTCCGACAGGCACGACAAAGTTATTTTGCAACATGACAATGCTCGCCCACATGTTGCACCGCCGGTGAAAACATACTTAGAAACGCTCAAATGGGAAGTCCTACCCCAGCCGCCGTATAGTCCAGACGTTGCTCCGTCTGATTACCATCTCTTCAGATCGATGACGCATGGCCTGGCTGACCAGCACTTCCATTCCTACGAAGAAGCCAAAAAATGGGTGGATGACTGGATAGAGGCCAAACCGGTCGAATTTTTTCGCAACGGGATTCGTATGTTGCCAGAAAGATGGGAAAAAGTTGTAGCTAGCGATGGCCAATACTTTCAATAATTCATTTGTAACCATTTTTTCACAATAAAGGCTCAAAATTTGGAAAAAAACGGGAAAGACTTATTCACATACCTAATACATTTTTATTGTATTATTTTTTTTTTTAATTTTATCTTATAAATCTGTATTTTTAATCTAAAATTGATATGGTAATCCATAATTTGACAGAACCGTACTGAAGAGTGCTCCATACCGCGATCCCAGCGCCACGATGAACTAATAAAACGGAAATGAAAATGTGTAAATCGTAGATTTCGTTTTGCGTCCTCATTTTACGTTTTACAATGTTGAAACAAATTTTATACGAATCTTTGAAAAATTCTACAATTGGGGGTATCCCTTACTGCTTTCATAATATGTTTCAAAGTTACTTTAAAAAAATAAGAAAATATTTATCTAACTGTCGTCTGCACTATAGACATCGCCGCTCTGCAGTAACATTAAATAACAACAAATATTATAAATTTTATACGTATAGTACAGATCAAACTTGGATAGCCCCGGATGTAGAATTGAATAATGAATCGAATGAACTTTGTTTCATCTTTCTATTCATAGAATTGAGGGAGTAAAACGAAATATAAGATTTTATTATCGTTATGATGCAAGTTGTCAATTTTGTAGATAAAAAAGTGAGAACTTTAATTTCTGATTTTTTGAATAGGTGGCGCTGAAGAAAATATTCAATGCTGTACAAATCAAATAAAGAACTATGAAGCCTGGTGCAGAAAAAAAAATATATATATATATATATATATATATGCACATAAATACACACATGCATATATGCATGCATGCAAATACATTGCAAACATAGTAACGTAATACGGAAATTTGAAATTACAGGGAGGTGCAAGATGTACGAGCTTGAGCCAATAAATATATATAAAAATATAATAGGAAAGTACTTGTTCTTTTCCTAACCTAAAGTATATATAATATTTATGTAGGCAAAAATGTTATTATTGCCTACGCAGATTTAATATTTATATACATCCTAAAAATTTTTTATAATCGTTTTTTATGACAACTAAAGCACTTTAATTCCCAAAATTTCAAACATTTTTATTTTTTTGCAGGATAGTCTTTTAGCTACGATTAAAACTCATAATTTTAGGAGGAAATGAGAGTCTTGAGTATTCACAACGTGTAATTGATGCATTTGAGTTATTACTTCGATATGCACTCCTATTATATAAAACGGATAAGAAAAAGTAACGTGAAAAGAATATATAATTTTTAATTCAAATGTAAAATATCATAAAACCATCATTATTTTGGAATGTAGAAGAGTATGATTGTGTATTTATAGTACTGAATTTTGTGTAAGGAGTAAGTACAACTCCTAAATTAATATATTATATTATAAATATTTAAATATATAGTTATCTATATAAAGCAATTTTTAAATTTATTCTTATATTACACATCATTATACAGTGATTGGCACTTTGTATAATTTATACAATTTATATAATAAACAGCTTTTATAGAAACTTTTTGTAAGAAAACTGTTACAGATTCAAATATTAAAATAATTTTTAATGAAGTAACACTATTTGACAATAGCACTTATATATTAGAAATTACTATCTTTTTCAATAAGTATCTTTTCAATAGTTTCATTACTATCTATTCAATAGGTAATTATAAAAATTTTATTTTAAAATATATTCTTGTACGGCTGAAGTTTTCTTTAGTATTTCATACATTGCAATTTTTTGGAATAAATATGTCAGATTAAATAAAGTCAATATGTCAAAATACAAAAATTATACATATATTCCCGCCAAAAATATCACGATATATAATATAGAAATATTTTTGTAAAAACATATATATATATATATATATATATATATATATATATATATATATTGTTTTTCAATAATTATAATGTAGAATATAATATGCCATTATATTTAGAAGCTGTACTTGCTCTCTATGTACAAACCAATCCTATTAAATATACAATCATACTGTTCTGCTTACTTTCCCAGAAGATGGTGATTTTATATTTTTCATTTAAAGTAAAAATTATATATTCTTTCCACTCTAATTTTTCACTATTTTGCATATTGGACACCTTGCAACTAAAATAATAGTTATCTTTGTTGCATTAACATCAGATTATATCTTTAATATTAATATTATCACTTACGAACAATCAAACCGCCCCCTTCAAAACTCTAATTTATCATTATTTTTATAATTATTTATACTTTAAATGACCCTTTAAAATTAAAAATAAAGAAGGCCATACGTATTATACGATTTGTTTAATTATTAATACGTAATAAATTAATATGTTTGTACTATTACGTTATTTTTATTTTCTTTACATATAAGAATCTTATTATATAAATATAAATACTTCATACCCTCGTGTCCCACTCTGGGGAAGGAGAGATGAAGCAAATTGTCTTTTGGGAAGCTTTACATTGTTGATGAATTTATTTAATAATTTTTTTCTTCAAAAATAGCACCTTAAATTATAGGTTTTTGTCTATCACTTGCACATTGAAATTTAAAATAACTGAACTTATTTGAATTTTGGTTGCCCGTCATGTCTCGTCTGTATATAACCGTTTGTCTCTACTTTTTTAATGAAATATATACTGATATAAATTATATATATATTAATTTGCCATTAATAATTAATAATTTCTATTGAATTATTGTTTACATGTTTATTTAATTAATCATTAAATTACATTTATTATTGAAATAAAATTTTAATTAGATATTATTTTTAATTCATAAAAAGTTAAATATGGAGATAATTAACATTTTAGGAGAGAAAAGAATAATCCATTAGAATACATGACCAAGAATTGTATCAAGACCCATCTCCATTCATCAGGTAATCGTTATGTTGATACCTGAATTATATATATATATATATATATATATATATATATATATATATATATATATATATTATCGGATCAGCTGTACGACAGTTGTCGAGAGGTTGGGTCGACACTATTCGGATTTGTGGTTCATTCGTTTAGAAAATCGTAAACACTCGCATGCTGTCTATCAAATCGTATACAATGCGATGTTGCCACTACTTTTTACACGATTTTGGAAACAGTGTTGAACGAATTGATAGAATACACCAGCTGCCAGCGCAATGATACGATTTGCGCGAACGTGGACCGTGATGCCCGTAATACAGTTATTGACCATATACTCAAATACATGATTCCTTTATCTGATCATTACAGTTTTAGTATGACAAAGTAATTCATCAACACAAGCTATTGTATTAATTAAAAATAATGATTAATTAAATTTTCATTTAATTGAAAATAATACCTTATTAAATATATATATATATATATATATATATATATATATATACATATATCGATAAAAATTAAAAAGTAATTATAAATTATTACAAGTTAATTAAAAAATATCTCAACCCTGAGATATGTATACTTAAGCGTATATATATATATATATATATATATATATATATTTTAATGTGGATTCATAAATACTTTTATCGGTCTTACAGCCTTTATACAATAAAATATTATACTAATAGAATGACAGTCAGACTCTCCTAGTTTATAGTAACCCCCATAAAATTGAAAATACAAATTACTAATAACAGATAAAATAAAAAATCAATTAAATTAAAAATTAAAAATTAAAAATAATAGAAATAAAGTAATCTATATTCTATGTTAATAAAGGAGAATCTGATTTCCCCCACCAGCTTAAATTTAAATTTACTTTTCATTTCCGACGTTTTGAACAGTTCCGGCTCATCTTCAAGGACTAAACTCTAATATAATTTACTTCATTCTAATTTTTTTATTTATTTTTTGTTTAATTTAATTTTTATTTTACTATTTAGTTGTAATTTCTATTTCAGATTGTACGGTGGTGATTATAAATAAGGACGGCCCGATACTCATTATATTAGTATATTATATTATTGTAGAAAAACTGTAAGACCGATAAAAATTTTTATCAATTTACAGTCGAATTCTCTACCTTTTCAGCTGAAGCATTTGCTTCAGATATATGCTAAATACTTCTTGGTATCAGATATGCTCAATCCACTCGACACAGCTTCATCTTATATATGTGCATATTCAAAATGTGTACTAAATTCACTGCACAATCTCAGCGCCAATAATTAAGAAGTTAATGAAATGAATTATAAACTCATAAAATTCAATAAATCAAGAAAAGAAATCAAAATAGAAGTCTTAAGGACATCTGCTCATTCAAACAGCACTGAAAATCGTATTGCCAGCAAAGCAGCCAAAAAAGCAGTTCTAATACAGCGTAAAAAATAAAATATAACAACGCCGCAAAGATGTTAATACAAAAAAGAATGGCACTATATGCGATAGAAATATATTGTAATAACATATGGATAGAGGAAAAAAACAATAAAGACAAATTTTTTTCGAACCAAGTTAAATTTTACAATAATAGTTATTTATTTTTTAAAGTTCTTAATATTCTAAAAACATATCAAACTCGCCTAGTTATTTTGCTTTTCTTAAAAAATTTATTATAAATGTATACTTAGTCATTAGTTTTATTTTTTAAGTAGTTAAAAATTGAATAAATTTTTATTATTTATTAGACCAAATTTCTGTACCTAAAATTTATGTTCCTCGAAAAAAGTCCTATTTTCGTAACATAGATGGGGGCTACGCTGTGATTTTATCACCAAGCCACGTAGAACCTAAACTTGCGAATGTATCTTTTTATAAAATGTTCTATATCATATTTAATTTTAAATAAATGAAATATACAAATTGGTTTTTAAACGTAGTATTTTTATTATTTATAGTTATTATATCATTTTCGTATTGTAATTAAATTTTTGGTCATTCTTACTCTTGCAGGTTGAAATTTTAATTGCAATATTTATTGTAAAAACTAAGTAAGAAGAAATGATAATAAAAAATTTCGCTTCGGATTATCGTAACGTATCCACTTTTCATCGCCAGTCACGATACGATGCAGAAAACCCTTTCTTTTATGTCGCTGAAGCAGCTGTTCGCAAGTGAAAAAACGCCGTTCGACGTCTCTCAGCTTCAGTTCGTACGGCACCCAATTTCCTTGCTTTTGGATCATTCCCATGGCTTTCAAACGCTTGGAAATGGTTGTTCGGTCAACTCCCAATGCTTCAGCAAGTTCTTCTTGCGTTTGACAAGAATCTTCATCAAGCAAAGTCGCCAATTCTCGATCTTCAAAGATTTGCGGCCGCCCGGAACGCTCCTTGTCTTCCACGTCGAAATCACCGCTTTTGAAGCGTCGAATCCATCCGCGAACACTTGAATCATCGACACAACCTTCTCCATAAGCCTCCTGAAGCAATCGATGCGTCTCGGCAGCAGATTTCTTCAAATTGAACCAATAAAGTGAAACTTCCCGCAAATGACGTCGACTCGGCTCAAATTTCGACATTTTCACGATATCAAAAATTTATGATGCGAAAAAATTTTAACTAATGTGTTAGTATGGAATTGTTGACATATGAATAAGCTTTGATTATGACATATGTAACCATTGAATACTCGCACAGTATTGGTGGCGCCATCTCTTACAAAAAACGGGAAAGACTTATTCACACTCCTAATAATTGTAAAGAAAAAAGTGCACGGCAATCCTGACAAATTCAAATTTATTTAGATAATACGCAAAACTATAAAAATTTAATATTTTTATTTACTACTTTCATATTATAGCATTGCAATAACAAAATTAATATTTTATACATAAAGCCAATAAAATGAAAATATTGAATTTCTTTATATCTAAAAATTATACGTGTAAAGAATGTCAACTTGGTTTTCTATAAAATGACGAAGAAAAATTCCTTAGATTACATTCCTGGTACTAAAAAATAATTCCAAATTTAAGTGTAGAAAAAAGAAGTTATAATGGCTGATTTATTGCGCAAGAATAGATTAAAAGTAAAATTTCACAGGAATACTAAAAAATTAGAAACAAATCAAAGAATGACCAACAAAAGCTGAAAAAATACTTTCAAAACTTTCAGAACAGAATCGAAAATTAGCGTTATACATCACCTCGTAGGCATCTAATAATTTTGAGTAGGCTGAAATCTAGTCACTACGAACTAAAAATAATTGAACTATTATGGTTATAAAATAGACAAATCTTAGAATGAAAAATTTCAACATTGTTATAGTAAAATTAAGAAAAAGGTATAAGCTAGGTCCTTTTATTTCTGTCTAGTAAATAATAATTTTATTTCAAATGCAAGTTTTAATTACTATACTGCAAGAAATTAATATTTATAGAATAATAATTTATTATGTTATTTGTTTAATAAAAAATAATTTAATAGAATACATAAACTAACAGTTTGAAAGAATTATAAAATAATAAAGTCTATTGTGTATTGGATTTTGTCATCCCAAAAATTAAGTATAATAATTAATTTTACAATTGTTGACCTTAAACAGACAATTTTGTATATCTAAATTTTCGAAAAAAAAAATTAATTTGAAAATATTATTCGCTGTTATCTTTATACTTATTTCAATATTCATAATTAAGAGACCCCATTCTATTCATTAATGAAATAATTAATATCATTTAATTTTTTATCATTTTTTTTGTAACATTCCATAAACCAAAGTTTCGTATAAAATTGTGTAAATAATTGGCAAACAAGTTTTGATATAAACTCAATATGAAGTTACTATATATATATATATATATATATATATATATATATATATATATATATATATATGGCCCTTGACATTTTTGAGTAAGTAATTTGGTTAGAAATTAGGAGTATGGAGATTATATATGTTAATGTGTGTGTAGATACGCATACATATATGCGTATTTCAATCAAACGCTGGATGTCGAGCTGATGTTTCTTTATTAGTGCTCGTCTCCTAGTATCCTTATCTTCTACACTTAAATATACTATATATATATGCATGCATAAATTAATAAATATTTCCATCAGTGTTACAGTCCAATATAAATTAAAATTAATACACATATATATGCATATCTCTCTCTCTCTCTCTCTCTCTCTGTGCGTTTGTAGCTGTGTAAATTTATATATATATATATATATATATATATATATATATATATATATATATATATATATATAATAAACTTCTTGTGACAAATGATCAACTACTCCACTACTTATTTCATAAGAATATTATAAAATATAAATTTTGTATGGATCATTTATAATTTACATATTTAATTTGGGCTACTACGGCCCTGATTAATACTAGAACAATCGATAAAACAGAACAGCATTTTTTGTACACTTCAAGTTCCGTAAACTTCCACAGTATATTCAAAATCAGGCGCTTCAATCGATTTTAACTTCCGCCTGAGGTATGGAGCACTCTTAATAGTTCATCGTGGCGCTGGGATCGCGGTATGGAGCACTCTTAACTCTGTTCCCAGAGTACGTGGATAAGTCTATGTTATAAGCCTGGATTCGCGTCTTACACGCAATTTAAAACTTGATACACAAGTTCCATATGTATTACACATTTTTCCCTGGAACCTCTGATACGAAGACCAGATATGACTGTGGTGTCTATGGAGGGTAGAGAGAAGGAGCGGAAACTCCGCTCATTTTACATGGGTAAAGCTTATCAAAAATTAGCCGGAGATGGTAGTTCAGATTTGTTTGGTAGACGTTGCTGTCTTGGAAATCCCTCGATGGTTCTGCGTTCAACAGAGAAAAAAAGCAAAAGTCAAAGCGAGTAAGGGGAAGAAAAGAAGCAAAAGAAGGGGAGCAGATATTTCATTTTTCCCTCTCTCCATGCTCACTGTATACTCCCACTCTCTTTTTTTCTAATGCATGCATTTGAACGAGCAGCCTCACAGGGTGTCGCCACCTTGCGGCTAATTCTGTCCTGAAGACCTGCCGTGTAATTTGACACGATTTTAGCGAAGTTTCCACTCCTTCTTTCTGCTATCCCTAGTAGTATCTACCTTACGCTAAATAAGGGCTGATACGAGCTCATTTTTTATTACTTTCGCCTACTTCAGTAAAGCATAAAAAGTAACTAATTACTCATATAAACCATTTTAACTTCCACTTCTTACATTATAAGTATTCATAATATATATATAGGGATATAAAGTAAATGTTTGTATTGAAGATATTTCAATGAATCACGGCATTTTTATATTTCACAGTTTCCTATTGTACTTTCCTTTTATTATTTAGAATTTTATGCATTTTCTTCAAATAAAAGTATTTATGAAAATTGGTTTGTATAAATTCTTAAATACATTTATAATTATATATATATATATATATATATATATATATATATATATATATATATATATATATATATGGAATCTGATTTTCTTGATATCGGGCACAATTATAGCTTATTCTGTTTATTAAAAAATTTAAAACGGTTTTCTAGTGTCAGCTGTGCTATTTTACATTTCTCTATTAGCGTGCGGCAATTTTTATTATGATTATTCACTAAAATTATACAGACAGTCGATATTTGTGAAATTTAATCTTTTTTTCAATCTTGGATTTTTCATACTTTTAATTGTCAGAGTAGGAAGAGAATTTATATATTATGATGTTGATTACCATTTTTGTAGGTTAGAGATGCATTATCGTACATATTTCAAAAAGATTATGCATAATTATTTTATTGAGTAAATATCATTGGTATGGAAGTCATAGCATTTTGTGTTTTGAATCTAAAGTATATCATTTGTTCCTTTTTTAAATATAGAATTTTTTTAGTCTTCGTTATTAAATAGAAAAGAACTCATTCTTATATTGAAAACAAATTTAGATAGATAATTATGAGAAAAGATTTTTAAAAAAATAGCAATGAAATAATGCAAGCTTCGTTGTTAATACGTTACTTTTGACGTGGCACAATTATAAGTACTTTTGTTATTGTAAAATGTCACCTAAACAGAGAAAAATAGCAATTATGGGATATCGCTCAGTTGGTATGTTTTTAATTATTATTAGAGTTATAATCTTTCCATATACTACATTAAAATTTTTGTATACTTTTCTATTTGTAGGTAAATCTTCATTAAGTATACAGTTTGTTGAAGGACAATTTGTTGATTCATATGATCCCACTATAGAAAATAGTAAGAATAATGTTTTGAATTAATTATGTATTTATTGTAAATATTTAGTTTTAGTTATTTTTTAATCAACCATTTAACTTAAAATAAAACAATTAAATATATATTTTATAAGTTCAAAAATGTATTATAAAAAATAAATATTAAAAAAATTTTCAAATAAAAAAATGAATATGATAAAGAATTCGTTATGTTATCATAATACAAATAATACTTTATAAACAATATTTATAATATCTTTTTAAACATTATGTAAGTAAATAAATGATAGCTTGCAGTTTATACATATGCTTAAATAATACATTATGTAATTAGGTATATAGAAAATTGGAATCTTTTACAAATTAATAAAATATAATATAAACAAATAATTATCAATCATAATGAGTATAAAGGTTATTAGATTGTGTGTATAATCTGTCGACAATCTGGTTTCTTGACATGTTGAAGTACTAAAAATTTTAATTTATTAAGTTCTGTAAATTAGAATGGTATTATATATAATATTACTCGTATAGAATTTCAATAGTAAATGAGGGAGTCCAATATACTTTAAAAATTGATTTCATTAGGAAATCTGGCTATATATATATATATATATATATATATATATATATATATATATACACACAAAATTTTAATCTTAAAGATTCTATTATGCCATTATTAATAGATAACTTACTAGAACTTTATTTCATAGTTTTAGTAGTATTTTCTTCAAAATTGAAAAAAATTTTTAGTAATATATCTGAATATAATTAATGTTGATTTGTAAATATGCCATTAATAATATTTGGATAATAGATTCAAAAAAATGTCCTTTGCTCTTTTTTAAAATTTAATTGTTACACTGTTTGTTTTATAATTTCACAACATTCATATACGTAATAGATTTTTCTGTGTATAGAAATAAATCAATAAATTACATTACAAAATATCAACATTTGTCAATAAATTTGGAAAGAAATTAAAAAAAATTTTAGAAATCTAATTTTTAAATTACTATAAAAAAATATAATTTGTATTTTAAAAGAAATATGTTTATTTGTACTGTAGCTTTTACAAAAAGTACTAGAGTGAACTCTCAAGATTATGAAGTTAAATTGGTTGATACAGCCGGTCAAGATGAATACAGTATATTTCCTACACAGTACTCTATGGATATACATGGATATGTTTTAGTTTATAGTATAACTAGTGCAAAGAGTTTTGAAGTTGTGCAAGTTATATATGAAAAATTACTGGATATTACAGGCAAAGTGCAGTATGTATTTTTTATAGACAAATAATTTTCCACGAACTAAATATTTCTATTAACTTCTTAAACTTCAATGGAACATATTTTTAAATTTATTGATACTTAATTTATATATATTTAATATTATATTTATAATATATTTAATTGCAGTTGATTGAAATGAACTATTATTTTCTTTTATAGCGTACCAATAGTACTAGTTGGAAATAAGACAGATCTTTATGTAGATCGAATGATTACTGCAGAACAAGGCAAACGATTAGCAAATTCATGGCGTGCAGCTTTCTTAGAAACCAGTGCAAAACAAAATCAAGTAAGAGAATAGAATCACTATATTTTTTGCTATACAATAACAAAATTAGTAATATAGCGAATTTCCAGTCTGTTGCTGATATTTTTCATACATTATTAATAGAAATTGAGAAGGCTGACGGGAACGTTCAAGAAAAGCCAAGCTGTACCATATCTTAAATATAAATAAGTTAGCAAATTTAATTTTTTTCAAATAATGTGTATTACATTGATCTTGAAATTCTTATACTTAAGTAATATAAAATTGTTAAAAATATTATTCTCACTTTGAATTTAATTATTAAATTGTTCAAAATTATGTCTTTACTTATTATATACATAGTTATTTATATATTATCAGTAATCCATAGCTTTTTTAAAAGTGTTTATCAGCTATAAAAATAGTTGTGGGAAGCTATGTAAGTACACGTTAATATATATATGCATAAACATAATAATTTTGAGACTGATATAAGGGAAAGTCATGTTCGCTGTGCATATTTGAAATATATATATATACTGCTGTGTGTCTTTTTTTCTCCTTCTCTTATAAAATGGTTCTGTATGCCAAATCATACTGAATATAGTTTGTGACGACAAATTATATTTTTGTTTTTATACATTATATTAACTTTAGAATTGTGACAGAGACTACGTTTTTTTTAGTTTGAACAAAAGAAATGATGGCAAAACACGGTTTTTTACCAATCTCGAAACTATGTATATATAGATATATATCGTCACATCTGCATAAAAAGGCAACGTCCATCGTTTGCTAAGAAAATGTGCTATTCGCCATACCATTTTGCTTGAATTTCAGTTGGGATAACTACGAAAATATTCACGGTATTTAATTGAAAAACGAAAATATACGCAATATGTAATATATATTTTATGTATATTATATTGTACATATTAGATATACACATTTTAAATACGGATTCTACTGAGAAATATTGTATTGGCGTGTACAAGCGGTGGATTACAATATCCCGTTGCCTCATAATGATTTATATGGGCAGTTGTGAGCGATTTATATAGGGAATATTGTATTTAGTTGATAGAAAACGATGTCCAGGTATGAGGAAATCAACTTCTATGGAAAAATTCGTGTTGGGACATTAAAATACGATATGTAGGTTTTTCCGAACGACTTCTACGGGGAGTATTGTGTTTAGTCGTTAGAAAGCGATGTTTAGGTATGTCGTGACAACTTCTACGGGGAGTTTCGTGTTCGGACGCTAGAAGACGATGTCCAGGTATGACGGCACGATTTCTACGGGGAGTATCGTGTTTAGTTGATAGTAAACGATGTTCAGGTGTATCGGGTCAGCATCTACGGGGAGGTTCGTGTTCGGATGATTGAATGCTATTTTCAGATGATTTGGAACGATTTCTACGGGGAGTGTCGTATATAGTTGGTGGGAAACAATGTTCTGGTATGTCAGTACGACTTCTATGAAGAAATTAGTATTCTATCATTCGAACACGCACACTATCAGTAAGAGTCGTCCCGGGATGCCTGGACGTTGTATTCTACCTCCCCAACACAAAACTCTATAGCAGTCGTCCCGAGACATTTCCTATAATTCGAACATGATACTCTCCGAAAACGTCGTCTCGAGACACTTGGACATCTTGTTCTACCGCTTGAACTCGAAAGTAAAATTTTCTTCATCCAAGCCATATATATATATATATATATATAATTTTCTCCATTTAATATGCATATATATATATATATATATATATATATATATATATATATATAGCGCCGGGAAGGTGCGCTCTCAACAGGCTCAACTGCTACACTAACGCACCAACGCGACGTTACAGCTACGTCAGCATAAATTAGTGTGCGCATTTACCTATGTCACGAGCTGTGACGTAAGTAATAAATATATATAGATATATTCTTTGAATACACAGAGGCTAAACCAAATAATATCTAATATGCGCGCGAGCATCATAAAACAATTCAGACCCAAACTCCAATGCTAGCTTCATAATGCAGACGAATTTTTCATTCTGCAAAAAATCAAGCCTTTCCCTTGTTCCATTGTAGAAATTTAAATTGAGTCTTGTGATTTTGTGCTAAAATGGACATTCCATAATTAGTTTAAAAAATTTCTTTTTAATATTTTATACTTATATAATATTGTAGGAACTGTAAGAGGAAATTTATTAATTGTTTGAAATATTAATAATAATATAAAGCAAAAATTTAACTTTGTAATTTTTAACAGTTATACGTTTTCTAAATTATAAGTACAATATATCTCGCAAGCCTCACCGAGATAGTATTTCCCTCTGAGAAAGCGGAATTTCGCTTAGATACTGTTGCTTCGAATTTGGTAATGGGAGCGGCACTAGAAAGTGACCGATACCTGGTAGCCAATCGCTTTCTTCAGCAAAAAGTTTAATAACGCGCAAATTACATTCAACGTACGATCACGAATTAACTCCCATCTACTACTCATTGCGTAAATTCTTTTACTATCTCAAAGGCGGACAGTTCGAGTTAGTAATAAACCACGAGACGCTAGTATACGCTCTAGCCGAGTCACAGGATAAATTCCCGCGATTAGGTGCTGACAGTTGAACTATATCGGCCAATTCAAGCTCACGATTACGTACCGGCCCGGTTCAGAAAACCCCATCGCCGATACGTTATCCTGGATCGATACTTCCTTCGTCCCATCCTAAATTGGGAGAACAATTGGAATCGCCTTGACTCGGAAATCGAGCAAGTGAGATCCCAAGTTAACGCGTGTCGCCTTCCAACGATTTTCCACGCGAAAATACTCGTCGTGAAGATGTTTCAGTCGAGTGCTTGGCAATTCGGAAATATAAAGCCGAATTTTTGCACCATTTCATAACCATGGATAAAAAATGTTTCCACCATTTCACACCCGAAACAAAAGAACAATCAAAACAGTGGACTCAAAAAGGAGAACCGACTTCAAAAAAGGTAAAGACCGTTCCATCTGTAGGCAAGGTTATGACGTCGGTTTTATGAGATGCGTGTGGAATAATTTTCATTAACTATCTTGAAAAAGGACAAACTATCGACGGCGAGTATTATGCGAACTTATTGTAACGTTTGAGTGAAAAAATCAAGCGAAAACGGCCGCATTTGACTCAGAAGAAAGTGTTGTTCTATCAAGACAATGCACCAGTTCACTCATCCGTTATCACAATCGTCAAAATTAATGAATTAAAATTTGAGTTGCTACGTCATGCTCCCTATTCGTCAGATTTAGCTCCCTCGAATTATTTTCTGTTCCCAGACTTGAAAAAAAGGCTCGCTGGTGACAGATTTTCCAACAATGAACAGGTGATGTCGGCAGTTAATGGCTATTATAAGGAGCTTGACAATTCTTATTATAAAAAGGGTACCGAACTTATTAAACATCGCTGGGAAAAGTGTATAGAGCTGAAAGGAGATTATGTTGAAAAATAAATATATTTTTTTCCCAAATTTTAGAGTTTTATTTGTTGGGCCAGGTACTTCTGGGACCATCCTCGTAGAAGCGTAAAGTTGGAGGATTTATCCAATAGTTGGCGTCAAGGTGGCAGTTACGTGGCGCCACCATGTTATCTGGGTGGTAAGTAAGTTATTTATAGCCCAGATAACAGCGCGTGCTCATCACGGTTTGGTTCCAGTGTGCAGGTACGTGTGAACCCTGTGTGTTTCCATATTGGATGCACGTTTTGGAGAAGCCAATAGTGCTTCCAGAATCGGTCCAAATTAGACACACGATTTGTCAGGCAAATCGTGTTTCCATTCTGGAAGAAAGCTTGGCTTGTGCAAATTTTACAGGTTATGGTTCCAAAATTATGTTTTTATGCATCAGATGGCATGTGTGTCCATATACTAAAATATAGATAATTTATATATATTTTGTTGATGCATGCATAATTATAATACTGCGCATTAATGCAATAGCACGTGTTATAAAGTATATATGCGTATACGGAAACATCGGTAAATTTATATATTATATTTTATATTAGCGGTATAAAAATATATTATATATACATATATTTATTTATTTATAGGTTCTAATATAGTTATAATTAAGTTTGTCTATATATGCATCTCAGGGACGGATTGCATGAAGATGAACGTGAAAAATTGTATTTTCAATTTTATTCCAATAAAAAGTTATGTATTTGCATTTGTGACTAAATAAAGTATTAATAATTCATATAGTCGAGTAATTTAAACATTTTACATAAGGTTAATTATGCGATTGTGGAGTGTAATAATATGGTAATTATGAATATGGACTGTCAGGTTGTCATAATTATATCAATAATTATTCTACCAATTTGTTTTTTAATATATATATATATATATATATATATATATATATATATATATATATATACCACACACACATATCAGTACGCGAAGTGTGTTTATAATAATATAGGTGGCAGACGGATATGATATTTCACGATTATATCTGATTATATATTTCATACATATCTCAATATATTACTTTTACTCATATATAACTCTAATACTTATTAAATGTTTTACAGGTTTGAAGATGATCAACATTACAGAAATAGTTTCAGAAATCTAATTGGGAAAAACAATCATGATGAAGATGATGTCAATAACTACACGTATTACTTAGGCATTAGTTATAATTATTTATTTTAATTATTACTTATTAATCATATTTATATCCTGGTATATAGTCAAGAGCCAAATAGTCGATATCACCTTAAAATAATCACCGATCCCACATAGATGACTCATTTTATTGAAACCTAAATGGATGATTTAATGAGAAACTTTTTGGTGGTTTTAATGGATTTGAAAATGATAAATATTTTTGGATCTTTTCGAAGTAAGTGCTCTATATTAATCGTTATTTATTTTAAAATCTGTAAAGATATCTCGTTGAATATTAAAATATTAATTCATTAAATTAAATAAATGGAAATGCGTAATAAAATAATGAATGAAGAGTTAAACAATTACCATGTAAAATAAATCTTTTGCCTTTTGTATTATAAGTTAGAGAATTATATCATTTATTATAATAATTTAAATTATTGTATGATTGGAAACGAAATTAAGAATCTTATTGTATAATATGAAGCGTATTAAATATTTTATTTTATTTTGCTAAATTTTCATCAGAAAAGACTTACGTAATTTTAGTTTCAAAATACTGTTAATAAAAAGAATTTCTTTAATGTATGGTATTGCATATATTAAATTAAATTGAGAAAGATTTTTTAAAATATTCTTTTTATTTTTCATGCAAGAATCTTTTTCAAATTGTATTATATATTATATATAATATAATATATATAAAATATTTACAAATTTTATTGTATATTATATTAATACATTCTATTTTCAATTAAGTTAATTTAATAATGAATTCATTTTTATTATAAAAGTAGATGATTATTCAAATACATTGCCAATGCCAGAAAATTTTGATAAAAAGGGTTCTCGTAATGAAGTTTTAACAACCAATGATTCAAACTCATGGTTCTTTTGTAAGTACCTCATATTTTAAATTAATAATCTTTTAAATATACCTTTTATTAAAGCTTTGTAAATAATTGAAGATTTTTTTAATAGAAAATTTAGTGGGAAAAATCTTTCCGTGGAATTATTAGCCTTCTTCTGAAATACCATTAAATAGTCAAAAATTAGATTCTGATATCGATGGAAAGTAAGTAATTAATTGTATAGTACAAATAAAAACAAATAAAATATTTACCATTTCTGAACGTAATTATTCATTTCATTATTCAGAATAAATACTGACCAAATGACAAAAATTTGGCAAGCTGCATCAAACCCACTGTGGTCGTGTTCCTTCACTATCGAAGGTATATCCCAAAAACTGCACTTGTGGCTGGCCGAATACACACTTGGTCGGATTCAATACTATTCCGTATTCCCTCAGTCTGTGGAAAAGTATTCTAAAGATCTCTTCATGCTGCACTTCACTATGCGATGCGATCAATATATCATCGATATAGGCGTAGCAAAAATCCAGTCCCTTCAGAACTTCGTCGATGAATCGTTGGAACGTTTGTGTCGCGTTCGGCAAACCGAACGGCATTCAAACAAATTCGTACAGTCCGAAGGGTGTTGTCACCGCTGTTTTTTCGACGTCGTTCTCGGCTACTGGAATTTGATGATATGCTCTTACAAGGCCAATTGTAGAAAAAATTGAATATCCAGCAAGAACATGAGAAAAGTCCTCGATATGTGGCACAGGGTAACGGTCGGCGATCGTACGATTATTTAGCGCACGCTAATCCCCACATGGACGTAAACTATTATCCTTTTTCGGTGTTATGTCTAACGGTGTGGCCCATGAACTCTTCGAAGGCGTTATAATGCCTTGTTGTAGCATTATCTCGAATTCGTTGCGGGCGAGCTTCATTTTGTCCGGTGGCAGTCTTCTTGGCCTACCGAATACGGGTTGACCGGGCGTTGTTTCGATACGGTGCGTAACGTTATGTTTTACACCATTTTTACTCAGCACTGGTCGCAAGAGCTCTGGGTACTCGGATAAGATGCTATGATACCGCGAGTCTCCGAAAATCGTACGGATCGAATCGATCACTTTATCTGCTATTTGTCCGCGCATTTTCATGAATGTGAGTGTATCAACGAGACATTGATTTTGCGCATCGACAAGTAAATTAAAATGTGATAGAAAATCGATTCCGATAATGATTCCCGTCAGTGTGTGTCGCCTTCACTGACGGTTTGACTCGTTTCCTGACTTTCTCGTGCACGGTGAACGGCGTCTAGTCGAACTATTCCCCAACTATCTGTGGTACCAGCACTCTCCCGATCACCTTTTATTTCTTTTCCGGCTTGAACTTCTGTAACGGTGAGTGTATTTTCCTCGGTCTCTATCGCGTCTTCTGTCTTCCAGAAGTTCTGCAACCATCGTAGTAAGCTCCGCAATTCCAGCTACTGATGGGGCGAGAGCGACGCTAGTAATACGTGGCTGTTGTGTTAATGTTTCAAAAACTTTATCAGCCAGTTCTGCTGTCTTTGAGAGCGGGCTATCTGCTTGTATTGCTAATATAGCCTGAATGTTGGCTGGTAGCCTGTCGATCCATATCGTCCTCAAAAGATTTTCAGGTACGTTATGTGCTAAACTTTCCAGATGCCAAAAAAACTGCGAAGGTCTTTTATTGTCGAGTTGCTCTCTAGCAAGCAGTTGTTTCAACTTGCTGTCCTCTGACGCTGAAGGTCGACTAATCAACTTTAACTTTAGTTTGGCGTACTTGCCCTCCGTAGGTGGATCGCGTACGATATCGCGTACCTCACGTATCACTTTTATATTAAGTCCAGATATCGCATGGTAGAACTTAATATTATCTGCCGTGATGCCGCAAATCGTAAACTGCGATTCTAGCATCTAGAAATAGCACTCGGGGTCTTCGCTGTCGAAAGGCGGCATCTTTATAGGTCCTCGAGCGACGTCTCCGGTGAGGGAACCACCTACTGTTCTTTTTGCACTGCTGTTATTCGCACTCCTCGCGGAATCCTCCTTTCCACTAAGATCCCTCGCGTTCAAATCTGCTGTTTCCCACTCCATTTTATAAAACGAATCACGTCGGGGTCACCAATGTGGGAATGGGGTATAATGAGTTGGTATAACAACCTAGATTAATATAAACGATACTTTATTACGGACAAGATTTACAGGTGCAACACTGTAAAAGGGACGCGTGGCATTGATGCGAACGGCGCGGAGAATGTCTTAAGCCCGATTGCCGCAGGGACGCTTCGTACCCATGCCCGTCTCGTACTTGCAGTCAAATCTAACGGTAGTTCCCATTACTGGTTCCTCCTTGTTCTAGACCTATACGTACGCGGTTGACACACCCACATAGCATTGAAAGGTCTATTGCATCTTCTGTTCCTACTCAATTGTAACGAGACCAGATGGGAATATTGAAGAACGACAAACAGTATCAGATACAGATGGTAATAAAGAAGTTACAACAATAAGAAAAATAGTAGACAAGGTGTATACTGTATAATATCAAAACAGCTAAAAGATAGAATAGAAATTCAAACTGAAGATATAGGAACAAGAACAAGATGAACTAGAATATTCAGAAAAAATGTTCTAACATAAAAATATAATGTATTGCAATATAATATTATATATATATATATATATATATATATATATATATATATATATATAAATATTTTCATTGGTCTTGCAGTCTTTATAATATAATATATTAGCTAAAATAAAGACTGTCCTGGTTTATATTCACCCCCGTAGAATCTGAAATAAAACTTATTTTAGCTAATATATTAAATTATAAAGACTGCAAGACCGATAAAAATATTTATTAATTTAATTCTGAACAGTAGACATAAATACAACTTTAATTCTAATATATATATATATATATATATATATATATATATATATATATATGTATATTATATTACAATACATTATATTATATTATTTTATATTATTTCATATAGGTATTATTATGTTTTTTAATTACTTACGTATTTTAATAAATTAATTATTAAATAAAAAAAGAATATTTTATTTATTTCTGTATATATATATATATATATATATATATATATATATATATAGTACCCACACCCACACATATACACACGTATACAAAATCCGCCCACATTACCGAATGTTTGGCAACAAACTGGATCCATTTCACACGCGCAGACTACCACCACGTCGTCGCTCCAAATCGTGGATCCAATTTGGGCATAGAATGCACGGCAGTTGAGCGACAATCGGCACACATTCACGGAGATGGCGTGGGCGCAGTTTGGAGGTAATCTGGAGCCACAATGTTTAGTGCTCAGATAGCAGTGCGTGCGAGCAGACCGTGGAGGTTCACGCGTTACGGTAATCTATCGCTAGAATGGAGTAATTGAAGGTGCAGAAAATATCCAGATCAGGATCACGCAAAAATGCACGCCTGGCGTTAATGTAGCTCCAGTTTATTACACGACATGTATGAATATGCGGTTCTATACAGTCTATACGGTTTTGATGCAGTCTTACCAGAGTTCATCTGCGTATGAGCATGCGAGGGAGCTGGAGAGTTTTTATCGTTTTTATTGTTGGTGTTTTAGTTTCTGACGATATTTTGAAATATTATTTATCTAAAACCTCATTATGTTAAACGTAAAGAACTACGAAATGTTGCAGCAATGGGTAGAACATGTCTAGCTACTTTTGGCGAATTAGTCCCAATTTTCTCGGAAGATTATTATGTGCACAATTTAACTGCAAAACTATTCTACACGATCAGAATTGAGATTAGTAATTAAAAACAGTTTTATTGCGAAAAATATTCAAGAATATTTTAGAAATACAATTAAAAGTATGATTGATATATGTCTCACATTCTTTTATTATTCTATATTTATTTTAAATATGCCAATAAATTTCTATTACTGTAAATGTTTACTTCAATTTATTACATTCTTGTGCAAAATAAATTTCAATTTGAACTATTTAATTAATACATAATTATATAACATTTATTATCAATTAAAGCACTTTTGCAAAGTTAGTAATTTTATTTTTATCGCGTATATATTTATAAACTATATCATTTTAAAAGTTTTTCTTTTATTGTATAGAAGTAAATTGTGTTCTACTAAAAAACAGTCTGAGATGAAGAAATTAGTTTTTTGTTTATGTTACTTAGATTCACTGAAAATGTTCTAGTTATATTTCTTTTAATATATATGAAATTTAAATTCAAAATGTTTTGATGATTTTAGGTACAAAAAGATAATGAATTATCAAAAATGTGGGCGGATTTTGTAAATCACCCGCTGGTGAACATTCTCGCATTACAGGTGGGTCGCTCGTCATCTGATCGTGATCCAACGGCGGTTGAGGATTCGTTTCTTCTTCTTCTGGTTCCAGCGGTGGTTGTGATAAAACCTTGTCGTTGAGATCGTCTCTTAGTGGCCTCTTGGAGTTCTCGCAACTTACTCATTTTCACTAGCCAGGAACTCTGTTTCTTTTTGTTAAATTTCCGCTGTAGCTTGATCCTGGCTGTGGCGGAGAGTTCCTGGCGGAGTCAGCTGTCGTCCGAAATTTAATAGAGCCGGAGAGTATCCAGTGGAACTATATGGCGTCGTATTTAGCGAGTAATTTAACTCAATGAGTTTCTCATCCCACATATTATGGGATTCTTCTACGAACGCCATAATGCGGGTTTTCAAAGTGCTATTGACCCGCTCCACTGGATTAGCCTGCGGATGGTACGGCGGAGTAAGAGTATAAAGTATACCCGCTTCCACTAAGTATTCATCAGTCGTACGATTTTTAAATTCAGTACCATTATCCGACAGGAAGACCTCTGGCGCGCGGAATTTGAGTATGATCCTCTCTTTCAATTCTTTGAGGATCGTCCTAACATTCGCTTAAAGAATGGGGATACATTCGACCCATCGTGTAAACAAATCTTGAAACACCAGGTTATACTCAAATCCATGGCGACTTTTTACAAATGGTCCGGTAATATCACCGGCGACCATTTGCCAAGGTCTTTCTAAAACTCTCCAACCCATTAATCCAGCAGGTGGTCTTTGGTCCACCTTGGACTGCTGGCATATAAGACAGTTTTTCACATATTCTTGAACTGTCTTATAAAATCCAGGCCAGTAATAGTATTTGCTGACTCCAGCGAAAATTTTCTGACGTTCTGGATGTCCGGCCGTAGGATTCCTTAGGAACGACGATCTTTCAAGCGTCCTCATCGCCCATGATGACTTCGAGCACTTCATTTGGACGATAAAAATATAATTGTCCTCCGATTATTTTCCATTTCGGATAATCGTTGGGACAATCTTGGACGTTCTGGAACTATTGTAAACACCATTCTTCTTGGGTATCTCTTGCCCAGGTTACCGTTGAGCAAGATAGATCGTCTTCCTCGGACATTCTCGAAAGGACGCCTGGCACGTTGTTCAACGTCCCTTTACAATCCTCTACATCGAAACTTTGCCCTTGCAATCTTAAAGCCCATCGTGCGAGTCTGCCAGTTGGGTTCTGCATCGTACGAATCCACTTTATCCTGCTGTGGTTCGTAACGGCACGGAAATGATATCCATCTATATAAGGACGGAACTTATCAATAGCCCATATGACAGCTAAGCACTCTCTCTCGGTTACCGAATAGTTGCTTTCAGCTTGGCAGCGTTCTCTACTCGCGAACTCCAACATCCGTTCTTGTCCATCGACTTCCTGCGTAAGAATCGTTCCGATACCAGTGTCACTCGCATCTGTTTGCACGGTAAAGTGGATATCAAACGACGGTCTATGTAGGACGGGTGCAGAAGCGGTCATTGATTTGATCTTGTCGAAAGAGGCTTGTTGTTCCTCGGTTCACTCATAACGACAGTTTTTTCTAGTTAGATGCGTGAGTGATTCGGCGATGATACGAAATCTTTTAGAAATTTCCTATACCACAATGCCATCCCGTGGAAACGTCTAAGTTGCTTCAGGTTTCTCGATTCCGTGTAACGCATTACTGGTTCGATCTTCTCGGAATCGGGACGGAATTCCTCACGATTCACGAGAACACTTAAATACTTGACTTCGGGTGTCCAAAGACACTCTTTTCTCGATTTATCGTGAATCCAGCTTCATGTACTCGAGCAAGAACACGAAGTATCCAATCTAAGTGTTCTTCGAATGTCTCTGTAGCGATAATAATATCGTCAAGATATGAAAAGGCATTCGGCTCGAGGTCTAGTCCGATAATTCGGTCTATAAGTCGTTGAAACGCCACTCCAGCATTAGATAGAACGAAGGGAATCCTGGTAAACTGGAAAAACCCCATTCCAGGTACCGTAAATGCCGTTATCGGTTTGGATTCCGGATGAAGTGGTATTTGATGGTACGCACTACTCAGATCTAAGGTAGAAATATATCTAGCCGATTGTAGCTTCCTTAGAATCTGGTCCATGTTAGGTAACGGGTATGCATCCGGTTTCGAAACTAAATTAACTTTTCGAAAGTCGATAAAAAATCTATACTTCTCGTTGCTCTTACGTACCATCACCACTGGGCGTGACCATCCACTTGTGGATGGTTCGACAACTCCAGTCTCTAGCATTTCTCTAACTTGAGAATGCATCTCTTCTTGTATTTTCATAGAGACTGGATATGCCTTTTGACGTATAGGGCGAGCATCTCCTACATCTATTATATGTTCCACCCACGTTGTACATCCCAGTGGCGCTTATCCCACCGGCAGGATTTTATTTAAGAGCTTCTTCATACGTTTTTGTTCCTGTCGTGATATATCCCCGAGACCAATGGATACTAACCTCGAAAACTCCATGATCAGATTAAAACCAGTATTTGCTTCTGAGTTTATTTCGCCTACTCGAATAATTTCAGAAGATAAGCCGTCAGTCAATTGCAACAGTGCCAGTCGTTGGATTTTATTACATGTGACTGTGGCTACTTCCACCCTGACCCGTTTATTCGCTACTTTAACTCACAACGAATTATCAATCGGATCATGGATGGTTCCGAACACTCGTGCGAAATTGGCCCCTGCTTAGCAATCTACTTCAAGGTTTGGGATCACAGCGACTAACACATTACGCGTGATACCTGTCAATCACGTTTGGCCATGTTGTAAAAAAAAGATACCTAGTTACAGTGATAAATGTGGAGGCTAACTCGAAATATATTGCTTTTCTTTGTATAGAGGGGCCTACTAAAAAAATATGGGTGCTCTCTACAACCTAAAGGAAAATAAGAATACAATATGAAATATTCCTTATTTAACACAATTTGAGTTCCTCAGTGTTCGTAAGGTGACTCCTTTTAGGGGAAATATGAAATTAACTTGATTGCCTTATATGGCAAGCCTGAGGTGTTATCCTGGGCTTTGATTTATTGTATTTGGTTATTAATGGTAGGAATTGATGTCTCCGTCCCTTAAGAGGTATCAATTCCTACTATATCTAAATATTATTAATTTGATAACAAAATAGAATAAAAACAATTCACCAAATAGTTCACCAATTCACCAAAAACAAATACAACAATCAAAAAATATATATTTTAAGCCCAGGAATAAACAACGCTTAACACTTCTGTCTATTCCACTTTTGGAAGAAGAAACTAAGCTCAGGCTTTGCTTAAAACGTCAACAACAAAATACACAAAAAATTTAAAACTATCTTTATTCCCCTAGCTTTCTGTAGGGAGTCACGTCACGCACACTTTATACTGTCTGTCCTGTGTGACGGATATTCTAAAACACTAACGCAAATATGTTTATTTCTAACACCTACAGACACACAAAAAAAATTGTATTTTTTAATCACGTCTTTAAATGTAGTCTGAGGAACGAGGGAAAAAATTTTTTTCTTATTATTAATAAGAAAAGAAAAATTTCTTTAAAGAAATATAAAAGAAAATTTTTCGCTCGTGGAGTCTACATTGGCGTATTTATATTTGCCAAGTGCTTTGACAAAATTACTGTATAACAGAGAGAAAAGATATATAAAAAAATTTCCTCTAAAATGTCTAAAGCACGTTGGTCGCCATTTCTGTAACGGGGTACTTAATTATGAAACACCCGGTAGAAGTACCAGTTGTCAGAGTTGCAAAGAACCCCGAACGGATTAAATTGTTGAAAACAATTTCTTTATACCGTAGGTTCTGTGCGGATATTTCTTCCTCAGACTTACCTTTGTTTATCCTGGAAATTATATAAGTAATAATATATATATTGATAAATTATTGATAATCCAGGAAAAGACGGATTAATTATCAGGTACAGACGGGGAATATTTCTATATTTTCTATATTTTCTATTATCTATTTCTAATAAAAAAAAAATCAAAAGAAAATTTATTTAATTAATTAGGAAAAAAATTTTACTTTTTATTAAATTTCATAAAACTATAATAAATAATATGCTACTTCTACCTAATACGCACTGTATGAGGTATATGAACTATATATGAACACTGTATATGAACTACTGTAGAAAACTGTGTACGCACTTGTTGCTCTTACTATTCTGAATCTATGTCAGTACATCTCTGTCTCTCTCACATGTTCTAACGATAATTTACAATCTCTAATACGATTATTTGGAAAAATCAAAGTAACAAGTAGAGACAAATAACACTCTACTGAAATTCGAACATATAAGATGTAAGGAAAAATCCACCAATCTTTTTATACGACGCTGGAAATAAAAACGACCCAACGATGTTTATATGATGAAACTTGGCTTGTGGATGACCGGCCGGTTTATTGCACCCTTCGAATATTCGGCAAGAATTTCTAATTATCACCACTTCCATTAGTTCTCCAAATTCAATTCTAAACAATATTTTAATTTAGCAATTTATTTTCTTTTTATTATCAACAATGGCCACGTACTATTTTTCAAGAAAATTTTAAACTTGTCTACGAGTAAGGTATCTATTAGACTAACTATATTATAATTTTCTTTATTCTCCTTCTCTCTCTCTTTTTCCCTCCTTTTTTTCCTATTTGTTTAAATAATCAACATGTTTAGGGTGAAATAACCTATGCATATTACAATATATATATATATATATATATATATATATACAGAAATAAATAAAATATTCTTTTTTTATTTATTAATTAATATGTTAAAATACGTAATTAATTAAAAAATATAAGAGTACCTATATGAAATCATATAAAATAATATAATATAATATATTGTAATATAATATACATATATATATATATATATATATATATATATATATATATATATATATAAGAATTAAAAATTGTATTTATGTCGACTGTTCAGAATTCAATTAATAAATATTTTTATCGATTTTGCAGTCGATTTAGCTAATAATATTATATATTAGCTAAAATAGTGACAGTCAGACGGTCCTTGCTTATAATCACCCACCTAGAATATGAAATAAAACTTATTACTACAATAAATTATATTAAAAATAAAAATAATAAAAGCAATATTCTATGTTAGTAAAGAACAACCTGACTGAACCCACCACCTTAAATTTAGAATCACCTTGGTGTTCGACGTTTCGAACCGCTACACTTTAATTTATTTTTGATTTTTAATATAATTTATTGTAATAATAACTTTTATTTCAGATTCTACGGGGGTGACTATAAACATGAATAGTCCGACTGTCATTATTTTAGCTAATATATTATATTATAATACATTATATTTTTATTTTAGGACATTTTTTCTGAATATTCTAGTTCATTCGCTTGTTCTTATTCTTGTTCCTATATCTTCGGTTTGAATTTCTATTCTATCTTTTGACTGTTTTGATCTTATAGTATACACCTTATCTCCTATCTTTCTTGTTATTGTAATTTCTTTATTATGATCTGTCTCTGATACTGTTTGTTGTTGTTCAATATTTCCATCTTGTCTCGTTAGAATTTGAGTAGAAACAGAACATGCAATAGACCTTTCAATGCTATGTGGGTTTGATGCAGTTTGCCAAATTTTTGTCAATTGGTCAGTATTTATTCTGAATTATGAAATGAATAATTACGTTTAGAAATGGTAAATATTTTATTGTTTTTCTTTGTACTGTACAATTAATTACTTACTTTCCATCGATATCAGAATCTAATTTTTGACTATTTGATGGCATATCAGAAGAAGCTTAATAATTCCTCACAAAGATTTTTTCCACTAAATTTTCTATTAAAAAAATCTTCAATTATTCACAAAGCTTTAATAAAATGTATATTTAAAAGATTATTAATTTAAAATATGAGGTACTTACAAAAGAACCTTGAGTTTGAATCATCATTGGGTGTCAAAGCTTCATTACGAGGACCCTTTGTATCAAAATTTTCTGGCATTGCCAATGTATTTGAATAATTATCTACTTTTCTAATAAAAATGAATTCATTATTAAATTAACTTAATTAAAAATATAATGTATTAATATAATATACAATAAAATTTCTATATATTTTATATATATTATATTATATATAATATATAATAAAATTTGAAAAAGATTCTTGCTTTCAAAATGAAAATAATATTTTAAAGCAATTATTTTTATTAACGGTATTATAAAAATTACCTAAAGTCTTTTCTGATGTAAATATAGCAAAAAAAAATATATTTTATTCGCTTCATATTGTACAATAAGATTCTTAATTTTGTTTCTAATCATACAATAATTTAAGTTATATTAATAAATGATACAATTCTCTATTTCATTGCTTGAATTAATATTTTAATATTCAACGAGATATCTTTACAGATTTTAAAATAAATAACGATTAATATAGAGCACTTACTTCGAAAAGATCCAAAAATATTTATCATTTTCAAATCCATTAAAACCACCAAAAAGTTTCTCATTAAATCATCCATTTAGGTTTCAATAAAATGAGTCATCTATGTGGGATCGGTGATTATTTTAAGGTGATATCGACTATTTGGCTCTTGACTATATACCAGGATATAAATATGATTAATAAGTAATAATTAAAATAAATAGTTGGCTTTGAAAAAATTAATATCGCTACAAACAGCGCGCGAGTCTGAAATTAAAGGCATGTGTATCCGTTTATAAAATAAGGCACGCGACTCACTTAATAAAAGTATTGTACAGTCCAGACTTAATGCAGTGAACGAAATTTGGGCTGAGATTAGGAAAACTCATTCCGTCATTGTTTGTAGAGACGACGCGGAGAGAGATGCTTACGTAACGGATAAATGGTTTAATCGGATTCAAGGCATTTACGAGAATGCGCTTGATGAGTTCCTGACGCTACTTGCACTCGTGGATAAAAACAATACAAATAATTCAGTGTTAAACGAAACGCGCTCTGATTCACGGGTCGCGAAGCTGCCTCGGCTTTCTTTGCCTAAATTTTCAGGCAAATACGAAGATTGGGCTAGCTTCTCTGATTTATTCACTACGCTCGTTCATGATGTCCCCGGTTTATCGGATGCTACGAAGCTCCAATACCTTAAATTATGTTTGACCGGCGGAGCTGCAGAATTAGTCAAGGAAGTGACTACAACTAACGCTAATTATTCTAGCACGTGGCAGGCTTTGAATGTTCGGTATCATAATCCTCGATTGATTATTTTTATAAGTTGTTGACGTCCCTAATGGAAATTCCAAATTTAAAAAGGGAATCTGCGTCTGATTTGCGCGCCTTTATCGATAACTCCCAGTGTATTATTCGAGCCTTAGTGAACTTGAAACTTTCCGTCGAGCATTGGGATGTTTGGTTGATTTTTTTGTTATCTGATCGCTTGGACACCGAATCGAGGAAACTATGGGAGGCCGAACTAAGCGATAAAGACATGGAAAAATCTTTAGAGGGAAACAGCTCACAATCTTCTGCATCTTGTGCATTTCCTAAATTTCTAGATTTCACTAGATTTTTAGAGAAAAGAGTACAAGCTCTCTCGATGATTTCTACAGAGCGCAAGGCGGAAAAAAGACCAGGCGCTACTTCATCATCGTTGCCTCATGCGCGGAAGGTCTTTCATGCTTCTCCCGCTCGGCTGTCTGGAGCTTCTAAATGCCCGCTTTGTTTTGGCGCACATTCGCTTTCGAAGTGCTTCAAGTTAAAAGAAAAGGGCCCACAGGAGCGCCTTGCGACGGTAAAAAACTTACAAGTCTGCTTTAATTGCTTCGGATCGCACAGAGCTAACGCGTGTAAATCTACGGGACGTTGTTTGTTTTGCCAAGCGAAACAGCATTCGCTTTTACACCTGAAATCTCACGGAACTACGCAGACAAACAATAGTAATTCTCGAGCAGATAAATCAGATGAAAGTGCGCCCGTGGTCAGCTTGCACGCGGCAACTATTCTAGCTACTAAGCGACGAGTCATCTTAGCAACAGCACGCGTACAAATCATAAGTCCGAACGGGGAACGAACATATGCTCGTGCACTCGTAGATCAAGGATCCAAGGTGTCATTCGTCTCTGAATCCATTGTTCAATTACTAGGGCTCGTAAAGCAGCACACGTACGTTTCTCTTTCAGGCCTTGGCGCTACCGCAGTGGGTACTGCGCGTTCGATGACGCAACTTTCTTTAGGTTCGTCGAGCAATAATGACTGTGTAATTAGTACGAGTGCACTCATTCTCCCTCGACTGACGTCATAGTTGCCAGCTGAGAATATCTCGGATTTGGATCTCAAACAATTTGAGGGCTTAGATTTAGCGGACTCTGAATTTTTCATCGCGCGTAAGATTGATGTTTTACTCGGAGCCGATGTTTACGGACAGTTGCTTCTATCAGGGCTTAAACGCTTTCCGAAATCGCACATCATCGCGCAAAACACGGTTTTCGGGTGGATAATCTCAGGACCGTTAGAGTCGGAAATATCACGGCGGGCGGATGGCGTTTTTTCTAGGCAGGTACATCACTGGATGCACTAGCAGGTACATCACTGCGTATCCGTTCTTAATTTAGACGAAACTCTGCAGCGCTTTTGGGCTATCGAGGATCTGCCAACGCCTTCAGCAAAGCTCAAGCCTGATGAAGAGACTTGTGAGAGGCTCTTTACAGAGACTCACGTGCGGAATTTCGAAGGTAGATATGAAGTCCGTCTTCCATTCAAATCCGCTATACCTTCCGTAGCAGAGGAGACCCGAAAAATCGCGCTTGGATCTCTGTCCTCAGCCCACCGTCGCTTCGCGCGAGACTCCAAGATAGGTGAGGCTTATGTCGAATTCATGAACGAGTACGAACGACTGGGACATATGAAACGAGTCCCCTCTTTGGAGAGAAAACGAGAAAATGCTTGGTACTTACCGCACCACGCGGTGGTTCAAACTACTGATTCCGGTTTGAAAATCCGGGTAGTCTTCGACGCAAGTAGGCGAACCCGAGACGGTCATTTTCTCAATGAATTTTTATTGCCCGGAGCTCCGTTGCAAAGCGATCTCGCATTGATTTTACTCAATTCGCGCCGATATTTATTTGTTTTCACAGCTGACATCGTCAAGATGTTTCGGCAGATTCGAGTAAATCATGCAGATCAAGACTTTCAACGAATTTTATGGGCTCCTACTGCACAAATCGGAGCCGGTAGATTATCGACTTACTACGGTAACGTACGGAACGGCCTGTGCTCCCTATCTCGCCATCCGTACACTTCAACAGCTATCTGTAGATGAAGAGGCGAAATTTCCACTCGGAGCCGCATGCTTAAAGTCGGAAACATATGTAGATGACATATTTGCTGGTTCCGACGATTTTTCTACGGCTCAAAAAAAGAGAAAGGAGCTGACCGGAATTTTAAGTTCCACAGTTATTTCTCTCGGAAAATGGGCGGCTAATCATTTGGAACTTCTTCCTCTCGAAGCTCTGCCAGATTTAGATAAACAAATCGCATCAGATGGTTCGATCAAGATGCTTGGAATTCGGTGGAGTCCTTCGGAAAATCATTTCCGATTTCATTTTCAAGATATCGCCGAGCTATTGGCAGCCTCAACGAAGCGCACTGTGCTGTCCAATATAGCCCGGTTGTTCGACCCCCTTGGTTGGCTTTCACCTGTCACTGTGAAGGCGAAAATTTTTATGCAGGACCTTTGGCTTCAGAAATGTGACTGGGACTCCCCTTTACCTGCAGAATTGCGTGAGAGGTGGCATGATTACTGTCGTTCATTAATTGACTTACCAGCTTTGAAAATCGACAGATGGCTAGGGATAACGGCTGATCGATCTTACGAAATTCACGGATTTTCGGATGCCTCCTCCCGAGCATATGCAGCAGTCATATATTTACGGATCAATGAAGGTAATGGGCAATTTCGTCTCTCGTTAATAACAGCTAAGACGAAGGTCGCTCTAGTTAAGACGGTGAGCATACCAAACTTGGAACTGTGCGGTGCTGCTCTCCTCGTAAAACTTATTTGCCATATAAGGGCATTGGATTTTCTGAGTACGATTCCCGTTTTCGCATGCACAGATAGTCAGATCGTGCTTACATGGTTACGTAAGCATCCATGTAGTTGAAAAACTTTCATTGCTAACCTTGTGTCGTTTATTCAGACCGAGTTGCCCTCTGCCGTTTGGGCGCACATGCCGTCCAAGGAGAATCCTGCAGATCTGGCAACGCGAGGTTCGAAGCCGGCGGACTTGTCGCAAATAGATCTCTGGTGGCATGGGCCTCATTGGCTCTCTAAATCGGCAGAGCAGTGGCCGCGATCTGCAAATATCCAGCTCTCTCTTCACTGTCGGACGCCTCCCTCGGAACCGGAAATTTTGACGCGATTTTCGAATTTGACAAAATTAATACGTGTTGTTGCGTACTGCAGACGCCCACTAATGAATTTGCGTAGAAAAAGCGAAGGTCAAGACCCTCTCCCTTCATTTGTATCATCGGCAGAATTATCTGCAGCTCGATTTGTAGTTATTCGTTTATCTCAAGCTAATAGTTTCGCAGACGAATTAAAAACATTGAGAGCAGGTAAAAGACTCGCAAAAGGCAATCGTCTTTGTAAATTGAACCCTAGTATAGATACTGAGGGTATTTTACGGGTAGGAGGACGCTTAGCAAATTCGAATCTTACCTTTGAATGTAAGCACCCACCGATTCTTGCCAAGGATTCAGCTCTGAGCTTGTTATTTGTGCGCTATGCGCACCGACTCTGTTTGCACGGAGGGCCTGCACTAACAGCGAGTGTTTTAATGCAACAAGTGTGGGTTGTGAACAAAGGCAAACTCATAAAATCAATTGTTCATAAGTGTATCACTTGTCAGCGTGTTAAACCTAAAACCGCTCAACAATTGATGGGGAATTTGCCGGCCGACCGGGTGAGATTGGATAGACCATTTTCTACAGCGGGTCTTGATTATGCCGGTCCTATACAGATACGAACAACTAAGGGCCGCGGATACCGCTCTTATAAAGGATACATCGTTGTGTTTGTTTGTTTTGCTACTCGTGCCGTGCATTTGGAGCTCGTGAGCGATCTGACAGCGGCCTCCTTTATATGCGCCTACCGTCGTTTTGCGGGTCATCGAGGCATTTGCAAAAAACTTTTTAGCGACAACGCCACCAACTTCCACGGCGCCGATAAGGAATTGAAGGCAATGTTTAAAAGAGCGTCAAACTTTTATCGAGAAGTTGGTTCAATTTTGGCGAATGACGGGACAGACTGGCAGTTTATACCTCCAAGTGCACCACATTATGGTGGATTGTGGGAGGCCGGTGTCAAATCGGTTAAACACCATTTAAAACGCGCAGTAGGGGAGCATACTCTCACCTTTGAAGAGATGTCTACTATTCTTGTAGAAATAGAGGCGTGTCTTAATTCTCGACCACTCTCAGCTTTGACAGCTGATATTGATGATTTACAAGTTTTGACACCGTTCCATTTTCTACAGGGCAATACTTCTGCACTGCTTCCAGACGATGATTGCCCCTATGTGCCGCAAAATCGCTTAAGCAGATTTCAACTGCTGCAGCGAATACGAAACCAATTTTGGAGGCGTTGGTCGTCGGAGTATCTCCTATACTTGCAGCAGCGGGAAAAATGGAGAGAGCCTACCGAAAACTTTTCCGTCGGCAGACTGGTTCTTATTAAGGACGATCGCTATCCTCCATCGAAATGGCCGTTAGGACGGGTGGTTGATGTGCACCCTGGTCCAGATGGTCTCGTACGGGTCGCAACCGTCAAGACTGCTACCACCATGCTTCGACGACACATCTCTCGTCTTTGCCCACTTTTCACAGACGAGGATGGTGAACATAACTAATAGAATATATTTAAACTTATTCGTCCGTCGGTCGAAGGCGGGCGGGATGTTCGGGTTTACGACTTCCGCGTATTAGGGGTGGAAATGTTTATATCTGCGCTACGATTATATAATAAATCCGCCGGCTCGCCCCCGTCGCGTCGGGTTTCTCGAGACGAAGTGGCTTGCGTGCCGCGTCACGACTGGCATTGTTGACGTGATCGCCGGTACGAACAGTCGAGTTTAAGCGATACTAGTTTGTATTTTTTCGGTGTGTAATACAAAGAGTGCGTGCGACATTTTAGTTTTTGCGACATTTAATATTCATAGATTCTACCGAACTCTGTTTGATTATTGTGTGATTGTAAGTGTTAATTTAAGCAGTGTTAATTCTTGTGAGAGCTGTGTTTGCTGAGTGCAATCTGCTCTAAGGCGAGCGCATTTCGCGGCAGCAAAATTTCGCTGCCCGGCACCGTAGCGTTGGTCACCCGAGACGTCGGGGCGCGCAGCGTGCGTAGGTTTTGCGCTCCCTTCGCCCGGTTTTTTCTCCCTGGACGAAACTAAACCAGCGGCGGCCAGATTTTATAAGGTTTCGTTATCGTTTTAAGTGTGAACGTTCACTAGTTGTAAGATTGTTTGTATTCGATTAATAATTGTAAATAAATTTATATTAAATATTATATTACATAGTTTAATAAAGAGTAGGCTTGCCCCGGCTTTTCCCTCTAATCGTGAGGGTTTTTATGCCGAGGCAAGTTGTTGCATTTCCGCGACATCTCTCGTTTTTATTGAGAAAAGAGCCAACAATTCCTTTATCCTCTTCACGAATTCCTTAGCTTTAATAAATAAAATTATTACATTTTTGTTCAACAAAAAATTCCATTAAATGATGTAACTAAAAGTTCAAAATCTCATCAAAATACATATTTTTTAATCTATATATTTTTTCTTTAAACTTTTTTTATTATTAACAATGAACTTCACCGTAATATTCTCATTGACTATTCTATATCCTCCGTTAGTTTAAATATATTTTTTTGGGAACTCTTGGTACAGAAAAATGTAAAGAATAAGAAATATGTTTTTTAGTGGAATTTATAACTTTTCTTAACAATCCTTTTTGGAACTTTTCGTATTTTACAAGATAATTTAGAAAAACCCGGTTTTTACGGTGTTCTTATGGTTTTCACTATAAAAATGAAATTTCCTCAAATTTTCACCATTATATTTATGATAAACACTTCAAAAAACCTAAACAATATTTCAATATACTAAAGTAATGTGACTAATATAATATGTAGATATAATCTCATTTTTGTTCATTCAAAAAGTAATCAGATTTTTCTGTCAGTAATATAATAATGCTCAAAAACACACACACTGTTAAAGATTCTGTAAAATAAAATTTTTGTAAAAGCCTAAAAATCAAAACCTTCGCGTACTAGACAATAGATGGATATTATAAACAAATATGAATATGAAAAACATGGAATCCTTCGGGGCTAAGCCCAGCCGGGCACACCTTTTGCAACGGCCGTGCCCGCCGTCCTCGTGTTCGAGGCGGACACGCGCACCGTTACAAAACATAATATTACTTATCTAATAACATAATTTGCGTTGCGCTACACACTGAAAACAATTCCAAATGCAAATGAGTCAATTTCATAAAAGTATATTTATTACAATCCAACAAACATTCATTCAAATTCTATTGAAACAAAAATATACAGCCTTAATAGGAACGAATATTCTGCGATTTCGAAACAACTCTGTATTTGAAATGAATAGTTAAGTTTATTTAAAGAGCAAAAAAGTCTCTGTTACGTTGCAAATACATAAACAATTCCAGTTTGTGTAAATTAATTATATAACAACATATGTATTATATTTTTATATTACAAGTTTTAATTCTTTCTATTTACATTATCATCTCGCGCAATTTTTTAAAGAATATTATTTACATGGTGCTACACACTGAAAACAATTCCAAATGCAAATGAGTCGATTTCATAAAAGTATATTTATTGCAATCCAACAAACATTCATTCAAATTCTATTGAAACAAAAATATACAGCTTTAATAGGAACGAATATTCTGCAATTTCGAAACAACCCTGTATTTGAAATGAATAGTTGAGTTTATTTAAAGAGCAAAAAATATTTGTTAAGTTACAAATATTTTTAAATGATTAGAATTTCTAATACACCATACTTGCCTTATTCTATACTTTTGTATAAAATAAATTTAAAGTATGTTTTAGTCGTGTAAGTAATTTTTAAAATTAAGATTTTTAGTGCTGAAGAGTACATGTAACTGCCTTATTAAACAGTTAAACACTCTCTATTTATTAGGATTAAGTCCTAATAATAACCCTACTTAACATTCTGATCGAGATGCCTAAAGCTTGAACGGCAGATTGTGTGCGTTGAACACTCACTTCCATTGCGTTTCGTATAATACAAATATATTACATAATATATATATATATATATATATATATATATATATATATATATATATATATTACAATAAAAATGATGGAAGAATATGTAAATATAGTTAGTATTTATTGCAATATAATATATAGTGTACGTTTACAACGTTGGAGATTACGAAAACGACGGTCTAATAAGTTAAAATACTACAGTTGAATGTTATATTTTATTTAAATTCTCAGTTCTCATATATATAAAAAAAAATTTACTGTATTTAACTAAACATTCAGTATTTTAAATGTATAAATTACTTATTTTGAATAAATGGTTAATTAATGGTATACGAATCAACCCTTTATTTAAATCTATAAAATTTTTTGTACTATAAAATTGTAACTACCTTGTATGAAGAAGACAGAGAAAGACAGACAGAGAGAGAGAGAGAGAGAGAGAGAGAGAGAGAATGGGAATGTGAGAGCGAGAGGGGGAGGGGAGACAAGAAAACTCCAAGGGAATTAACATGGATTACTCAATGTAGTGGGTGTTGCCATATCATATACCTGCATGTACCCGCGAGTGTCCTCTATACTGTTTCGTCTTTTTCTCTCACCTGCTCTCACTGTTTATTACCTGTCCATCTGCACGCACGTTGTACGAGGCCTAGCAGGCAATTTACCGATATACATGCAACAAATGTTGCCATCATTTTGTTTTTTTTTTTTTTTTGTTAAATTTGCAGAAAAAAAATCCTATCATTTAATCCTGGCCGTATAGAATACGTATTCAAAATATGAAGGCGATCGAAATATTAACTTACATTAAGGAAAAACATGATTTTCTTAAACCAAGAGAATAGATTTTCTTAAGAACAAAAATTCAGTCAAGTAAATATTTATTTAATTATAAGGTTCCAATTACTTAAATTTAGCTCATCATAATCTAAAAATAAGCATTTTCATTTTCTAGAAAACGCTTTTTTCAAACAAGCTGATCAAAATTAAAATGGAAAACCTGAGTTTCTTAAATTTAGTAATCATATACCTCAACACAATACTTTTGATTCTCTAAACAAGACTTTACAGGATCAAACTAATATTTTCTAGAAATTAATATTTAATTGTTTTTATATAGTATATATAGAACAGAGTTACGCAATACATATATAAATAAATATGTTCTTAATCTAAGAAAACAAAATTTTGAATCAGAAGCTTATTATATTAAAACAAAAAAGTAATGCATTGAATTCAGAAAATCTAATAGCTAGAATTGCAAATAAACTAAATACTTAAATTATAGATTGATCAAATGTGTGGTCAAAGATTCTTCTGATACTATGAAAAGAACAATATTACCGAATTAATTAAATAAAAATTTTCTTAGTTTAAGAAATAGATTTTTCGAAATAATTCATTAAAATTATATACTGCTAAAATTCTAATATAAAGTAAATATTACTTGATTCAAGAAATTTATGCGATTTTCTGTACTAAGTAAATATTTTCTTTAACCAAGTAATCGCATAAACTTTAACCAAATAAGTAGTTCCTAAAATAAAGCTTATATTTTCTTAACAGCATAACACAAATATTGGAAATTAAATGAATATTTTCTTATCTAAAGAAAATATTATCTGGAACCAATGATTTCAAATTTGAAATCAGGAAAATAAATTCTTGGATTAATTAAATATCTCCTAGATTTTTGTCAAGATTTTCTAGAAAATGGGTGAAAATATTTTCTTGAACCAATAACTGAAAATTTTGGAATCAAAAAATTTAGATATTTGATTCAAGCCGACAAAATTAAGTGAATATATACTTTGATTAAGAATTTCAATACTTCATTCAAGAAATTTAATTTCAAATGAAGAACTCGATTCTTATCATTAAAAAAATAATTACTTGAAATACGTTTTTATTTTCAAAAACATGAAAATTCAAGTATGTTAAATGTTTAAAAGTAGTTCATTGATTCAAAGCATTATTTTCTTGACTTTAAAGATCAAAATTTTAAACTAACCGAATAATTTCTTATATTCTTTTACAATTTATACGTTAATTTACTTTTATTACATTTATTTCGAAACTTCGACCTAACCGGAATTCTATCCGCAGATCTTTGGATTCACAAGGTAACATCTTATTAATTACGCTATCGCAGTACACTGTGGGCAATTATAAAAATCTTATATATCAATTTTAGATCTCTTATAGTTATACATTATGAAATTCATTTATGGATTGCAATGAATAGTATATGCATTTATATATAATACATACTTATATTATAACAATTTATATATCTTTTTGGTTTGAATACTTGATTTCCCACATCTAGATAATATTTTCTTAAATGTATTTTTCTTAGGTATATGAAGCTGAAAAATAATTCTTTTTTTATTACTCTATAGCACTGAAAAAATATTTGCTAAGATCAAATCTGGACCGATCACGAGCAACGCAACAATAAGACTGAAACAAAAGATTGCTTGTGAAGAGTTCAGTAACGTATAGCTTGCTTAAAAACTTTGAAATATTTCTTAAAAATAAACCATGATTTTAAAACTTCTTAATATTATGTATATATATATATATATATATATATATATATATATATATATATATATTATAGTATATTAAACAAATCTAGATAATCTAGATAATATGTTCTTAAATGTAATTTTCTTAGGTATATGAAGCTGAAAAATAATTATTTGTTGTATTACTATATATCACTGAAAAAATATCTGCCAATATCAAGTAAATATTTATATGCCTTGTAGCGTATAAAGAATTATTTCTTAAATTAAAATTAAAACAAATATTTTCTTAGATTGCGAAAGAAGTTGCTTAAAATAGGAAAACAAGAATCTAAAAAATTCCTTCATCAAGAACTTATTCGCTTGAATTAAAACGATATAAGCTAGATATTTTACAGCATCCTTTTAACTAAACCGAATGAGTTATAGATTTCTCGAAATTAGCTAAAAAGTAAGAAATTACTTACCTAGATTACCTCATATTTTTTCTTATTGCCGAATTTCACGCAAAAAATTATTTTCTTAAATCTAGAGATTATTTATCACCCTAAAAAATAAATTTCCTATTTTTTAGCTCATATAATAAAATATCAATCTTACATCATTTGAATTCTAGCGAACAAGTTCTTGATGAAGGAACTTTTTAAATGCTGGTTTTCTTATTTGAAGCAACTTATTTCACAATCTAAAAAATATTTATTTAATATATAGTCACAAAAATTTATTGACGACATTTTAATCAATATTTACTAATATTTATCTCGTATTTTTTTTAGTTCAAAGATTAATTGGAGAAATAACTACTTTTAAGATCTGAATTTCTTACATTGAGATATTGGTTTCATAAATTAAAAAAATGATAACCTTGCTTTTATTACTGTAAAGAACAAATTTACTACTCTTCACTTTATAATGGAAAATTTTAAATATAATATATAGATCAAATAGAAATATAAAATATCACTTATATCTGAATATAAGAATATATTTATTGAATATTCGGACGCAGAGAATTTTATTAATTATCATTTAATCAATATTTACTAATTATATCTAATATTTTTAGATTACAAGAAACTGATTGCTTATTAATTAACTTCTCTCAAGAACTCAATTCCTTATATCAAGACATTGGTTTAAAAATTTTACAATATAATAATCTTGAGTTGTACACTATAGTACACAAATGGGTAATATGAGAACCAGGTTCTCCTGTAATTTTGAATTGAAGCGAATAAGTTCTTCAATAAGGAATTTCTTTTATAATTTCTTTTAATATCTTCTAATCATGTATATAGTATGTGTAAGCATAATTGCTTTAATGTGTAAAGCAAAATTAATTTCTAAATATACATGTTACATTTTTTAAAATTTTTTTAACTTAATTTTTTTAATTACACAGAAATATTAACTTGATATGAGAACCATTTTTTTCTGTGATATAAATACGAAAATTAATTATTTATCGATTTCGTATATGTATTATGATTCAATTTAAGAAAATATTATCTGGATGTGGAAAATCACGTTTTAAAATGAAAACGTTATATAAATTTTTATAATATAAGTATAAATTATATATAAATGCATATACTATTCATTGGAATCCATAAATTAATTTCATAATGTATAACTATGAGAGATCTAAAATTGATATATAAGATTTTTATAATTGTCCACAGCGTACTGCGATAGCGTAATTAATAAGGTGTTAGCTTGCGAATCCAAAGGTCTGTGGATAGTATCCCGGTTAGGTCGAAGTTCTTTTAAGCGAAAGAAATTAATTATGAGAATTCAACAAATTATTCGCTTAGTTTAAACTTTTGATTTTTAAAGTCAAGAAAATAATGCTTTGAATCAAGAAACTATGCACTTCGTTTAAACATTTAGTATATTTGAATTTTCATGTTTCTAAAAAAATAAAAACGTATTTTAAGTAATTATTGTTTTACAGATAGGAATCGAATTCTTCATTTTAAATTCAATTTCTCGAGTGAAGTATTGAAATTCTTAAACCAAGTATATATTCACTTAATTTTGTCGGCTTGAATCAAATAACTAAATTTTTTTATTCAAAATCTTCAGTTATTGATTCAAGAAAATAGTTTCTTTAGATAAGAAAATATTTATTTAATTTCCAATTTCAGTCACCCATTTTCTATAAAATCTTGACATAAATCTAGGAGACATTTAATTAATCGAAGAATTTATTTTCCTAATATTAAATTTGAATCTATTGGTTTGAGGATATATTTTCTCAAAATAAAAAAATATTCGTTTAATTCCTAATATTTGTGTTCTGCTGTTGAGAAAAAATAAGCTTGATATTAGAAATTTTTTTTTCAGTATATATACAAGAAATATATTCAATTGTTTAAAAAACCTTTACTCAAAAGAATGAACTAGTTTTATAATATTTATTTATTTTTATTAAACGGAACACAAAGATTTATATATTAAAAGTAATAAATAAATAGTAAAAACTACAAAATACATATATATAAATCCAAAAAATATTTTCTATTTTTGAAAAAATTATTTACTTATAACATATAAATAGTTTTATTAAAAGATTCATTCCTTGAAATTGAAGATTTAAATCTTTGTGCTTCCTTTAATAAAATCGAAAAAATGTTTATTAATTTTTCACAACTTGTTGGGTCTAATCAAATAAATATATTGCATCTTTTGATAAAGCTATTTAATTGTTCATATTGAATAGGCTTTCCAAAAATTGATTATATTTGTTAAATTTGAGTGTATATATATAGTTTTTTAAATATTTATTTATTTAACTATATTTTTTACGTATATGTAGTTCCGTTGAGTAAAATTCAAGAGTTATTTATTACTTTTCAATAATTTATTTAGTTTAATGTAATAAATATATGTTCGCTATTCAAATAAACTTAATTGTTTGTTTCAAGTATATGATTTACTCTAAATTACAAAATATTCATTCGTGTTAAATATGTATGTTTCTGTTTTAAACATAAATTTAAATAAATATTTGTTGTATTCTAATAACTATTGAATTAATTTTAATGAATGCATGATATAATGTAAATAGCAATGAAATAAAATTTATTATATAAAAATTTAATGAATGTTATTATATAAATAATTTACAGAAAGTATAATTTTTTATATTAAATTAGTCTTATTATTAAGTTCAACGCAATCTTATTATCAAGTTTTAAACTCAAAATTTTAAGAAAATACTTGTATATATATGTGTGTGTGTATGTATGTTCTTAAAAAATTGGCAGCGGAATGTAGTAAATGGGATTCACTGGTGTCGACGAAGAAATTCTTTAAGTGCGTATACCCAGGTATACCTTTTAATAGCTTCGATTATCGCCACGCAGCGAATTTAAAATTTTAAGAAAATACGTGTGTATATAAATGCATAAATACGCACTTACACACACAGTCAAGAAAATCTATACGCACTTCAAGAATTTCGACACCAGTTAATCCCTTTTATTGCATCTATTGTTTCGGCCCCCCCCCCCTACTGAACGCCGTCACTCTCTCCATCGCACGAGCTCGAAAACCAACATCTGGAATATCGCATGAACGTAGTACCGACGTTCACCGCGGTAACGCTGAGTGTCAAAATTTTACTGCAATGTCTAACATGGGCATCGGCGATCTCCCCTTATTATCTCTGGTTATACTGACATCCATCAGTCGCCTTTTTTAGACATCGTTTAGCTAACCTCAGGGCAAATTAAATGTACTGAAACATAGTCGATTAGTTATCTGTAAGATACCAATTTCGCAAATTACTATTTAATCGTAAAGTAGACCTTTTGATATCCATAAGATTTCTTTACGATATGCTGTAATGTATCTTTAAGATAGAAATAAGACGTCTTACGTATACCTATAAGGCGTCTTTTAAGATATCGTTTAAGTGTCCTTTGTCTGTTTTGTTAAACTGTAAATAGCCTTATAATTACCTCTATGCTAACTGGGTTTCTTTCCCTCTCTACCTTTTATATTCGTAATCTTCGAGTGATAATTTATTATAAATACTATATTGATAATTGAGTATGGATAATTTCAAAAAGTTGAATTTAGTTGTATCCTTTCCCTACCATTATAAAAACCATATTCCTATACAAAAATTAAAAGAAGATATGTTTACTGGCAGTTCACAAGACAAATTTAATTTATTGCATGATATTTTAAATACTGATATTGGCGAAAAGTTTCAAACCATTTACTGTGACTACTCTGAATTTATAGATTCCAGATCGTTTTATAAGTTTTTTATTAGACATAAATCTACGAATTATCTGAGAGCTTTTCAACAAAAGAATATACATAGAAATTCTGATCATAATTACTTTGAGAAATATAGAAAAATTAAGAAAGCGTTGGTGTATCATTATACAGAAAATAAAAAATGTGAAAACCAATATCATATTGCCCAGATACGAGAAGTCTGCAGAACAATTTTGTTTAATGTTGTTTCTCATGAATTAATTGGAAATGATAGAAATAAGAAGAAAATTTTAAAAACACTTTATAACTTTTTAAAAACGGCAAAAAATGAACCCTTTTCTTTAAGCAATTTGGTAAAAGAGATAAATGTAAATATTGGATGAATTTCATTTTAACTTTAGGGAACTAATACTTATTAAAAACTAAATACAATTCAAATAAATATTCTTGATTGTATCGATCATTATAGCATTATTCACGAAAATGCTCTAATTATGTAATTTAGTATATAACAAATTTTCGTATAAACAATATTTATATTATCTAATATTACAGATTTTATCAATCACATGGATAAAAGTATCTGCTAGTCAACAAACAAAATATATCCTAATCTCTAAATTTATAAAATGGCTATTTCAATATTTTATAGTTATAATGTTTTCTTACTTTTATATTACATATTTTAAAGAAGAAAGAATATTTATTTTTATAGAAAATTGGATAAAACAAAAAAAGGAATATTTTAAAAAAATGAACAGAAAAATGGCACTTGAACCTATTAATAATATCAATGATAGCAATGGAGTTTATAATAAATTGGTCTTAATTCCTAAACAGACAGGACTTAGATTAATTATGAAAGCCAAGTATACACTCACACACACATACACACACATATTTTTTGTTTAATTAAAAATGTATAGTTTGTTATATTTTATTAATATTTTTAGTTATACAAAAGAAGAAATAGAAGAATGGAAAAAAATTGTTAGTGTTTTGAAATATTTATATGAAAATTATTTAAAAAACAGAGAAACTTCTTTTAGTGAAAAATTTATTGAAATTATTCAAGAAAATAAAAAGTCTAAAGACAAAATATTTTTAGTATCAGCTGATATTTTTAATGCTTATGGTTCTATAAGACCAGGTATGAATTTAAATTTATTTTTAGTACTTTATTAAAAATTAATTTTGGTAAAAAAATCAATAGTTAAGTATTAATTTAATTGAGGAATACAATGGCTGAAATGATGGAGTGAAAGACTAGTATTTGGAGTATGGTGGGTAAAGAGAAGGAGTGGAAAGTTTGCTAAAATCGTTTTTAATTAAACAGCAGGATTTCGGGATAGAATTAGCCGTTAAGTGGCGACACCCTTTGAAGTTGCTTATTCAAATGCATGTATTTGAAGAAAAGAGAATGGGGGTATGCAGTGAGCGAGGAGCGGAAAGTTAAATCCCTGCTCCCCTACTTTTTTTTACTTTTTTTTTTTAATGCTTTATTCAGAACACAAAAATATTTTACATATACGAAATTGATAAAAAATATAATAGAAACCATAATACATATAATGTTTGTAAAAATGGTGATAATGCCACACTTGTTACAATTAGTTAAGGAATAATGTTTACATATAATAACTTCAATACTAAAGATGTAGTATCCGTTACAGGCCTGTGTATTAATTAAAATGTCTCGCTAGAAAAAGATGATAGTTCATGTAACAAAAAAACACTATCTATACTAATGTCATTAAGAGGAAAGGAGAGAGAAAAAAAGAAACAAAACCGAGATGAGTAATAATAGAGATTACATAACTTAGTGTTGTTATTTACTATTTTTTTGTATTTAAAATTCAGCATAGTTTTGATGTCTTTTATGGTCATGTCTGCCGTGTATCTTAATGCCATATCAGAGATAATAAGGGAAGATCGCTGACGCTTATGAACGAGACTAGTAAAAATTTTCGACTGAAAACGAGGGCCTCTGGTGGCCAAACTGAGGTACTGACCGTTTCGTGCGATATTCTAGATGTTTTTCGAGCTCGTGCGATCGAGAGGTTGACGACTGCCTTTGGCGCGTACGGGGGGAAAGCTTGCTAAGACAATAGGCTGGCAGCGGGGTGCAATAAAAGATGAACAGCTTATACTGACAGCGACCAAAAATAAATTTTATTGCCACACACACACGCGCGCGCGCGCGCGTGGATTTATATATATATATATATATATATATATATATATATATATATATAGCAGCTCAACGTTTTCAAACTTGCGGTAACTTTAAGGAAAACTGACAATTTCTTAAAAGTGTATTTGTTTCAGTCCAAATATTCACTTAAATTCTATTTATTTGAAACAACAACATACATATTTAAAACGAACGAATATTTTATGATTTTGCAAGAAGCGTCTGTTTGAAATAAACAGTTACGTTTATTTGAAGAGCAAACAATATTTCTTACGTTACAAATACTTTTAAATGATTAAAATTTATAATACACCATACTTGTCTTTTTTATACTTTTGTGTAAAGTAAATTTAAAGTATGTTTTTGTTGTGTAAGTCATTTTTAAAATTAAGATTTTTAGTGCTCAGGAGTATACCAATCATACCACCAAGAGTACACCAACCAGCCAGACCATGAATCATCGACCGGAATAGATGGTAGTCTGAAGAAGCAATGTCTGGTGAATACGGCGGGTGGTGTAAGACGTTCGAATTCAGTGATTCTAACGTTTCCTTTACGATTTGTGCAACATGTGGCCGAGCGTTGTCATGCTGAAAAATGACTATCGTGTCTTTTGACATATTGTGGACGTTTAATCTCCAATGCTCGACTCAATTGCATCAGCTGTTGTTGGTAACATTCTCCGGTGACGGTTTAATTGTATTGGAGTACTTCGTAATAGATTACTCCAAGATCATCCCACCAAATGCACAGCATTAGATTTTTGCCATGAATGTTTGGCTTTATCATCGACGTAGAGGTATGCCCAGGTTTACCCCATGACTTCCTACGCTTTGGATTGTCGTAGTGAATCTACTTTTCGTCTCCCGTCACGATTCGATGTCGAAGTCCTTTGGGATTTTCCCTTTTGAGCAATTGTTCGCAAGCGAGTAAACGACGCTCCACATCTCTTAGCTTCAGTTCGTAAGGAACCCAATTTCTTTGCTTTTGGAACATACCTAGGGTTTTGAGACGTTGTGAAATAAATAACGGATTCGTCGATTTTTGTTGGTTGCTGATTAAAATTATCGTAGTGGCATTTGATGGAAATTTAATTTTCATGTCAAAAACTATAAATACATAGTCCTTCCAACATATCTAAGGAAATAGTAAATTTTACAAAAAAAAAAAATGTTATTAAAAGCACAAAAAATGTACTTTTCAAGAGTAATTTTTTCAAAGTGGATTTTTTAACAGTGATTGTAATTCGAAGAAAACTTGTAATTGTAAATTGTAATTTTACATAGTAGCTTTGAACCAAAATTTAATTACATAGTTTAAGGTTTTACCATATTTATAAAACTAATTCACATTTAAAGATTATTTATTAGGACCACTTTAATTAAAATAATAGTTGGCTCACGTACAAAATATTTAAAACAAATCATTTGAAATTTACCGGATATTATAATTTTCAACATTAGAATTTGTTGTTAGCGTAATAGAATACGAAGTTGAAATTTTGAAAAATGAATTTCTATAAAAAATTAAAAAAAAATTGTATTTAATTCGTTTTTATGTGCTTCTGTGTAAGCAGATTCATGTAGATGACAGTCATATTCATATAATTTGCTTTATTTTCTGGGAAAAACTGGATCATAAGAATACAATTTTATATAAACATGATTTTATCTGATAACATAATTTACATTGTACTAAACACTGTAAAAAAGCTTAAATGGAAATGAATCAATTTCGTAAAAGTAAAAGTGTATCGATTTCAATTCAACAAATATTTATTCTAATTCTATTTATTTGAAATACAAACATACATATTTAAAACGAACGAATATTTTGCAATTTTGAAACAATCGTGTATTTGAAATAAACGGTTAGGTTTATTTAAAAAGTAAAAAATATTTATTACGTCACAAATACATAAATAATTCTAGTTTACATAAATTAATTATGTAAAAAAAAGCATTACATTTTTTATTATAGATTTTACTTCTTTCTACTTACATTATCATATGGTTCAATTTTCTAAAGAATATTATTTACACTGTATTATACACTGAATAGAAAGTCTAAATGCAAATCAGTCATTTGCGTAAAAGTGTATTTATTTTAATCCAACTAATATTTCTTTAAAATTTATTCTTAACTATTTCGCGCAATTTTATTGTTCGATCACTTAACACCATATCGTGGTTTTTATTGATCATTTCCGGGGTACTCGTGTCTACAGGACGTCCTGAACGATGTTCATCTTCTGTTGATGTACGGTCACGTTTACATTCATTTATCCAATTGTAAACTGTTGCAAAAATAAGGACAGATGTGCCATGAACTGAATCCAGCACATCGTTTATTCCTTTTGTTGTTAATGAAATTTTTGTTGAAATTTTTCTGAGAATGCTATTGGAGGTATGGATGTAGGATTTGAAATGCTTAATAAATACACTCTTGAAGTACATAAAAAAATTTTTTTTATTTATTTTATGCATTTTTTATACATGTAAAGTATGGTCAAAGTCAACACCTTAAAAAGTAGGTAACATTGTCGTGGTCGTAAAATCTTGCCGAGGGATGGTCTAAAACAAAACAATCAAATAGTTGCATGTTCAGTATGACTCCAGAAACAGATCTAACTAGAATATTTTATGTATGTGCAAAATCAATAAAATGGCAGCTAAAATACGAAAGAAAAAAATTGCTTTTTTTCGTCTTTTTTTGCAATAAAAAAAATATAGTTAGAATTAAAATTTGAAGTTGATTGTAGTTAGGGCAGTTAATACAAACATATAGAATATGTGTTCAAAATTTCATAAGGATTGGTTCAATAGTTTTTTAGTTTTCACGACCACGGTACTAGAAAACGCTGTTTTGAGGAAAACGCGTTTAAAGTTTTTTTAAGTGAAAAATCGTAGAAAAAATTATCTTACAATCAATCAGCGATGCCTGAGTTATACAATATAAGAGCAGGACGATGCTTATAATTTTTTAAAGCGTTGTTTGCTTCGGCCTTCTTATATTTGCACCAGCTGTCCGAACAGAACGTATACTGTGGTTTGGAGTCTGTAAGATTTTGTGGTAATAGCCGGCCCAGATCTCGTTTCGCATGCCTTCTACTGAATTTGAATTCCTTTCAATTGCAAGACTGTAGTTTTTAGATAACTCCTTCATTAATTGGATACTTAGATCAGCATTCTTCACTTTTTTAATCACGACTTTTGGTTTCTTCACAACTTTCTTCGAAATACAAAAGCAAAATTGTAAAGGGAAGGTAATATTGAAAAGCAAATGTATATATTTTGATGAGAATATATATAGGTGTAATGATTACCATAGGGGTACAATAGCGAACAAGGCCAGGTAGCTGGCTTATCCGGCGCGCGCGCTGGGCGGGTGGGAATAGCGCGCTCATTTGTAAATAATATTCTAATAATTGTGTTTTTTTATAAGAAAAGAGCACTAAAAGTAAATTTAAAACTATTTTCACTATTACAGTCTAATATTCTAATTAACATTATATTATATTATAAAATAAATATGACATTCAATATTACATCACGAATTCAAACAATAATAATGATATTCATGTTCTGAAGATTAAAAAATTATTTCTATTACCTTACCGTAATTGTTATGAATTTTTCATTACCAATAAAATAAAAACAGTACAAAAAAGCAACGGGGAAAGAAATATGTCATATGAGAGTGTGATAAATCTAAATCGATGGATTTACTTTATTTCTATAAATCTTAGATAAATTGTTATTATAAAAATATTAGAATTAGAAAAATAATATAGAAAATCTTGTTTAATAGTTAATTCACAGGAATTATGAAAAAATAAATATCGGTTAATATTAGACGGCACATGGCCCACTTTGCGTTGCGAGCCGAGCACCGACCGACTGCGAATGCCGGGGAGAGTGCACCTGGCCGCGTACCGCGATCAGTTTAACCTGGAAACTCGTACCCCCGTAAGTCGTGTCACTACCGGGCGTACACAAAGTGCACGCTTAGTCTTAGCGCCCATTCGTGGATACGATTAAGCGGACGTGCGAGCCATCGGAAACGTGCGAAATAAGACGATATGGTACTACCGGTTAGATCAAGCTGTGCACCTTTCCGGCGCCACTGCCACAACGGTGGGGGCCACGCGGCAGCGCAAAAGCCACATGCGTTTAAACACGTATCAATCGCGTAGTTGATAGCCTGGTAAAACACTAGTGCCACTAACACGTAGTCGGAAACGGGAAGTCGCATTCTCGCGCAATTTTCTGTATTATATTAGCTCGCCTGCGTGAGCAGGTTTCGCAACACGCTTCGTCGTGGAATAGCACACATATATAAAAAAGATAACACGTCCTTGGGCCTCCTTCAGTTCGCTGAAGAAGCCGGACGGAACCGAACACTTGAGCCGATTGGCATCATTGCGTTGCAGTATCAAGCTTCTGTCAGACGAGTCATCGTGCCCGTTGGTATGGCCTCAGTGTTGTACAAATCGGACGACGAGACCCGCTTTGCGGGAGCTGTAATCCTCTGTACGTCGTGCTAAACCATTGACAAAGCAGCTATAACCCCAATCCTAATCTAGTCGCACTAGTGTACGGTAGTTAGATAGGAAAACGATTCTATACTGACGCGACATCAGTATCTGCGTATTCAAAGTTGCTGTTAGCTAGGTAATATGAATGAGAAAATAAATAGCGAGCAAGCCGCAGAGTCCTCGGGATATTGCCCAGTCGAGGCCGGGAAGACGCGTAACGGCACCGCGTATATCCGTGATACCTCCCCTGCGCAAGACGAGATGTTATGATCGCCGATCAAGAAAAAGGTACAAAGAAACATGAAAATTCAGGAGGTGCTGGAGTCAGCAGTTTGCGATGCTTGCAGAGGAGAACGCGGTACTGAGAGTGAATGTTAGCAACTTCAGTGAGCAACTACGCGAACTAACTGTCCGAGAGGTAGATCTAGTATGCGTACACAAGGCACGCGATATCGCCCAGAAATAATCTGCGAACCTGGAAATACGACAGCGAGGCGAGAACCCGCCCGCTATGGCGAATATAGTCCAATCAAAAACTTGGGGCATGAAGAATTTAATCACGAAAACCATGAAGGATTCGTATCTTTTGTTTTCAACGGAATATATCAAATAAATATTGTTATTTATATTGTATCAAATAAATATTGTTATTACTATTGTTAATTGTAAAATGTATCTACTTTGACTATTAGACATACTTTATTTATTGCACATTTTTTTATGGAATTTGTATTTCCCGATGTATTTACCAAAATCAGGTAATATTAAACCAAAAATTCTTCCCAAAAATTATTTGATTGATTTTCATATTTTGGAACGTGTGTGTGTGTGTGTGTGTCTGTAAAGAATAATTGTTAATTATCGTTACTATATTTTAATGTAAAAAATTCGATTATTGTTTTAATATTTTTTGAATTTATACATTATTATTTTTAGGCTTCAGGTTTTTGTATAACAACATTAAACAATATTCAATATTTAAAGTATATATATATATATATATGTATATATATATATGTATATATATGTATATATATGTATATATATATATATATATATATATATATATATATATATATTAGGAGTGTGAATAAGTCTTTCCCGTTTTTTGTAAGAGATGGCGCCACCAATACTGTGCGAGTATACAATGGTTACATATGTCAGAATCAAAGCTTATTTATATGTCAACAATTCCATACTAACACATTAGTTAAAATTTTTTCGCATCATAAATTTTTGATATCGTGAAAATGTCGAAATTTGAGCCGAGTCGACGTCATTTGCGGGAAGTTTCACTTTATTGGTTCAATTTGAAGAAATCTGCTGCCGAGACGCATCGATTGCTTCAGGAGGCTTATGGAGAAGGTTGTGTCGATGATCCAAGTGTTCGCGGATGGTTTCGACGCTTCAAAAGCGGTGATTTCGACGTGGAAGACAAGGAGCGTTCCGGGCGGCCGCAAATCTTTGAAGATCGAGAATTGGCGACTTTGCTTGATGAAGATTCTTGTCAAACGCAAGAAGAACTTGCTGAAGCATTGGGAGTTGACCGAACAACCATTTCCAAGCGTTTGAAAGCCATGGGAATGATCCAAAAGCAAGGAAATTGGGTGCCGTACGAACTGAAGCTGAGAGACGTCGAACGGCGTTTTTTCACTTGCGAACAGCTGCTTCAGCGACATAAAAGAAAGGGTTTTCTGCATCGTATCGTGACTGGCGATGAAAAGTGGATACGTTACGATAATCCGAAGCGAAGAAAATCATGGGGACTACCCGGCCATGCATCATCATCGACGGCCAAGCCAAATATTCATGGCGCCAAGCTCATGCTCTGTATATGGTGGGACCAGCTAGGTGTGGTTTACTATAAGTCCTACCCCACCCGCCGTATAGTCCAGACGTTGCTCCGTCTGATTACAATCTCTTCAGATCGATGACGCATGGCCTGGCTGACCAGCACTTCCATTCCTACGAGGAAGCCAAAAAATGGATAGAGGCCAAACCGGTCGAATTTTTTCGCAACGGGATTCGTATGTTGCCAGAAAGATGGGAAAAAGTTGTAGCTAGCGATGGCCAATACTTTCAATAATTCATTTGTAACCATTTTTTCACAATAAAGGCTCAAAATTTGAAAAAAAACGGGAAAGACTGATTCACATACCTGATATAAATGAGATTGTAACTACATTTTATATTAGTTGCTTTACTTCAGTATATTGAAAAATTGTTTATTTATGAGTTATGGAGTGCTTATCATAAATATTATGGTGAAAATTCGAGGAAATTCTACTTTTTTCGTGAAAACCATAAGAACGCCGTAAAAATCTCAAATTTTCTTAATTATCTTGTAAAATACAAAAATTTTTAAAAAGGTTTGTTAAAGTGGGGTAAAAAGGGCTCCGAGCACGGACCTTGAGAGTACCCTGGAGGAACTCGTCCTTCGATAACCTCCCTAGCGCGTCTCTCGACGCGCCGGTGGATCTCCGGAGACCTTAGGCACGACTCTTAATAGAAGCTACTGGGCACCATTCCCGTAACTCCTTTCGGAGGGATGCCCTACCCGGAGTCCACACCGCGGACGGTGTCTGTCTGACCCGGATTTCCGGAACGGACACAGACGCTGCCCGTGGACGAGAAGACGGGGGGAGGGGAATTGAATGGATTACCTTGTCTCCTACGAACGGGACGGCCCTGAGAAGGGCCTACGAGGCGGAAGATCACCCACAGGTGGGAGGAAAAAGAGGGGAGTGGGTGGCTTACTTTGACCCCTACGTACGAGACGACCCTGAGAAGGGCCGATGAGGTAGAGACCACTGGGGAACGAGGAAGAGGAAGGGCGTGAGGTCAGCTTGGGCCAAAGGCCCAAGCTGTAGTGACCTCCGCCGGCCTTGCAGCTGACTAGCTACGGTAGCGCTCACGGCGGCGGTGGCGGCGGCTTGGTCAGTGCTCTCTCTCGAACCTCCGTTAGCGGTGCGTGCGGGGGCGCGTGGCGGGGGCGGGGCGCTCGGCCGCTATTGGTGGAGCACCGTGCGGCGGCGCTGCTCCCTCTCTCTCTCTCTCTCTCTCCACCCGGCCGCTATTGGAAGTGCGACGTGAAGCGGCGCTGGCTCTCTCTCTCTCTCTCTCTCTCTCTCTCTCTCTATGCTAGGCCGCTATTGGTGCAGCGGTGCTTGTCCTCTTTTCCTTGGTCGGTCTGCGGCGCGGGGGTGCGCCGCTCTATCCTCGGTCTGTGACCTTAGCAGATTTTGACGGACACATAACAAGGCACTGGTTTGGTCTAAGAATAGTGTTCATTTCTGTCGTGTGTGTGGGCCGTCCGAGATCCCGGGAGGTCCGGATCCCTCTTCCTCCCGCTCCTGTTTGTCGGTTCCTTCCGCAACTCCTTTCTTTTATTTCTTGTGCTTGCGATTCCTGTGGCGCCGTGAGGCACCATTGGTGGTCGCAAGCGCTGATTGCCACGGAATCGCCGCGGCGAAGAAAGGAGGTTACGGTGTTTTGACGCATTCGGCGTAAACGCGCGCAAGACTCTGAAGGGCTTAGGCATCGGTATATAACAAGTTATACAGCTCATCAAAATATATATTTTTTATTCAATGCATTTTTCTGTACCAACATAAGTTCTCGAACAAATATATTCTCACCAACAGAGGGTATAGAATAGCCAATAGAAATATTACGGTGAAGCCCACAGTTGTTAAGAAAAAACGATTGTAAAGAAAAAGTATGTTGACAAAAAATATGTATTTTGATGAGATTTTGAACTTTTATTTAAAATGTTTGTTAAAATTGTCTGTACTTTACGAGATAAGTTATGCTGTAACAACATACAATTTTACACTATTACAGCAACGGCAGTAAAACTGAAAACATTAGCACTTGAAGGGTTAAATGCATGTACGAACGAAAATGAAGTCTATATAGATTTGTTAAATATGAAGTTAGAAAACGTCAAGGTTATACAAATCAGTGTACTACAAATAAAAAATGAAAATATCAGAAACTTTTAGTTCAATGTCCTCCTGATAGTGAAACTAAGAAGATCGCAAACATAAAAGTTATACCAAGGCAGATAATCAGATGGGAACTTTTAAGAAAAAACCTGATAACACAATGTAGGAAATGTCAAAGATTCGGGTATGTGGCATCTAATTGTAATATGAAATACAAATATTGTAACCACCCAGCTAGCTATAAACGTTGTCCCGTGTAGCTGGAAAAAGTAAATGCTATAAACAACGTGAAAGATCAGACAAAAATATTAAGAGTAGAAGCAAATAATAAAATAATAAATAAATTAGTACCACCACACACGAACCATTCAATAAATACAAAAACACCATCATATACAGTACAGGAATCACCACACATGCTAACATCGAAGTATCATCAGCTGCAGCAAAGCAGCCAGCAGTTCAATCCAGACAAGATATGTGCGAGGATATCACAACAAATATGTTCAGTAAAAATCTGCTTAGATTTTCAAAGTAACAATCTCGAAAATTCGAGAGTCATCAAGACGCTTGCCATCGAGGAGATAGCATGTTTAGATCAATTTAGAACGTTTTTTACCGCACTACTGTATTGATGCGAGCACGCTGTATGTAAAACCAGTATCTGATAAATCACAGTAGAAGATACTCGCTTAATTTATTGATTAAAAAGCATAATCCTCATATAATAGCAATCAGCGAAACTAAATTATATAAAACACATTATATAGTACATGATGAGTACATTTATAGAAACGATAGAACTTCTGATGCAGGAGAAGGTACTGCCTTATTTATAAAAAAACAATTACCACATAGTAATAACTTTAAACACTTTTCTTTTAATAGTATAGAAACAACCATTGTTATTATAAATTTGAAAAATTATGTAAAATTACATATTATTAGTATATATGTAAGACAAAACAATAGGAATAGGTTAAGTGAGGATCTAAATCAATTGTGCTTTAAATTAACACTAAATAAAGTAAAAAACAAATTTGTTATAATAGGTGATTTTAATGCGAGACATAATGTATTAGAAGCCACAGTATGTAATATTCAGGGACCTGATTTGGTTTAGTGGTTCAGCGACAATTTAGGAAAAATTCGTAGCAGATTTACCTACCTTTTACAGCTCTGAGTCATATCTTGATTTGCGCTCATTGAAAATAACTTAATCACTGCAGATTTAAAATTAAAAACTCACAATTATGACAATGATCATAAAGCGATCCAGCTAAACCTAATATTAAAGCTAAAAGAACACTCTAAAAATAGATATAATTATAAAAACATAAAATGGAATAAATTCAAAGAGCACTTATCCAGCATATGCTATGTTACAATAAATGAACATATAAACTTAAGTAATACTGACATTGATTCGTTTATTGATCAGCTACAAAATAAAATTTTCCAAACAAGTGAAGTAATGGTACTAAAAATTAAAACTATTAAAGACAAGAGTAAGATCCGGACAAAATACACAACTTGAAAAAAAGTAATAATAATTATAACAACGCCGAGATTTGTCACTTAAATATTACCTCACAGTCCATAAAAATGAAATAAATACGGAATTCAAAACTGAAACTAATAAGCAATGGCTAAGTGCAATAAATAAAATTATTTATACGGATTCAGCTAATTTCTTCCCTAATTTAAACAAATTAATTAGGAAAAATAGAAAAAACTGTATTGTTATGATCAGAATTTCTAATAGTGAACTATTAAAATTAAGACATTGAACACTTCGCTAAATAACACAGACTCATATGAGCTTATAATAATAAATAATAATAGTTTCATGATTAATAATCTAAATACAATCTCAAGCATTGTAGATACACATTTCCACAAAATAATTACAAAAAACAACACTAGCAAATTACCAACGCATAATGAAAATAATGCAAAAATAAATTAACTGAAAGCTCGTTTTGCCTCATTACTTGCTCTGTCACAGTTTAGCAGAAATAATCCAGCATCTTCACCAACAAATATTAAAAATAAAATTTTCACCAATCAGAAAGAAATCTCTTGGCACTTAAAACCCATAAAAAATAAATCTTCATATGGTATAGAAAAAATAGCCAACATTATATTGAAAAATATTCCCCCTAGAACAATAAAATTATACAGCATTATTTTCTTTTATTTTATCATATAATTAACAACAGCCAGTTCCCAAAACAATGGAAACAAGCACACACAATTATTTTAAGAGTGTTGCTTACGGCGTTCACAGCGCTACGATGAACTACTAAAACGGAAACAAATTTACTATTTCGGCTTTTATCGTCATTTCGCATTATTTAGAGAGAAAAAACGTTTTAAAAAATTCTTCGGATCATTCTATAAGTGGGAAAACTGAGATATTAATTAACCTATTTTTCTAAATTAGGAAAAAACAATTCAAAAAGTTTTGTCTTACGAATCGTTGGCTGTACGCAATCTAGTGCGGTTCAGATCTTCGAAAGAAAACATTTATTGTAAATTCTATGCACTAGTTGAGCATCTAATTCGAGTTTTCCTACTTGTAGAATAAAATTAGAAAACAAATAAAAAAATTTTTATCGCTCTACATGCCACACATTTTGAGAAAACAGAACAAGTAAATTGCTTTCACAATGTAACCATATATCCAATAAATAACTATAGTTGTAGGCAAAACAAACAGAAATATAGTTACTGCGTATTGAAAGAGATGGAGGTGCAAGGCACGTTCAATATCGTACAAATTCAATCAAGTAAAGGAGGCCCTGTGCTTTAAATTTTTTAACTATTATTTGTATATACAGGATTTAAAAATTATTACGAATAAATATCTGTATGTATATATATATATATATATATATATATATATATATATATATATATATATATATATATATATACATACTACATCTATTTAGCACTCGATGTTTTAGGCGAAAGTGCGTTCGTTATCGTGGTTTTTTATTACAGAATCACATTTCATTGCCTTGCTCTGTCGCGAGTAGTTGCGAGTAAAATGTAGCTTTTGAAAGCTTGAGAATAAGTTAACAGTACGTGTATATGGCAATGCTGTACGGTATTCGTGTCATTTTTAATAGCTTTTCGGATAATAAATATTAATATTCATAGATTAACTTTTAAACTGCTACATATTACTAATATATATAATATATATATATATATATATATATATATATATATATATATATATATCAGGTATGTGAATAAGTCTTTCCCGTTTTTTTTCAAATTTTGAGCCTTTATTGTGAAAAAATGGTTACAAATGAATTATTGAAAGTATTGGCCATCGCTAGCTACAACTTTTTCCCATCTTTCTGGCAACATACGAATCCCGTTGAGAAAAAATTCGACCGGTTTGGCCTCTATCCAGTCATCCACCCATTTTTTGGCTTCCTCGTAGGAATGGAAGTGCCGGTCAGCCAGGCCATGCGTCATCGATCTGAAGAGATGGTAATCAAACGGAGCAACGTCTGGACTATACGGCGGGTGGGGTAGGACTTCCCATTTGAGCGTTTCTAAGTATGTTTTCACCGGCGGTGCAACATGTGGGCGAGCATTGTCATGTTGCAAAATAACTTTGTCGTGCCCTCAAACGCATCAATTGTCGTCGATAGACCTCGCCTGTGATCCTTTCATTCGGTTTCAGAAGCTCATAGTAAACCACACCTAGCTGGTCCCACCATATACAGAGCATGAGCTTGGCGCCATGAATATTTGGCTTGGCCGTCAATGATGATGCATGGCCGGGTAGTCCCCATGATTTTCTTCGCTTCGGATTATCGTAACGTATCCACTTTTCATCGCCAGTCACGATACGATGCAGAAAACCCTTTCTTTTATGTCGCTGAAGCAGCTGTTCGCAAGTGAAAAAACGCCGTTCGACGTCTCTCAGCTTCAGTTCGTACGGCACCCAATTTCCTTGCTTTTGGATCATTCCCATGGCTTTCAAACGCTTGGAAATGGTTGTTCGGTCAACTCCCAATGCTTCAGCAAGTTCTTCTTGCGTTTGACAAGAATCTTCATCAAGCAAAGTCGCCAATTCTCGATCTTCAAAGATTTGCGGCCGCCCGGAACGCTCCTTGTCTTCCACGTCGAAATCACCGCTTTTGAAGCGTCGAAACCATCCGCGAACACTTGGATCATCGACACAACCTTCTCCATAAGCCTCCTGAAGCAATCGATGCGTCTCGGCAGCAGATTTCTTCAAATGAAGTGAAACTTCCCGCAAATGACGTCGACTCGGCTCAAATTTCGACATTTTCACGATATCAAAAATTTATGATGCGAAAAAATTTTAACTAATGTGTTAGTATGGAATTGTTGACATATGAATAAGCTTTGATTATGACATATGTAACCATTGATTTTTAAAAATATTTTATAATTATAATGTGATGTCATTTTTAAAAAATAATTTTACTTTTCAAAGACAATTTTTTCAAAGTGGATATTTTAACAATAATTGTAATTTGAAGAAAAAATTTGTAAATGTAAATTGTAATTTTACATTGTAACTTATGAACAAAAGTTTTGCCGTCTTTAGAGAACTTATACGCAATTAAAGGTTATTTATTAGGATCACTTTAATTAAAACAATAGTTGTTGCAGGTACAAACTATTTAGAAAAATTCATTTGAAGCTTACGGAGTATTATAATTTTCACCATTAGAATTTTTTGTTAGTGTAATGGAATACGAAGTTGAAATATTGCAAAATTGGTATTTAATTCGTTGTTATAGTCTTCCGTGTAATCAGATTCATGTAGGTGACATTCAGTATATTATAATTTGCTTTATTTTCTGTAATATAATCGAGAAAATACTGAATAAGAAATCTAAGTTTATATAAACATGATATTAATTATTTAAGAACATAATATACATAGTACTACACACTGAAAAATAAAGCTAAATGAACATGAGTCAATTTCGTAAAAGTAAAAGTCTATTTATTCTATTCAACAAATGTTTATTTAAATTCTATTTATTTGAAACAATAACGTACATATTTAAAACTAACGAATATTTTGTAATTTTGAAACAATGGTGTATTGAAAATAAACAGTTAGGTTTATTTAAAGAGCAAAAGATGTTAAAAAACAAATTGAAACAGTAAAATTAAGATTTGTAGTACTGAAGAGTATACCATACCAACCATGGTTAAAAAACAAATTGAAACAGTAAAATTAAGATTTGTAGTACTGAAGAGTATACCATACCAACCATGGTTCAGAGTTTAGAAATTGACAGATTGTTTTTAGTTCACTGGTATAAATAGTGTTCTTCTATTTTTCTTTAGCTAACAAAACTTAGGAAAGAATGCAACAGACAGGTACTATTTTTAGATGTAAAGATAATCAATATTGAATTTATTTACTTTTACAATAGTATTTTAAATAAAAAAGTACTTTAAATAATAAATTACCATATCTTGGGAATAGATTTCAAATAGAATTAAATATAAAAAATTTGAAAAAATCATGCTGGTGATCAGAATTACCTCGTTCAATTAGGAGCAAATCCGTCATACATATTTTGGAATCTCTCCTTGTCAAATAAAAAATATAATGTTAGGGCTTCCATTTTTGATACAATTAAGAATTACTTTTTCAGAATTTTTGGAGATAGTTGAACTACAAAAAGGGAATCACAGACTATATGAAAACATTATATAAATAATCTATTAGTAACATATATATATATATATATATATATATATATATATATATATATTATAATGGGGTACCCGCTTTTCTGCGTTGCAATCAAAGCGGAGATGCGCTGTCGGAATGCGCGGGCGACGCTCTCGTCGAGACGTGCGGACCGTGCGAGTCCTGCACAAATATGCCCAGCGCCGACGGGCCGATGATCTGGCGGTCTGCAAGGCGGGGCGGCCCTCCCCGTTAGAAATGTGTGCGATATCCGCCCGAAGACCCAGTGACCTCCTGCTCAGCCGCGCCTCCGGTTCGTCTATCTGCTCACGTGCTATCCCGCACACGTGCTGGGACAGCAGAGGCCAGCGGCTAAGATTCGGAAAGGAGATGCCGGCAAAGGGGAGAAAATGAATACGCGAGAGGATTAAATAACAAATCAAGTTTAATTAGAAAAGCAGATAAAAGTACACGGTTGCATTGACTAAAGAAGACGCGGCGTGGGGAGAGATAACTCCCCGACATACACATACACACGCTCTCTGTCTGTCGCACCATGCGGACTCGATATTCGAGCAGGCTCCTCGTCCGCCGACGGCGAATCTGCCCGTTTCGCACACATCGAAATTAGCGCCGATTGCTCATACATACCGTCGGCCGACGAGGAGGCGTCCCTTCTCGATAGATAGTCGACGGGCGACCTAGATTGGCGAGGCGCGACACCCACACACGCGATCGAAAAAGCAGCAAACGGTGTACGCTTTTCTGATCAAGTCGAGCAACACGCGCGTCACTCGCGACTAAACACCCTCGTGGCGCGTCAAGAATCGAGCTGTCGACTCGGTGCTGCAGGCTGCCGACGATCCTCATGAGGTACCGCTCGTTCATCTTCCGAGTTGGTGATCCGATGCTCGGTCGTTCGGACACTGGGCTCATCCTTGGCGAAGTAGCTCGGAATGCTTCCAAATACCGGTGCTAATCAGCGACGGAGGTTTACGATGTGTTTTTAAACAAAGCACATGTAAATTATTACAGCGGTGCTTGTGTTAATCGGCCGAGACCGGGATTATAACTCGGATCACCAAGTTACTAGTCCTTCGATCTTGCGATCGAACCATCGATGTCTAAAACTTGAATGACAGATTGTTTGCATGGAACACTTACTTTCATTGCCTTTCGTGCAATACAAATATATTATATAATATATATAATTCAATAAAAATGATGGGAAAGTATGTAAATGTAATTAGTATTTATTGCAATATAATCTATAGTGAACGTTTACATATTTGAAGATTACGAAAATGACGACCTCATAAGTTCAGATACTATAGTTGAATTTTATATTTTTTAAAAATTTTTAACTTTCATATATGAGAAAAGTATTTACTTTATTTAAATAAACATATGTATTTTAAGTATATAAATTACTTATTTTGAATAAATGGTTAGTTTATGGTATATGAATAAACCATTTATTTAAATGTAAAAAAATTTTTTTCACTATAGACTTATTTCTATGATATATTTTCTTTCTTGTATATGCTTGTTATAACTAACAAATAGAAGAAAATCACCAAAGAAAATAAATGTTATTAATTTATTCATTAATTCATTAATTGAAAATTATAAAAATAAATAAGATGTTAGCATCTGTTATTAATGCTCTTATACTTATGAATGTCCGGAAAAATCCTGTACTTTTCACTAATATACACTTTCTCAGAAGCAAAATTAATTGAAAGCATTTCTTGTTTAAAGTTCATAATGCAATAACTATTATCTTTCAAATACTTGGAAATAAAAAAAGTATGTTTGATAGTTTAATTGCCATAACTATATATTTATGTTTTGAATGAATAACTTTTTTGGCCTTTGAACTTGTTATTTGAAATAATAAAATATTTTATGTATTAAATTTCATTTTGCAATATTTCTCTATATAACTAAAATAATTAAGTTGAATCTGACACTGATCCTCATACAGCAAAGCGTCTAATACCTCGCCTTCAAAACTTTTTGGTTTTTCTGACTTCAAAACTTTTCGGCAATCCTTATCTTCAACTTTAAAATCACCACCTTTGAACCGTTTGAACTACCCATGACACGTTGATTCACCAATACATTCTACCCTATAAATTTCCGAAAGGAAAGAATAGGATTCAGCTCCACTTGTCCTCATATTAAAAAATAGAATCAGCACTTCCTGCTAATGCGGTTTATTTAGTTGGAAACTTGCCATTATTTTGCTCGATAAAGTAAACTATATCGAAAGAAATGGGCAAATATGATGCTGCAATGTTCTTGACAGATGAACAATCTACAAATATGAGACTAGTGATCTGATATTTCTGGCTGGAATTCACTGATAAGGCCATTATTTGATAAATCCTAGAAAGTTATTTGTACACCCAATACGTATATAGAAAAATACGTATATCGCGTTCGCGACCTTCTTTGAATAATTTTTGCGATTCAAAACATTTGCTCTTGACATTGACTTCTCACCAAATGCCTTCTGTAACATTCTGCACGTTTCGGTGGCAGATATCGATGATCGCGTCCACGTGCTATATACAACACCCATCAATATCGGCTAATCCCTGTTAATGCCCTTGAGTTTTTTATATTTACATATAAGCTAGTTAAAGGTCAAATATGATCATCTAGCATACTCGAAAAATATGAAAGGCAATCAAGTAGTTTTGGAAAAGTTTTACAGTCTACAATTAGTAGATTCTTCTAGGTCTATTGAATTTGTGAACATAGATTAATTGCTAACACTGGCCATCATGATTCTTTCAATGTTAACTTTATTTTATTGGTTAAAATATCGTATCAACTTAATCAGTTAATACATTTAAATATATATATATATATATATATATATATATATATATATATATATTATAAATAAAAACAGTTGATTCTATTAGCAAATATTTTCTTCTTTCAATTTGAATAAATTTATTTATTTAACATTGTTACTATTTGCTTTATTGTACTTAAAATTACAAAAATATTTCAAACAATAGTTATAGATCTTATTAAAATACATTTTTTGTACCATGCATTTATTTTCTATAATCAGTATTTTTCGAGAAAAATGTATTCGAAGTTATCTATATGTCGTATAAACGTAGAATTATTCAGGAGATCACGAGACGGAACTGTTCAACTCTTGTTTAAAAATATATAGTTATCCAAAAAATTGTATAGAATAAAAAATATGTATTTTAATGAGCTCTATGTTTCTGGTTTTAACTTTTTTTATTTTCGAAGATAAATTCAACAAACCATGCTTTTTATGGAGTTTTGATGGATTTAGGAATAAATATTAAATTTCGGTCTAATGTTATTATGATAATTGTAATTGACGCTTCAAAAAAGATAAGTATAATATTCTTCAGAAAAATAGGGTAACAGGATTAAAACAATGTAGCCATACAACTGCCGCTGTTTCAGCGGAACCTCAAGATGGAGATGTTAATTTTGGCTCTCCAATGGTAATTTTATCAGTAGATAAAATTACCTATAGGAATATAGATTTCGGTAGTGAATTATTTATAGAGATATTATTTATCTTTTTAATGAATCAGTTACACTATTAACTCAAGTTAAGCTGAGACAGCGGATGTTTATATATACAAAGGTGGATTGGTAAGTTTCCAGCCTGACCAAGAGATGGCGTCACTAGACCTACCTTGAGGTGGTGTTCTATAGTACCATCCTTAGATAGCTTTTAGCTATAGTTTCAGACCGATCACCATGTCAGTTTAGATTTGAGAGCACGCTGAACAAGACGCCTCTGTCTTTTCGTAAAAATGGAAAAGCTGGAAAATCGTACTGACATCAAATACTTTTATTTGAAGGTGTTAACGTCGAAGGAAATTAAAGAAGAGATGGACTCAACACTGGGGACATCCTCCCCACCATATTCAACCGTTAAGCAGTGGGTTTCCGAGTTTAAAAAGGGTCGTGTGAGCACCTCTGATGAGCCTCGCTCAGGACGGCCCATTGAGGTCACAACTCCAGATATGATCGAAAAAATCCATCAAATAGTGCTGAAAGACCACAGATTAAAAGTGCGTGAGATAGCTGAGACCTGTATGATGTCATATGAACGTGTACAAAACATTTTGCACCAACATTTGTATATGGAAAAGCTCTGTGCAAGATGGGTGCCGTGTTTGCTAACAGTCGACCAAAAATTGATTCGAAAGAACATTTCTACCGCCAATTTGGCGTTGTATAAGCGTAATCCAAGCGAATTTTGGCATCGATTCGTAACCGTTGACGAAACTTGGGTTTTTCACTACACTCCTGAAACCAAACAACAGTCTAAACAGTGGATTGGACCAGGGGAACCAACTCCAAAAAAGGCAAAAACAATTTTTTCGGCGAACAAGGTTATGGCTACTGTTTTTTGGGATGCAAGAGGTATTATATACATTGATTACTTTGAAAAGGGTAAAACTATCACTGGTAAATACTACGCAGACTTATTGCAACGTTTGAGCCAGGAAGTGAAAATTAAACGACCCTATCTGGCGAAGAAAAAAATCTTGTTTCATCACGATAACGCACCAACGCACACATCAATATTTGCGATGGCTAAAATAAAGGATCTGAAGTTGAATTGATGCCGCACCCTCCCTGCTCTCCAGACCTAACCTCGAGTGACTATTATCTGTTTCCTAACCTCAAAAAATGGCTTGGCGGTAAGAGGTTTGCGGACAATGAAGAAGTAATCGAAGTTGTAAATGAGTATTTTGAGAAGCTTGACAAATCAGTCTATAGAGATGGCATTACTAGACTAGAACACCGCTATGAGAAATGTATCAGCCTTGGAGGAGATTATGTTGAGAAATGAAAAAAAATTCTTAAAAACGTTGTTTTTCTTGGTCAGGCCGGAAACCTATCAATCAACCCTCGTGTATATATATATATATATATATATATATATATGTGTGTGTGTGTGTGTCTGTGTTCTACTATGCTATATCTACTACTTTTCACTTATCTTTGACTTTCTTTCATTTCTTCTTTTTGTCCTTTTTTCTGATTTTACGCACGCCTTCCGCTTGCCTGTCTGTCAGTCTTCTCTGACGTCCCTTTCCCGATCTTCCATCACGTCCTATTTTCTTTCTATCTATTCTATCTCTATTTTACCACACCTTCTGCCCTCAGCGATCCAGACGAGAGTGATCCGCATCGCGAACCTTCCAAAAATTTAAAAGAAGTTACATACGACGGCGGACGACTGTGGTCGGGCGGTTCCAGATGCAACCCTGTGGCGTCAAATACATATAAGATCACGCCACTCACTTCAATCACGTAATATAAAGAATTTTATCTGTGTCAATATATACTCCTATGTAATATAAATAATCTGAACGAAAATAGCAATGGGAAGAGCAGTATCAAATCTTGTTTAATTTTTTTATTATTCATTTAACTGTAGCGATCAGTATTTTATTAAACTGTGCAAAGAATTTTCTTATTTTAGTACACAACTTCAATTTAACTAATTATAATAATACAAAAAGTACCTCTTATTCTTCAATTTAAACGCATTGTTACTTAAAAATAGCTCATTTTAAAATGCTGAAACTTGTTAAATTTTTATTAAAAACTAAATTTAAATTCATGCTTAGTTTATGGTGAGGTTATTCATAACAACAAATTGAATTATATCTATTACATGAAAACAAATTATTTATTTTATTCATAATTCATGTTTCTCGTATTTCAGATACTTAATTTAAGTATCGATTGTTAAATTATAATTGTGATCTTACGTAGTTTTAACTTTTCACTAAAGTAAATTGGTATGTATTGTCTCTAAAGACTAAGAATTTTTATTATTGATAAATCAACTTGAGTAATAAATTGATTTTCCACGAGAAAAAAAATTATTTGATTTGTCTAAGTCTTGTTAGATTTAACACTAATTTTTCTTAATAGTATTCTATAAGTAGTATTGACTTTTCTTCAAGGAATATAACTTGGCGTTGGATTGCAATGCAAGTATAGACCAGTTCATCTAAGTATCACATATTGTAACATTTGTCAAAGTTTAAATCTATCTTTCATATGTAACAAAAATAAATTTTAATATTAATTATTACTAACTTTACTATTTATTTGTTTTTCTTTTATGACTAGTTTTATTACCCCCTTCGCTTATTTAATAATAAATATGTTCTTTAAAGTTTTTTTTCTTCTTCCTCTTCATTATTACTTTTTATTAATGCTTGCCTTTATCATAGACTAAAATATCACGTTCATTGTAAAGGGACGGGAGACGAAGCCGAACACAAGGTGCGGTAGCGAGCGCGCGAGCGGCTTAAGGTTAATTGTATGGAGAAGGCGCTAGGGCGCCTTGTGACCCGACACAAATCCCCCCCTAAACCGGACTTCGTCCGCTGTTACGCCGGTCCTCTTCTGTGACCTCTTCCGCATCGTGCTTTCATCTTCTCTTGGTAAGTGTGCGTCATTGGTTCACATAGGCCCTACGCGTTAGCCGTTTTTCCTAGTACCGACCCCCTTTCTTCCCCGTTTTTTCTAGTGCCGAGTCCCTGCTCTCTCCACATGGTCCTCTCCTTGTCTCTTGCTTCCCTAGTCAGATTTTCCACCATTCTCCGGGCACATCTTCATCCTCGCGAGGGTCTCCAACGACAACCAGACTAAAGCTCTCATTGAAAGCTTCCGGGACCCTCCACGAACTGGCCGTGGGGTTACCACTGTTATCAACGCTACGTCAGCTCGACTACGTCCGGAGCATTGTTTCATGGTTGATGCGTAGGTAGTGGTCGCGCGAAAGCGCAATCCGTAGCGTGGCAAGTCGCAGGACCTCGATCGCGGTTCGGATGGGCCACCCAATGTATCTCTTGTACGCTCGTTCTGTTTCACGGTCTTAAGGGCCAGGCCTGGGACCTAGCGCATCGCGTGGGGAAGGGATATATCGTTTTAGCTACGACACATGTACCTTCGCGTTTTACCGCCTCGAACCTGTGTTGAGTACGTAATCATCTGAGAAAGTTGATCGGAAATCCGAACGGGGTCTTCATACTTGAGAACGAACTTCGAGGAGAACTTCTGGATGCCACTTGATAATGCGTATACCTTTCTTAACACCTAGTCCCCCACACCGAATCCCATATCTCTTCTACCTCTGTTCTAATATATTTTCCGAGTGGTTCACGCCCCGTCGATTTGGAGGATGACAAGGTGTCTCAGCGCGTTTCACAGTCGCGTCCGTTCCTTACACGCTTGTGGGTTGATCCTCTTTACTATGTGGCGTGTTTCTACTTCTCACGTTAGACTTTTCACCGGCTGTGGATTCCGACCAAAGTTGAAAAATGTCGATGATACTTTGGTCGACGTTTGTGTCGTTAATGGCGGAGTTGGTGCAGATACATGTCCCAAATTTGATGGACCAATCTTACAAATTTTGAGATCATGAGTTTGATTATCCAACTCGGTCCTGTTGTTACTCAGGAAACAGTTGGGCATATTTCATCGGAACCAAACAAACTCTTCAAAAGCCTTAGCGACCACACGCTGTCGGCTCTCTTCAATGCCTTTAGTTCGACCCAACAATTGAACAGATCTTGGAACACTAAGATGTATTTGTATTGCCCCTTGCTTGGAGGAAGCTCGACGACAGTCATATGACTCGGCGATAGTCACCATGACCCATGGTTTCTCCACGACGTGGTGGGCCACCAGTCCCTGCGGTCCCGCTTGCGCGGATTTGTTTAATTGGCACTCAGGGCACTGGGGAACGTATGTGTTCATATCATGGTTAATCTCTTGCCTGTCGTACTCTCTTGTGATCCTGTCGTAGATTTTCTTACGAACCAAGTTGCCAGTTGATGGTTCTACGTGCGTCTCACGCAACATTCTATCTCTGTGCTCCACTGATACTACAAGCTTCTAATACATTTGGTCTTCTATCACATTTTCCAAAATGGGTTCCACTCTCCGCCTATAAAACATCCCATCACGTAGACCCCAACCTAGGAACTTGTACGGAAACTCTATGACGTCCTGGATTCTCTGAGTCTACCACTCGTCTTCATTGAGCTTGGATGCCGCGATTTCCTTGAATTCGTTCTGCAACATCTAGGACAACGCGTTCGGAACATAGTGGATCGCTCCCCGCCTGAAATTCCATTGCTGCATCTTGAGGGGCCAGCGGGATAGGCGACCAGTCGGTTTCTTCAAGTTGCGGAGCCAACGGAACGTACTATGGTCCGTGATCGCTGTGAATTTATACCCTTCCAAGTGAACATTCCTTTCAATACACGGCTCACGTATACCATATGGTCCAATTTGACCCGGATTGGTGCATTTAAACTCCGTGAGTAAACTGAGTTGGTAAAAATATTTTTTCCTATATTGGTACAACATTTCTTGATCACCTAGTCAAATTTGAGCGTCATATCTCCATTAATGTGTGTTTGTCAGCTGTTTACTTACGACGCAAAAAATTTATCTGGCGATATTGACTATGGACTCATGGTGCGTTCCCCGAAACGGATTTTTGAGTTTCGGAAAGAAGAAAAAGTCACAGGCAGCCAAGTATGGCAAATACGGTGTCTGAGCAATGACTTTCATTTCGTGTTTGGCTAAAAAATCAGACACAATTATGCTGGAATGTGCCGGCGCATTATAATGGTGAAAAAACCATAAATTATCTGCCCACAAATCCGGTCGTTTACGACGAATTGTTTCACGTAGACGCCTCAAAACAGCCAAGTAGTATTTCTTATTGACCGTGTGACCTCCTGGGATACACACTAATGGAGATATGGTGCTCAAATTTCAAACGGACATCAAGAAAGGTTGTACCAATATAGGAAAAAAAATTTTACCGATTCAGTTTACGCGCGGAGTTTAAATACACCAGTCCGGGTCAAATTTGATCAGATGATACAATCGGGTGCTCCTCGTCTTCTCCCTCCTATCGGGTAGTTTCTCACATCGTACGGAACCGAGAAGGGCTTTAAAAAGTCCGACCGCGCAAGGACGGGCGTCGTTATTAGTGCATTCTCTAGCTTATTGAAAGCCTCTTCTTGGTCTGGTTCCCAAATCTATGGTTGCCTCTTCCATAATAGTTTAACTAGTGAGATTTCTAACTCTTAATCCTTATTAATAAACCTTGACTATCAGTCAACCTTGCCCAGGAACCGACGCAGCTGCCTTACGGTCATTGGAGCTAAATGTTTTAGTAATGGCCATACCTTCTCTAGGCCCGGTCTTAAATCTGCGCGGTTGAACAAGAAATCGAGGTACGGCACATCTGAAGATCAAAATTCATATTACTTCCTATTCACAGATAGTCCTGCTCCTTTGAGTCTCTTTCGCATGCGCTTTAATCAGAACATATGGTTCTCGAACGATTCTGTAGCTACCATAATATCGTCTAAGTATCCAAATACGTTGGGTTCATACTCCAAATAGAACCACTCATCGATGAGATGATGATCTACTTTCAAAAGCTATTTAGTCTTCCGCAGCTAGTCCAAGATGCAATCCATAGTTGGTAGCAGGTAGGCGTGTTTGATGGTAACGGCGTTCAGATCTCTGTAATCTACACAGAAACGGAACGAACCGTTGGATTTCTTCACAATGACAGGTGCGTTGCTCCACTTACTGATCGAGCGTTCGGTAATTCCTGTTTCAAACTGTTCTTTACCTCTTCTTGCTCTGCTTGCTGCATCATTGGTAACATGCGTGTCGGCCGGTGATTGACTAGGATTACGTTCTGCACCTTGATACTATATTCGCTCAACGTGGTCGCTCCAAGTTGTCCAACGGCCTCTGGCACTAGTCTGCGCACGAAGTGCTTGACTATAGCTTTCTGGTCCTCGCTGGTTTCGACGATATCCGCTTATTCATCTGATATAGCTTGTTCTTCTTCTTCCTCGGCTTGTTTCACGCGGCTGAACTCTCTCCATTTCCCATCCCGTACATACTTCATCGCCTTGCCCCGCCCGGCTAAATTCTCTCCATTTACCATCTCGTACACCCCACAATTCAGATACTAGACGGACTTAGTTCTCCCAAATCTGAGAAAAGTCCATCCCCAAAATGACATCATGGTTCAAAAAGCATATTGTCTTGGCCGACAAGTCTAACTATACCATCCACCTTACTGGGGTCGTCCCAGTATCAATTAATCAGGGGGTGTAGCATTTGGCCACTTCAGCGGTGGTAACTCTATTTTCCTTATACAATAATTTAATCTTTAATGAACACTTCCTGATACTTTCTCCGGCTTGAACACTTCTATCAAATTTCTCACCTTTGTTGTCGGTAGAACAATTTTATAACTAACATTTCTCCTGGTCTTTATTTGACCTACCCAATATTCCGCGGTCTCATCGATCCATTGCTCACCATACAGAACATGGATTCTGGTCTTAGATTTTTTTACATTTTGAGTTAGTTATTCAAGATTTTAAAATAAATTAAAATTTATATTTTATTTATAACTTTACATAAAAACTATTATAATGTTGTTTAAGAATTTAAAATTATCTGTATTCGTTTTTTAAATAAGTTTTAATTGTGAATTCTATTTTTATACTAATAAAAATTTATTTTAAGATTATATTACGAATAAACTTACAGTCTTGAGTTGATTATTCCTATTTCTTTTATAAGAGCAATCGTCGCTCACAAACCCCGGCGGGTGCTTCGCCCTGTAACCCGCCTCCCAGCTCTATATTTCTTTCTAACAAACTTTATCAATTTAAAATTTGAAAGTAATCATTTAATTTACTTTAAGGTTCAAATAACTAACACAGAAATATCCTTAGTAGAAAACTGACGATCTTATATTTTTTCGATTCAGCGCGATTACATTTTGTCATAATCAAATTATTTCGGAGCTAATGCGATCAGAACTCAGGACTTTTAAGTATAAATCCTGTATATATCAGCTCACTTTATGCAAGTATAATTACAGAGAAAGAATTTTACATTTTTCAGTTCTTCTATTTTTGTTCACGTTTTTAAAGATATGAAAGACACTCCTTATATAAGAAAATCGTAGGTTGTACACGACAGCAAAGACGTTTTCCGGCAAGGTTATGTTTGTCGCTCGAGAATAGCGAGGCATGCTTCCTTGTGTCACAATATACAATTTTCTTTAATATTATAGATTATGTGCATTTATCATAAATTACTTTACAAAATATATAATTTTATTAATATAAACCACATATTTTGTAAATATTTATTTTTATTAATTTGGAGTTATATTTTATTAACATACTTCTGCAGCGAAACTATTTGATATAATAAGAACATTATTTGAAAAATTGGAAAATAAATTAGAACTTCAGAGATATATGGTAAAACAGTCTTCAATGTTTAAAGTGCTGGCTACAAGTAAAAACTTATTTGGATCTGTATCAACCTATACTATGGAAGTAATTGAAAAATCGTATGTACTGGAAATGTTAAAAAAATATCTTTTCAACACGAAAGTAATATAATATATTTAAATATATTTAAAAATTAATAAATCTTTTTCTATTATATAAATTTATCAACATTCTAAAAAGTAATATTTATAGGCTTCAATTGATAATAAAATATATAACTTGTGCAAAGGAGTACCTCAAGGATTAATATTATCAGCAACCTTGTGTGACATTTATTATGCACATATGAGGCAAAAATATTTTAGTAATTTTGAAAAGTATGGCTCTATTTGTACTTATGTGGATGACAGTATATATATAACAAAAAATTTAAATCAGGCAACACTGTAAATCTAATGGAATTTTTTAAATAATTGTTAAATATTGATTCTTGCAGTATTTAAGCTCACATAGATTGTTATATACATCATAGGATATAATTATGTTTTTTCAGATATCAGAGTTTACTTAATAAAGGAATTCCAGAATATAGCTGTTGGTTTCATAAAATAAGACTAATAAGTAATAGAAATATTTGTATGAGCAATAGTGCAAATGAAGTAACTCATCTCAATTACTTGGGCTGGAAAATTAACTCAAATTCTCTAGAAGTTGAGCCTAAGTACAACATAGCTCGATATTCCATAACCTTTACATCACTTTCTTATTTGTGAGTTAAATTTAAAAAAATATAACATCTTTTCATATTTTAATATAAATAAAATATTTATAAAATATATTTCTCTAGAACATTCAAAAAAAAATTGGAAAATTTAGCTTCATTAAAAATGAATAAACTTATAATGTCCAAAGAAGTAAATCATGAAGAAAAAATATTTAATAATATTAAAATTATTTCCATGCAACAAGCTAAGCGTTGTTATGCATTGTTAAATTCTTTAAATTTAAAAGTAAAATTAGTTATTAAAATTATCCATCTAACTAATTATAGAATTATAAAAAACATTGGAAAATTAACAAATTGGGGTAATTATCATAGAAGAATACTATTTATTATAGTTTGTACTAAAAACTTATCTATTTAAAATATTTATATGTAATATTAATTATACATTACATATTTCAGATCAATTTGAAAATGAAAAAAATAGAAAATATTTAAAATACATCCTTTGGAAATCTTTTTATGATATTTTTAATAAAAAGAAAAATTATTTTGTAGATTTAATTAAAGAATTCAAAAAAATGTTAATGAGATATTCTGATACTATTAAATTAATAAAATAAACTCTTTAATTATAAATTTGAATAAATAAGATTCTACAAACTATTGAAGTTATTATTTTTTATCAGATATTTTACTTTACAGTAATTTTATTTATATTTTATTTAATGCATTTAATTAATTTCTTTTGGAGTTTGTAACTGATTTATCATATGTCAAATCACATAAAATTGTTACTTGATAAATCGTGTAACAAATGATGAAAAACCATATGATTTTTTATACTACACGGATATTTATACTGTATTTTTTTAAAAAAATGCCAGTTGCCTGGATTTCATATTTAATTTTTTTGAAAAATGGACATCATTTGCCTGGAAATTCAAATTGAATTTTTCATAACACTACGTCGTTTGCATGGATTCTAAATTTTATCTAATTATATCAGAGATAATTAGGGTAATCTGATTTTTTGTTGCATTTTTCAGAAACATGACATTATTTTTATTTACGTATAGGATGACATTTTTTAAGCACATGTAAGCCGATATTCCATGTGATTCCATTTATTTTAAGCACATGTAAGCAGACATTTCATGTGAAATAAGCAATCCTTATGGACTGCCTACGTTTGTTTTTCAAGTTGTGCAAAGTGTGCCACTCCGAGTTTTCTATGATATTTTACTCATGTACTATAGGAAAAGAATTTGTTCGAATATATTAATTTATTATTAAAATTAAATCTAAATTGAATCATATTTTGATAAACTGATAAAAATAATATTTATTAATAAACTGAATATTTAAAAAAAAAAGTATTACTTGTACATATGGAAACGAAATTTAAATCTACAAAAGTAGTCAAGAGAATAAATTAAATAAATGAATGTCAAAAAATATGTAACCAAAAGATCTTTACTGTTCAACAATCGAATCTACAATGTCTTTCATTATTCTTCTTTTTGAAAGCACTAAGCACATCATCATCATCACATCGCGCTTCTCCCTTTAAACCAATCGCACTTCTGTTCCTTTCCTCTCTCTTTTTGTCTTTTGTTCTGAGTATAGCCAGAACATTTGATCTAGGCTCGAGTTTCAGTGCCATTGTCCTTGTTTTGAATTAATTATTCTTGTTGCGACACTTGAATTCGATTTATAGTGATATTACCAGATTAATAAATATTTTTTATTGGTCTTACAGTCCAATCAATTTCAACCAAAAATAAAATAAAATAAAAATAAAAATAAAAATAAAATAAAAATACTAACTAACTAACAAAGAATAACACTTTACTAACAAAGAATTTTTTCAGCTAATATTTTATTTTCAGATTAGTCTACGGGGGTGAATATAAACAAGGACAGTCTGACTGTCATTATCATTTAATTTAATTTTTAATTTAATTTTTATTTTTAATTTTTATTTTTTATTTTTATTATTTATTATTTGTATTTCTTATTTTTTATTTTTTATTGTTATTTTTATTTTTTATTTTTTAGTTTTTATTTTTATTTTATTTTTATTTTTATTTTTATTTTATTTTATTTTTGGTTGAAATTGATTGGACTGTAAGACCAATAAAAAATATTTATTAATTTGTATATGGGCAGTCGACAGAAGTACAATTCAATTGTTTTAAAATAGAAGGTCTATTTAACTTAAATTAAGGGGTATATCATGATTTATTTTAGAGAAATTTATTGTAAATATGGTAGTACTATTAAAGATTATTGTTCAAAATGGATTAAAATGAATTTAAAAGTTGTAATTCTTAAAGAAAAACTTACATTCCTTATTAGATGCAAGAAATCAAATATATTTCCGGTACACATTAATAATAGATTTCATGATGAATATTTTTTGCAGGTTTATAGTAATAATGTTTGTTATGATCTAAAGAAAAATATTTTCTTTTTCAAAAATAAATTACTTAATTTAGAAATTAGAGATTTACATATTCAGATTCATTCCTTAAATAGATATTTATTAAAGATTAAACATTATTTATATCAAAATATAGAAAGAAATGAATTACATGAATTTTTTCTTGGTCAAAACAAACATTTTATTAAGACAAAATATATTAATAGACAAACACTAAAAAGGAAATTTGAATGTTTAAGAAATAAAAAACAATTTCAAAGCTATCAATTTAACAATGCAAACAATAAAAATTGGTTTAAGAATCTAACTGACAAGGAGATACCAAATGAAGTAATAAACATCATGTCTAAAGGTGCCAAACATGGAATATTATATTGTAAAAGTAATCTCCCGATCAAAGAAATCATCGCGGAGGTTGAAAGTAATCTTTTTGGTTTAAATGATGAAGTAAAAAAGGAATGTAGGGCATCTTTGGTTAATGTCATTAGTAATTTTAAAAGAGAAAATAAATTTGATAATTTTTTAAATAGTAATTTTATACATGATTTGATTACCGCGAAGAATTTTTTGAAAAATAACCCTAATATAATCTTCCAAAAGGCCGACAAAGGTAATGTAACTGTAGCTTCCAATAAAATTGATTACATAAATTGTATAAATAATATATTAAATGATGATAGTACTTATTTGAAGATTGGTAATCCACATATCATTAAGCTACAAAATAATTTGAAAGAGTTATTAAATAATTGGAAAAGAAATGAATATATAAATGATACTACATATAAGTATTTAAAATGTGAAAATGGAACTGTGGCAAAATGTTATGGGCTTCCCAAGATTCATAAAGAAAATCTGACATTTAGAATAATAATATCTTCCATAGGTTTCCCAACTTATAATATTGCTAGATTTTTGTCTAATATATTGGTTAAGATAGTTGGAAGAACTAGTTCTTACATTAAGGATAGTTGGTGTTTTTACAATGAAATGAAAGATATTGTTATTCCGAAAAACTACAAGATGATTTCATTGGATGTAGTATCTTTGTTTACAAATGTACCTTTAGAGTTGTTAAATGATATTATACAGGAAAAGTGGAATGAAATTAATTTGCATACAAAATTGACAATGAATGAATTTATTAAAGCAATTAATTTGGTTTTTAATAACACAATTTTTTCATTTGATAATAAATTTTATGAACAAAAATACGGATGTCCAATGGGGTCGCCTTTGTCACCGGTTATAGCTAATTTAGTTATGGAAAAGTTGGAAAGTATAGCCTTGTCAAAATTGCTTTTTGAACCAATGATATTTAAGAGATATGTTGATGATATCTTTACAATTGTTCCAGAAGTTTTTGTGGATGAAATGGTGGATGTTTTCAATTCTGTACATGACAGAATTAAATTTACAAGGGAGGTTGAAGTAAATAGTCAGTTAAGTTTTTGGACGTTAATGTGATTAGATGTAGTAATAATAAGGTAAAACTTAATTGGTACAGAAAGCCTACTTGGTCAGGTAGGTTTTTAGATTTTAATTCACACCACCAATTCGGAAACAAAATTGGGGCATTGAGGGGTGTCATTGACAGAGCAATTAAATTGTCACATAAAGATTTTAGACAAAATAATTTACAGATAGTAAGAGAGACTTTTATTAATAATGGCTATCCAATTCAATTTATTAATAGATTGATTGCTGAGAGATTGTTTGAAATTTATAATACCGAAAATAGACATAGTGCAGGAATTGATTTTAACGGAGGCAAAATTATTGTCTTACCATATGTTCGAGGATTATCTGAAAGAATAAAAAGAAATTTTCGGAAATATAACATTCAAATTTTCTTTAAAAATCGCAATAATTTAAGTAGATTGTTTAATAATTGCAAAGATAAGGATGATTTATGCTTAAAATCAGGAGTTGTTTACAAGATTAATTGCATGGATTGTGATAAATACTATATTGGACAAACAGGTAGATATTTAAAAAAGAGAATTTATGAGCATAAATATAGTTTACGTAGCTCACATATTACTTCTGGTTTAAAAGAGCATTGTTTAAAGTTTTTACATTCTTTTGATTTTGTGAATGTGGATATTTTGGAATATGGTATTAATAATAAGTATAAACGGGAGAGTCTTGAAAGTATTCACATTTCCAAGAATCGAAATAATGTGAATTTAATGTTAGAGTCTGGTAGATTGGACAGTGTTTATCATTCCTTATTAAATTGATTGGTTTTGGACAATTTGTGTAGAGGGGGAATTTATATTTAATTTACGAAATTTGGTGGTGGGGATGAGTATATATAGATTAGAATATAAGGTTTAGATTAGTCCCTGATGAGGAGCCGTAGCGAGCTCGAAACGTTGGACAAGTCTTCAATTAGGTAAGGGTGTTGGGGACAGTCAGACTGCACTTTACTAACAAAGAATTTTTTCAGCTAATATTTTATTTTCAGATTAGTCTACGGGGGTGAATATAAACAAGGACAGTCTGACTGTCATTATCATTTTAATTTAATTTTTAATTTAATTTTTATTTTTAATTTTTATTTTTTATTTTTATTATTTATTATTTGTATTTCTTATTTTTTATTTTTTATTGTTATTTTTATTTTTTATTTTTTAGTTTTTATTTTTATTTTATTTTTATTTTTATTTTTATTTTATTTTATTTTTGGTTGAAATTGATTGGACTGTAAGACCAATAAAAAATATTTATTAATTTGTATATGGGCAGTCGACAGAAGTACAATTCAATTGATATTACCAGATATTACTTTGTAGGGTTTATGGCAAGTACACTTCGTGATAAAGCACACGCCGCTTAATACTGAGCGTTTTTCGCCGTACGGAATGTAAGGTGATAAAAAATAATCAAGACAATTCAGTAAGATAACACATTTATTTTATGAAGATTTGTCGACTGTATACAGGGAGATGCTTCCATTGAACTAAAATATTACAACGAGAATTGTGGTTCAGATTTCTCTACATGGGTGAGACATGCCTACAAACATATACATTAGTGTGCGAAATACGATATATCGAGCCCGTTTGCGCATGCGTATGCATACAGCTTAGCTCTAATTGTAGGCTTGTCGTTACATCACTGCGCCCTAAAAATTAATTTGCTTACAAGCTAGAAAAAATTGCATGAGGGTATTTTTTTATTTATAATATTACATATATACATAGCAGGCATATTTTTCTAAATATTATGACGTAATGCTCGCTTTTTACAATTCTTGCTGCCTCTTTACGTAGCTAAATTTGTGATTGCTCTGGCAAGGATAGCATGAAACTTTTTATCTGAACGTATATAGTGAGTTGATATCATGATATGTTAAAACGAATTTAATGACTATCGCGCGAGTCTTCTCTTACCCAGACAGTTTACAATCATTATTGCTGATACAGCACGCACGCTGACGTTAATGAGAAACTCCTTAATCTGCCTGTAACAGTTTAATTTCACTGTATTTGACCTACTACATAAGATGATGTGAAAATTCGTTGTGCAGTGATTCCATGATTCTCTACTAACTTCGTATTGGGCATATTCGGCGTTAATGATAAAACATACGGGTTGATGGTTTATGTCCAAATACCGTAAAGACTTACTTTCCTTGACTTGGAAACAAAAGTAGCCGTCGCCCATGGGAATATGAGTTTCCCGGTCTATATAAGTGTAATTCTCGAAAATAAACTTTTTCATAATTCTAATACACGAAGAATACGGTGCGACTCATATGATAAGCTGAATGCTTTAAATTCACAATTATTCAGTACTGATAGGTAAAAAATATAGTCTGCCTTTAATATTGCTCAAATGTGTCGTGCACTGCTCCTAGATATACGTTTTTCAAATTGCAGGACTCCGTGATGATAATAATGATTTTATTAAAAAAATCGAGGTTCATTAGGGCGAGGGTTTGCCCTAAGCATCGATTTATCTGAGCTTGGAGCACATGCTCTACAATGCTCGACTCAGGTTGTACGTGATTTGCGTCGTAGAATATGGGCATAAAACGGAAGCGCTTGGCCTTCTCAATCATTCGATAAGATCCGTCTTGGCCAATGTAGCGAGAAAACGATGCGTCCAACTGAATGCGAATTCCATTCAAAACTCATTGTTGGTCGTGCGAAAAAATTCCACGAACTGTTTAACAGTAATGGTCGCGGTAATGAATTTTACTGTGTCGAAGCAGTGATTAACTTACCGTACAGTCTGGTGAAGTGGGTATGCGCTAAACGGATCCAGATGATCTCTTTCTTCCTCTGTGCACGTCACCGGTTTAACTTTTATAGAAGTAAGATTTTGTGGAGAATCTTTTCCACTCTGAACTGCCCTGATTTTGGGGCGTTGTGGCATTTGTGCATTATTTTCCTCTATATTTTGACAAGAGTACTAATTTCCAGTCCTCTGTATCGGGTCTTAGTGTTGATGAATTGGGGCGGTGTTTGTATAATAGACCAATTGCAGACTTCAATCCGCGAATTTCCGGTTGTCAGTTCAATTGATTTATCTTCTTGGTGTATCATTTATCTTCGTCTACGGTACTGTTTGTCGTCGAGAGGGAAGCAATATGTAATGAGATGTCGGCAGGCGATCGGAATAACGCATCCAATACTTTATGGAACGCATCTATACTATGGATAACTTCTATATTTTAGGCTTGTAAAGCCTTGCCTCAGCGAGCCAAGCGTCCTGCCGGATTGTTCAAGGTATGTAACCACTTTAGTCTGCTGTACTCAGTTCTGATCGTAAAAACCTCGCCTAACAGGTAACCACGACATTTTTTAACAGTGAATAGCACCGCTAAACATTCTCTCTCTGTCACTGTATAATGGACTTGGGGCGCAGTTAGCATCATACTGTCATACGCTATAGGATGCTCTTCTCTCTAGATTATCTGGCTCAGCACAGCTTCTAGAGCGTATGTGCTGGCATCTTTTTGTAATGTATAGGAGCTGTTTGATACAGGCCTCGCTAATACGGATGCTGGCATCAGTTAGATTTTTAACTTTTCACAGGCGTTCTGCTGCTCGCTTTCCCAGATCTATGACACGTTGTTCTTAATAGTTTCATCAGGGGTAGCTTGATTTCTGTCAGGTTTTCTATGAAACGGGCATACCACCCAACCATCCCTAGAAATGCTCGGAGCTGTATGATGTTGGAGCTGGATATTCGCTCACTGGTTGGACTTTGTCTGGATCGCTCCGCAAGTCATTCTTGTCAATGATAAATCTAAGGTATTTCACTTCGGAACAGCACAATTGAAGTCCCATGTCCTTGAGGCGCTGTAGTACTGCCATCAGTTTCTGTGTATGTTCCTCGAACTAGTTTGTGGCGACAATTATATCCTCCATGTACACAAAAACTGAGAGTGTCCTTTTTCAACTCAGTTGAAAATACTCTTTATCAACAAGGAATGTGTGTTTTTTATGTAATTGTTAATATTATCTACATTATTATTAGTAAATTTGTTTATTAATACTTAAACATACCGTTTATTAGTCTTGTTATCTCTTCTCATCTAGTTAATCAAGATATCGTAACTATTGACTCTCACTCAAGCGAGTCCTAGTAATATGACAACCCTCTGCCTGTATAGTGTATATTGATGCTCAGGATGTCCTCCTTATTATTTTCTTAAAAAATATTATTACTCGTCCAATTCTTCTGAGTTTAATTTCTACCATTCTGTGGTAATTCCACCTTTCTGTGATAATTTTTGACTTTCAAGAGAGTCACTTTGTAACGTTTCCCTTTTCCCTTCGGGATAGCTTACGCGATAGCGCCAGGATCGTTTTGAAAGGAAAGGGAATTTAGACAGGATCGGGAAAAATCACGTTTATTCGATTGTGTTTAATGTAGTAATAATAACAAAATATATTATTTTAAAAGAGAATACAAAGAATAAAAGTTATATAAGCAAAATCTTAACAGTCTTTTCTGGCTTCTAGCCCTCCGATCTGCAACAGACAAGACAGAATTTTATGTTAAAAACCTTATACTATACCTTATTACACTAGTTGTCGCACGCTGCTTAATTCTAAACGGTATTTAAAATCTTAATTTTAAACGTACTTAATATAATAATCTCGCACACTATATTTATACACACTATTACTGGGGCTGGGGGGAGTTTGGGGAAAGAACGTAGCCTGCTGGTCTATTACACCCAGGATCAGAGCTTTGTTCGTGTATAGGAGTGAGACTGCTGAGCTTTAACGGAGCGCCGCGCACCCAGAATCAAGTCTCTTTGAGGGATAGTAAGGCCGCTAATCTTTAATGAAGCGCCACGCAACTAGGATCAAGCCTTACGAAGGTGCAGGAGGGATTTTTGGTTAGGCCGCTGGTCTTTAACGGAGCGCCGCGCAACGAGAATCGCGACTCTACAATTCAGGATTTTCGGACAGGCAGTATTTACTGGAGCTCTGGAGGCAGGATAGCTCTAGGGAGCTTCTTTCGGCCGTATCGCCGAGAGAACTACTTTTGGGGCGGAAAACTCGCCCTTTTATACATGAAAAATTAGTCGATCGGGTGTTTACGCCACCGTTCGACTAATTTCGTATTGAGCCGCTGAAAAATAATAATAATAATTTTATAATATTAAAATAATATTAATTACTTAAAATTATATTAATTATACATCTAATTCGTGACTTTGCCCTTGAGAGTGCTCGTATTGTTATAATCCTTTCGGCATAATTTCGTTCTCTCGGGTCTTGTTTATTCCAATAATAATAAGAATAATTATTATTATAACCAATAATAATAATAATAATTGTTAAAATAATAATTAACTTGGTATTTTGCGTCCTTGGCGACGTTCGTATCGCATATAATTTATATATAATAATTCTAACTCTGGTTTTCTTAATTTATTTAGCTCGTGTTATAATAATATCTAGGTATTATAATACCTTTCAAGATGATATTATTTTAACTATCTATTTAATATTAATGAACGATAGTAATAATTATTATTAGAAAATAATAACAATTAAAATACTAATAATTATTCTAGTAATTAAAATAATAGTTATTAGATAATAATTAATTTAGTACTCGCCGACTATGAATATTTAATTCTAAAGCTTATAATAATTAAATGTAATAATTACGCATAGTAATTACAATTATTTTACAGATAATTAATTATATTTTTTGGTCCTTTCGGACATTAGCATATGTTCAATTGCATATTCTCATAATATATTTGAAAATAAAGTATTCAGAAATACGGCGACGAATATATTTACTGCCTCCCGAGTTCATAGGCGCGGGGAGCGCGGGGGCTAGGGACATCTTTTCAACGCTGTCTGGCGCATGGCTGCGGGTCTCTCTCGCTACGCGCGTGAGTTCCCCTCCGCTCTCTCCTGTCCTACGTTCGCGAGGCAGGAATATTTGATATGCGCAATAGTCTTGTTTTGATTATTGCGCTTATGACCGCTAATCGGGAGCATTGCCCGATTATTTTAATTTCGGGAACTTTATTAATCCGAAATTAAAATTTTGCGCGTATTAGGCTGTATCGAGAATACAGCCTGATCGTCGCAACTTTACTCACCTCACCTAAAGAGGAACACTTTACTAAAGTGTGAAATTCGAATTTCTTCGAATGGTTTTGCCTCTCAAAATTTTTGTATGCATTAACGTGTGCGTAGTTTAAGTTGGTGTTAGGTATCTCTCTCTCTCTCTCCCTCTCTCTCCCTCTGTCAAGTATCAGGATTGATTCTAATGTTATTGCAGAATGGTGGTACTAAATTTGTCTAAAATATACTTATATTTTAACAGGTGATGTGGCCGTTAGGGAGTAAAAATTCATATATATGGGAAAAATGAAATAATATTTTCACAAACAATAATAGGTATATATAAAATAGGTAACACAACAGTATTTCAAATAAATAAATATACTATAAGGTGGGGTAATATTTCTAAAAAGCATCGAATATTAATTTTAATGCCACAATAAATTTATTTAAATAAGGATATTACTCATTAGCGTATACGTTCAAAGATTGTGTACACTTACATACATACACTACATACTTCTTATATTTTATATTGAATAACATAAAGGTTCATACGATTGTTATATTGATTTACCGTACAGACTTTAAACTGTAAATACACTGCTGGTATTCAAATATTCCAGATTTTTATTATATTATCATTATTATACATCAACGAATATTTTCAACTACTTTCCAATGAGCACCTTGGTATTTCTCTTGAAATGTTTATATAGGCTTAGGTATAATAACTTTATTTATCAGACTCCACAAAATCTTTCGACCTTGTATGTTATTATTAATTACAAGGTGCTTACTAGATTTACTTACTTTAGCAAGCATGTAAACATTAAATGCCTGATTTTTGAGTATGAAAAATATATGTAGTCTTATCATATTAAAACATTCTTTGTATACGTGATTATATTATATTTATTATTTCTTATGCAGTGGAGGTAAGGGGAAAAGAAAAAAGAAATCACATTGCTCTGTTAATGGTCTTTTTTTAGTTGCTTTCATTTATTATAATTCTAACGTGAACAAAGGGGATAATTTTACTAATTACTTACTATAGTTTATAGGCATGGTTCATACATCTATGTGAGTATATACGTGTTTTTACAGTCGGAAGCTTTAAGATTTACAATTAAATATTTATTACGGGGATGGAAGGTACAAGCAAACATTTGTAATAGTGCATACATATAGGTGGCATGCTGATAATGCATCTAGTTACAGAGGTTATTCTCTGTCTCTCTCGCCATCTGTCATGCCGTATGCTTATGGCGCAGATAACTGCGGCATTTCTCGCCGGCTCCATGCATTGGGCGTCATTTTGTAAGCTATGTACTGCGCATGCATGGCTACACTTACCTCTGTGTGAAATTGTTGGAATTAGCGTTATGCGCAGCGCCCTCGTGGCGCGATACCTAATGAGTATACACATGTGTGTGTATGGACGCGCCGCTCGGCCGCCCTTTGCAGCCTCGAGACGCAGTTAGTTCGTTGTATAGCCTTAAGCTCGCTAGACGTGTTCTGCTAGATCTGTTAATAACACATTGTATTCTCTAGACCAGTTGATAGTATATTAAAGACTTGTTTATTAGAAGCTTATAACTCTGCTTTATTTATTCTTCCTAAATCCATCAGGTTATTGGGCTACAGCACGCTTCAACTGCGCGAAGCCTTTGTGTTTAAACAAATTCGTAAGTTTTACGAAATTTCGATTTATATAAAATCCACGTGGTTGCAAACAAAAGCAACAAAGCTTTACTAAACTTTCAAAATAAGTAGAAGTGAAAAGTGTAAAGTGTGTGCGCGCTAAGGCCTTTTTATCGTAGTATTAGAAGTGATTAGATAATAAAACTGTATTAGATTTAAAATTACAAGTGTAATATCGTAGAAGGAAGATATAATATATAATTAAGATGAGTCAATTATCGTCCATTGTTTCAGAGAGAAAAGGTACGAAAAATACTTAAAATTGTAAGTAAATTAAATTCAATAAAATGTAACACCTAAGAACAGAGGAATATAAATTGAGAGATTTAAACAAAGGTTATATATATATAGATGTTAAAATTAATCATTGAATGCTGTAAATTAAACATTATGAATTATGAAGGTTTAAGATTCTCATTTTACAAAAATAAAAATTCTTAGAAGATTATTTATTACCTAAAAAAACGGTTAAAAAGTGATTAGTTAATTGCAAAATTAGAAAAGTCAAAATTAGATGTTGTAGAAATTAACAAAAATTAGAAGTAAAAATGCATGAAAATTAGAAGTAAAATGCACGAAAATTAGAAGTAAAAATGCAAAAAATTAGAAGTAAAAATGCATGAAAATTAGAAGTAAAACGCATGAAAATTAGAAGTAAAAATGCAAAAAAAAAAAAAATTAAATTAGAAGTAAAAATGCAAAAATTAAAAGTAAAAATGCTTAAAACTAAATATAAAAATGTAAAATCAAAACGATAAAGATTTAGACGTTAAAGTAGTACTTAGAAATCTATGAGAAACAGAATCTTAAAACTTCCAGAAAGCATTCAAAGAAAACCGAAAATTCGAAATATGAAGTTCTGCGAAGAAAAGAAAGTAACCGTCAAAAGGGGGGGCGGTAGATTCGAGGAAATCGAAAACCGCGCAGAAAAAGTCCCGCGCGAAAACACGTGGGCAGCAACCGTTAAAAACAAAGACGCGCGTGCGTATGCAGCAGCACACTGCAAGTTAGAGAGAGAGAGAGAGAGAGAGAGAGAGAGAGAGAGAGAGAGAGAGAGAGAGAGAGAGAGAGAGAGATGGATATAGTGAAGCTATACTACAAATTAGAAAGAAAGCTAGACATGTACTAAAATATATTAGGAGTGTGAATAAGTCTTTCCCGTTTTTTGTAAGAGATGGCGCCACCAATACTGTGCGAGTATTCAATGGTTACATATGTCATAATCAAAGCTTATTCATATGTCCACAATTCCATACTAACACATTAGTTAAAATTTTTTCGCATCATAAATTTTTGATATCGTGAAAATGTCGAAATTTGAGCCGAGTCGACGTCATTTGCGGGAAGTTTCACTTTATTGGTTCAATTTGAAGAAATCTGCTGCCGAGACGCATCGATTGCTTCAGGAGGCTTATGGAGAAGGTTGTGTCGATGATTCAAGTGTTCGCGGATGGTTTCGACGCTTCAAAAGCGGTGATTTCGACGTGGAAGACAAGGAGCGTTCCGGGCGGCCGCAAATCTTTGAAGATCGAGAATTGGCGACTTTGCTTGATGAAGATTCTTGTCAAACGCAAGAAGAACTTGCTGAAGCATTGGGAGTTGACCGAACAACCATTTCCAAGCGTTTGAAAGCCATGGGAATGATCCAAAAGCAAGGAAATTGGGTGCCGTACGAACTGAAGCTGAGAGACGTCGAACGGCGTTTTTTCACTTGCGAACAGCTGCTTCAGCGACATAAAAGAAAGGGTTTTCTGCATTGTATCGTGACTGGCGATGAAAAGTGGATACGTTACGATAATCCGAAGCGAAGAAAATCATGGGGACTACCTGGCCATGCATCATCATCGACGGCCAAGCCAAATATTCATGGCGCCAAGCTCATGCTCTGTATATGGTGGGACCAGCTAGGTGTGGTTTACTATGAGCTTCTGAAACCGAATGAAAGGATCACAGGCGAGGTCTATCGACGACAATTGATGCGTTTGAGCCGCGCACTGCGAGAAAAACGGCCACAATACTCCGACAGGCACGACAAAGTTATTTTGCAACATGACAATGCTCGCCCACATGTTGCACCGCCGGTGAAAACATACTTAGACACGCTCAAATGGGAAGTCCTACCCAACCCGCCGTATAGTCCAGACGTTGCTCCGTCTGATTACCATCTCTTCAGATCGATGACGCATGGCCTGGCTGACCAGCACTTCCATTCCTACGAGGAAGCCAAAAAATGGGTGGATGACTGGATAGAGGCCAAACCGGTCGAATTTTTTCGCAACGGGATTCGTATGTTGTCAGAAAGATTGGAAAAAGTTGTAGCTAGCGATGGCCAATACTTTCAATAATTCATTTATAACCATTTTTTCACAATAAAGGCTCAAAATTTGAAAAAAAACGGGAAAGACTTATTCACATACCTGATAGATGAATAATAAATTAAAGTTATGTAGATTGTTGTATTGAATTTATGAATATTATCTAAATTATTGAATGTTATTAAAAATTATATTTGCATATAATAAAAATTTAGAAAATAAAAAAAAAATATAAATTAGACGGATAAAATATGATAATTGTTAATGTACAGAACTTATTTAGCAACATTTGAAATTTCGAAAATAATTGTTGTAAACAATTTAGATGAACAATTAATTAATTGTTAATTAAAATCTAGAAGTATTAGAATACACAAGAGTAGTGTGTAAATGTATGTGTGTGTGTGTGTGTGTGTGTGCACATCGATTGCACGCATACACACAAACGCACAATAAGCTAGAGTGTATATATACTATGAGAACAGGCAAAAGAGTGAGCGTGTGCACATACGTCTGTGCGCATGCAATCGATGCTGGAATACAGTGCATATAGAAGTTTGGTGCACTCATACGCACCGATGGTAGCGTGTCCGTGAGTGCCGCAGAGAGAGCGCGCCGAGTGAGAGAGAGGTCCGACCGGTGTGAAAGAGAGTGCGCGGCCGAGGAGTGGGGCGCGACTGTGCGAGAGAGAGGTCCGACCGTGGGAGAGAGAGCGCGCGGCGGAGGAGTGGGGCGCGACTGTGCGAGAGAGAGGTCCGATACGCGCGAGAGAGAGAACCGCGCCGCAGCCGTAGTCGTGTGTTAAAGTATCCATCCGCACCGTGCCAAGTCCGCCGAGAAATGAACTGCGCAAGCGCGACGCGCCGAGAGGGGCGCGAGCCAATGAGAGCGCGCGATGGAAAGTAAAAGATCTCCGCTTAGAGTAGATGTAGAAGCAAGAGAGAGAAAAATCCGCGCGCGCGACAAGCTTTAGAATAGACAGCCGAGATGCGTTGAGTCTAGAGTCGTGTTCGTTTGCTATATAATAACTCAAATGACGTTCAGATTGTTTTTAAAAATCACTTAATTGATAGTAATAACTTATGAAATAATAGAGAGTTTTTAAAGGGAATTTAGCGCGACTGCATTAAAAGCAACGTGAATTTTGAAATATTAAATTGTGCGAAAATTGAAGATAGCGCGCGCGACTTTCGCGCCGACTCTGACTCAGCGTGGGCGTATTGGCTGCGCTGTATATGGCATTATAACGGACTTCTACCTCGTTATAATTGCGATGCGATCTCCAGCTGCGGGTGAAAACCATTAGCCTGCATTGTAGCTGTCGAGTGCTAAATGTGTATAGGTGGCTGGTTGTGTGAGAGTGTAATTGCGGGACGCGTAATTTAGAAATGAGAATAGAGTGTAACAGCAGTTTTGGTATCCTTGGTAGAAGAGGATACCATGTAAAAACTAAGATGTGATTACGCAATTACACGTGGTCCTCATTGCCTGTGGGGGCTAATACTTTCTTAGTGTTTGCAGGCAACTGAGTCGAATAGCCAATAAGAGAATCGCGTGTGGACACTGCTGGGAAAATAAGTACGGGCCCGTACAGAGGATATAACGACACCACACGGATTGATGTGCGCACATTAAACAAATAAATAAATTTGTTGCTTAGATGTCTAGATGAGGGGGTAGTTAGATGTATGCTCCGAGTCGTGACGGGGGTTAATACTTTCTTAGCTCTTGTACACTCGTTTCGAGCCTGAGATCACATTGTTGCTAGCATCCAGTGTTTGTATCTATTGATTGAATATTTTAAAATTAGATCAGAGGAATTCCGAAATCAGAGCCCCAGCTAAAGCCAGCCACCACCACCTATGCGATGCTATTAGGTGTATGCGATGTGATTAGATGCATGAGATATGATTAGAAAGTTTGAGATATGATTAGATAGTACGCGACGCGATATTTGACGGTAATTGCTAAGTTAGTTAATATTCATTTATTAATTAAATATTTCTTTAAAACAGGTCTTGATGAGAGAACTCATGCAACTATTGCTGACGCATTTAAAAGAGTTTGGGGTGAGAAACGTTTGTATCTCACGCCCCGAGGTAAACAGGTGTATGTTTCACTGGCCAGTCCAGACGCTTCAAGCGTGTATATATATTTTTCTGACGAGAAAATCCTGCAAGTCGGGAATATGTTAACCGAAAATGAAAAGGAGGTTTTGGTAAAAGAATGGCCGAGAGGCGTAAAGACTCTAAGACTGGACATACCAGAGTCATGCGGTAGAGAACCGATTACACGCGACGAATTACGTCGTGCTCTGGAAGACCTAGAAAGGAAAACGGACGCTAGAGTGACAGAAGCTAGAATAGATGCAGCTAGAGAGCGGAGCGAGTTCTTCCGCCAGCAGCGAGAAGCGAATAAAGAGCTTCTTGAAGTGATTGCTTCTCATTTAAATGAGACCCTGCGGGTTCACACACTGAATATACAGGCGATAAAAGAAAAAGATTCGAAATCGTAAATTAAAAGCGTTGAGGTGATAACTGATACTGAACATGAGAAACAGTGTGATGAAATAAGAAACAACGTAGCTAGAGCGATGAAAAGAACGGATGAGTTAGAAAAACAGCTTGAGAGAAATGCTGAACTTGAAAATTGGGATTTCCCAATTTCCCAACGGGAAACTCCCGTTCAATCCTTTTAAGATATATGATCATGATAAAGTGAAAGAGCTCCCAAGTGGAGATGATAATAAATATAATTCAGAGGTGAGTATGCCATATAATGATTGTAAAATTGATAATTTTGAAATTGATAATTTGGATATTCATAATGTTTTGAACAATAATTTCTGTAATAATTTTAATGATGCATATATAAATGATGATTTGAATAAAATTGAACTGGAAGTTATAAACTCGATTAAACGAGATGTTTTGAAAGAAAAGGAGAAAGAGAAAATAGAAAGAGCAACCGTGACCGATGTTAATAAAGTTAATATAGAGAATTTTACTGAAATCATAGAGGAAACTGTAGAATCAATGATAGAAACTCGATTGAAAGATAAACTTAAAGATGAAAAATTAAATGCACTGACGGAAAAGCTAGACGGAGTTTTCGGTAAAGATAATATAATAACTAAAGATAATAGTATAGCGCGTAAATATAAACTGACTGTAGAGATGAGGCTTGATATATTTAACGACTATTTGCGTACAGAGTTAAAAACGAAACGGTTAAACTATGTGCTAGATGTAGAATCTATAGAATTAAATAATTACACCGAAAAGAAAACAGATGAAGATAAGCATCGTGTGAGAGAAATTATAATAAATCATATCGATTTGAACTATTGTCAGAAAATTCTAGATGTAAAATCACCGCGTAAAATATTAGAAAAACTAGAGGATTATAAACGGCTGGAAAGTAGAGTAACTAGAGTATCTGCTAGAAAGGAATTGTACAGGTTAAAATATACGCCGGGAAAAGAGAAGGCCGCGGACTTTTGGATAAAGTTTGAGGATAAGATTAGGGATTTTGAGAACGCGCCGCGTTCTAGCAAATTATCCGATGATGAAAAGCGCGATATATTTTATAACGCGGTTTCCGGTGCTCTTCCAGAAACAGTCCTTGCCGACTGTCTATATGTTGGAACAGTAGGAGTAGAAATGCAGCTAGAGAAGTTAAAGCATTTAATATTACAGGTAGAGGCAGCTAGACCGGTGAAAGATTTGCCTGTAAGCTCGTTGAGCGCTTTCAACGAACGATCCCCTCCGCACTTTGTACGGAGGAGACCATTTGAGAGACATGATACTGTACCAATTGTGAGACGCGTTGAATGGTCAGGTGATAAAAACTATAATGCCAAAGCGAGACATGTGAATGGCAAAGCTAGAAGGTGTTTCTCCTGTGGTTTAACAGGACATATTAGTGCAAAATCCGCACACCAGGCCGCATATTCTGTTACAGATGCCGAAAGACGGGTTCGCACGTGGCTAGAAACTGCCATGAAAAACGTAGTGCGCCAGAGAGAGAGAATGAATCAGAAAAAGAGCAGAGCTCTGGTAAAAGGGTTCACTTTCAAAAGAAAGCAAGGTTTAACTCGCCGAAAAGGGGGATTCTAAAGAATCCTTTTAGTCTCAATACTGAGCGTGAGTCAGACGCAAAACAAGGTAAGAAACCATTTGAATCATATTTCGATTACTTTGATAGAGAAGATTTGAGAAAGATTAGAAGAAATAATGTTATAAAATTTATAGCGGATTCAGGTGCAACTGAGCATCTGTGCAACAGTAAAATGAATTTTGAAAGTTTAGATTCGAATTTTAGAACTAGAGTTAAATGCGCCAATAAAAATGCCGATTTGAAAGTAAATGGCCAGGGCCGTATTGCAGTGATAACGCGAGATGACAAGAATATTGCCTTAAGCAATGTTTTGTACGCGAAGAATTTATCGAAAAATTTGCTGTCACTTAGAAGGTTTGTAGAACAGGGACTGGAGGTTCGATTAAATAATGAAAGAATAGATATATTAGATTCGAGATCTAAGAAGCGAATTTTATCGGGAAAATATGAGTCGCCCTTCTGGCTATTTGAAATAGAAACGAGATCAGAACTACCAGAAGCAAACGAGACAGACAGCTCAGCTGTTCGACACAGCTATGAAAATGAGAGCAGGAGTAGCGCAGTGGAAGTGCAAGAAAACACTTCAAATGAGTTAGAATCAGGAAAAGATAATACAGTTGATAAGAGTGACTCTGATCTCTTAACAACGTTAAACGATAGAGAGATTAGTTCTGCGGAAGATCTGCCTGAAATCAAAGAATTTAATTATCAAAAATTGATAGACGAATGTAAAACGAAAAACAAGTTAAAGTTAAGTGATGCTATGCTATGGAATGTTAGACTAGGTCATGTGTCACGTAGATATTTGTCAGAATTCGCGAAAATAAATAACTTAATTTTGAACAAAGAGGATTTATTAGAAATGGATAACTGCGAGATATGTTTAATCGCGAAAAGTGTTAGACTGCCGTTTAACACTGTCAGGCAAAGAGCAGATAGGCCGATGAAAGTAATTCATGCTGACACGATGGGACCGATTAGTCCGGTGACCCATCCGGTTATAAGTTTATTTTAGTAATTGTACATGACTATTCTAGGGTAGGAATAGCGTATCCAATGAAACATAAGAACGAATCACGCGAGTACTTAGAAAGAGGTATTAGAAGCCTTAGGAATGTACTAGGCAAAGATGAAAAGGTTTGTTTTCTGCGTTGCGATAAAGGCACCGAATTTACTGGTGCTGAAACAGTTAAATGGTTAGATTCATTAGGAGCAGAACTGCAGCTAGCCTGACCCGATACACCACAACATAATGGTGTGGCAGAACGATTTAATAGAACGATAGAAAATAAGGTTAGAACGCTTATGCTTGATTCGGGTTTGCCCGGAAATTGCTGGGATCTTGCTGTTAAAACAGCAGTTTATCTATACAATAGAACACCATATAAATCTGTAGATTTTGAAATACCGATAGTTAGACTAAATATAGAGGTTAAATTTGAAAAATGCAGATGGAAGCGTTTTGGGTGCGTAGCTATATTTAGAAAACAAAGAGGAGCAAATTCGAAATTTAGTGCGACAGGAATTAGAGGGTTTTTAGTGGGATACGTCACGAATGGATATAATATTTACGTTTCAGAACAGAGTAAAATTTTTGAATCGCGAGACGTAAGATTTATAGAAAATCTCGTATATAAAGATTATTTTGGCGATGATTCAAGCTCTGGATTCAAACTAAAAGAGATTGAGAATGGAGCTCGAATCGAGAGCAGAGCCAACGAAATTGTTGATGATCTCCCAATTAGCAAGCGTCTTAGAAGTCATACTAATCGAGAACAGAGAGATATAAAATTGCACGCGTTATTAGCTAAAATTAATGGTGATCCTCAGAGTTATAGAGAAGCGATCAATTCGCCAGAAGGCAAACTTTGGACAGAAGCTATTAGAGCTGAAATCAATTCGTTGATAGACAAAAAGGTTTTTCTAGAAATTAGCAAAAATAAGATGAGATTAGAACAGGATAGACCAAACATTTTAGATTCGCGCTGGGTCTTCAAGCGTAAAACAGATAGTTTCGGTAAAACGTTATATAAAGCCAGGTTGGTAATTAGAGGTTTTAAAGATAGAAATAAATACGATGTCAGAGATACGTATGCGCCTGTTTCAAGGCTAATTTTAGTTAGGTCTTTGCTTGCTATTGCAAATAAATTCGGTATGTACATTAGACAATTAGACGTCGAGACAGCCTTTCTTTATGGAGATATTGAAGAGGACATTTATCTCAAATTCCCTGAGGGACTAACTAATAGTGTAGAGCGCGAAAATAAAAATATATTAAAACTCAGAAAATCTTTGTACGGTTTAAAAATAAGTCCGAAACGATGGAACATGAAATTCACAGAAGTTATAGGTAAACTGGGATTTGCATATAACGACATGGACCCGTGTTTGTTTAAACGTAATAATGAATTTGGAGTAGTAATAGTGTTGCTCTACGTAGATGATATTTTAATTATGGGAAATAATAGCACGGAAATAGATAGTGTCATTGAAGCATTGTCGGCAGAATTTAAAATCAAGCAATTTGAATCTCCGAAAGAATTTCTCGGGATTAGCATAGACCGAAATATTAAGAATAAAACTATGAAATTGAGTCAAACCAAGTTTGTAAACCAAATGTTGAAACAATTCGGTTTTGTTAGCACTAGGGTAGTAGGCTCACCTATGGCCGTTGCTGATGCAACCGATGAAGAGAGGAAAGATCGCGAGGAGGATTTAGATGGATTTAATAATGTTCCGAATACTCTTTATAGAGAGGTAGTAGGTTCGCTTCTGTATTTATCGAATTCTACTCGTCCAGATATAACGTATACAGTAAATGTTTTAAGTAGACATCAGGTTAATCCGACAGTCAGAGAATGGGACATGGTTAAAAGATTGTTTAAATACCTCGCAGGTACTAGAGATGTAGGTCTGACATAGAAAGGGGAAAGATCGGATTTGATAGCGTATTCGGATGCAAGTCTGTCTGATTGTAAGGGATCGTTAACGACATGCGGATATGTCATTAAACTTTACGGAGATACTGTAGGCTGGCGAACACAGAAACAACAGCATATTTTTATTATTTTTAATTTAAATCAAAATACATGTTCTTATATTAGTGTATATATATTCGAACCAATATGTGACGGATTCTGTATGTTGAGAACAAATGTAAACGTGCGGACTCAGATTAATAAAATAAAATAAAAACGAGTGCGCATGCTTTAACGAGAGAGAGTGTTGGAATTAGCCTTATACGCAGCGCCCTCGTGGCGTGATACCTAATGAGTATACACATGTGTGTGTATGGACGCGCCGCTCGGCCGCCCTTTGCAGCCTCGCGACGCAGTCAGTTCGTTGTATAGCCTTCTCGCTAGACGTGTTTTGCTAGATCTGTTAATAACACATTGTATTCGCTAGACTAGTTGATAGTATATTAAAGACTTGTTTATTAGAAGCTTATAACTCTGCTTTATTTATTCTTCCTAAATCCATCAGAATTAAATACACGCAATCAGTTGACGATTTGAAGCCCAATATTGGACTTAAATTTTTTATATTTACACATAATTGCCGTTATTAGTTAAATTTTAATTAATTAAGTTTTTTATATAATTTGAAATGGTGTTTCCTATTTGACCATTTATTACTCATGCTCAATGATTTCTACATATAACTTTTTTGCTATAAATAATTATTAGAACAATAAATAATGACCTATTTTCAACTACAATAAATTAGGTGACGATTATTTTTCAGTTTTCGGGTTAAACTAATCAAAAGAAGTAATAGAAAGATTTATAAAGAAGGAAAATGGATGTCACACGATTTGACCGAAAGTGCCATTATGACTCGATACAACATTGAACTTAACTTAAATTCTCTTAACTTTCCAGGCAGAAAAAGAAGAGTTTTTGTGGCGTATTCTGAGTGGTGATTAAAAGTGGATATACTATGACAATCCTAAGCGCAAAAAGTTATGGGTGTATCCAGACCAACCGTCCACAACGACCACAAAATGGAACACCCACGGCGAAAAGGTATTACTGTGCATTTGGATGAACAGTAATAAATCTGAATCTGCCACTTGTTTGATTGTGAATAGACATAATTATACTCATTCCTCTGGGTATATGGCCATCTCAGAGTTTATGTGTTTTGATTCGTGTTTTTTTTTTAGAAATGTAGAGTTGTTAGGCCTTCTACTTTCCTTCTGCTTTACCCAGAGCTAACGACTTTTTTCATTTTTCATACATTTCTCCATTTTGTCAGAAGTCTATTTTGTATTTTTCTCATATTGTTTTTCTAAAATCTATATGAATCTATCCATACCATCTGACTTTCAGACTTTCTTTTATTTTTTATAATTCTTCCCAACTTGATTAAGGTAAGATTCAGAAATTTATCTGAATAATGATATTGACAGAAATGTGATTGTTTGAATGAGAAAATTCGGTGTCAGGTGCTCTGAAAATCTAAAAACCAATTTTAAATATTTCCCTGGGTATATTCTCAATCTGACCTTGGAGAAATCATCATCTCTCTTTTTATTTGAGGTCAATACGACGTAAAACCCGAAATCAGTGACTCTAAAAACATAACGATGTATCTTTTACAATGATTTAAACCATATTACTAATTTTGATCTTCAAATAACCTTCATTCACCTTCACTTCAAGTGTTAAGGTCAAACCAACTTCAGATACGAACCTAAATTTAACCTAAACCAGATATAACCTGCGCATAAATATACTTAAGGATAAAGAGGTATCCTAGCATTTTTTAGCCGATATATTGGCTTTCCGGCCCTTTACAGGTTAAAAAAACATTTTACTAAATGAATTATAGACTTATTGCTTAGAGACTCTTAAAGTTGACTTACATTTCGTTTAAAATTCTTGTGAAATGTTTTTGAAATATTATTGAAAATCACTTATAAAATATTACTTGCAATATTATATATTGTCAAGTTACGTTTGTCACTTTTGCATATGTTGAAAAAGAATTTTATAATTTACTTAGTGAAACTCTAAAAGATTACTGAAAATCAATTTTAAAACATTATATTTTTCAATAAAAATTTATTTAAATAACGCTTAAAAATCAATTAAAGTCATTCTTTCAAAGACATTCTAATGAACGCTCTAAATATGAAACAGTTGAATTCCACTGAACTCTAATGAAATTTGTACTGAATATGTTAGTGGGAACAGCTGTACTAAATTTTACTGACATTTTCGCACAATTTCAGTGAAGATTTTACTGTTTGGAACCAATAAAATTTGCACTTAATTATATTGAGAAATAATATTGTTTCAATTTTCTTTCCTCTATTCAATGAATAATTTTTTGCTTTTTTAATTTTTCTTTATTTAAAATAAAAAAATTACATTTATGTAATTAGGTAGTGTGTACTCATTTAATTAGAATTAATGAATAATTTTCTATATGTATTATTGCGTATACGATTTACAATTAACAAGTTATAACTATCAATATATTTTTTGTACATTAATTATTGTAAATTTTAATGTTAAACTCTTTTGTGGAGAATATAAATATTTTATGTCGTTGACAAATATGTCGACTTCCGACGAGGATCGAACTCACGAACCTACGATTCGCAAACTAATTCATTATCAACTATGAGAAAAACGCACTATTCGATGACATCTCTTAACGTCATAATATTTTATAAACACAGTATAAAACATATAGTAAATACAGTGTATTTAGTATTTCCCATGTTCGAAATAACTGCGGGCTTTTATATACGTGCGCGAGCGCGTGTGTGTATGAGTATGTGTTTATGTTTGTGTTTTTATGTGTAAAATATTGGTTTATATGAAAAAATTTAAGAGAATCTGACTAGATTCAAGATAGAAACTCTAACCATTTTCTTAATTTTTTACTTGTAAATTTCTGACTATAAAACACTTCTTTCTCATATTATTAACAGTTAAGACAATCTGAATAGATTCCAAAGAATAATAATTCAAATAAAATGGTTATTAAATAATCGTAAGGAAATCTAATTCGGATATTATGTACATTATATCGAATATCATGTATATTAGGGAATCATCATGCTAAATACTTATTGGTACCATTTCTATCACTAGTTCTTTTATTTGTAGATATATAGATTAACTTCACAGCACGTTGCCTGAGCGTGCTCCGCATGACACATGAGCAGTTGAGTTCGCGGTACTCTGTAACGAAAATATCATTGAAGTTTTCACTGAAGTTCAGTGAAAAATATAATGTTCTCCAAATTCAGTGTATGTTTCACTTATTTTTCAGTTAAAAAATTTGTCACTGATTTAAAAAGTGGAATTCTCACTAAATATATTTCGAAAGAATGAATTATAAATTTTTTTTCTAAATGAATCTAAACGTAGACTTGAATTGTTTCATAATTGTTTCAGTCAACCGTTTCTTAATTAATCTTGTAAATTAGTTATAAATTATTGCAAACATATTTTTAAAAGAAAAAAATGTATAATCATATTAGATATAATTATTTTAGAATCAATTCTTTTTTAAAAATAATCGTAATATATCGGGCTTAACATTTAAAATGAATTAAAGTCAAAATTATTAGTAAGATCGTTTAAAATAAATATAAAGTTAATTACAATATCTAATTGCTAATTATATTTAATTTTCGACTAAAAAGAAGAGCATACAGATCCTAAACAATATTTCTGAAAGAATACAAGCAAGACATACCTTTTGAGAAACCTTTCGAAAAAAGATGTAAGTATTAATAATTTATAAAAAAATTAATAAATATATAATTTACTATAAAAATATCAATATAAAGAAGGCGCATTTCCCCCTCATTTTTTTCGTTGGATATTGGGAAGTTAATCCGCCTTGGTTCGACAGCTAGTGGCTCTCGCCAACTGAGACTACCGCTGGAGCCGGCTCCAGGGTATGCAGGATTCTAACCTACTAAACCCACTAACCATATCAGGGTGCAACTATATGCTCAGGAACACTTAGCTAGCGCCATTGTATTCCTTTCCCCCTGATTAATCTTCCATGGTTTCCGTCACATTAAGTTCTCTGCAGTAGGCCAGAAGACCGAGTACATCCACCTTGGAAAAACTCTAGTGGTCGAGGTTATCTTCTCCCAGCCACTTTACGCGTCATTCCGTTAAGTTAGGGCACGTGCAGAAGAAATGCCTCGGAGTTTCCTCCTCCTTTCCACACCATCTGCAGAGTTTACTGTGTCCTCTGATTTTGTGTGTATAACAACGTAAGTTGCTGTGTCCTGTTGTAAGTTCCAGGATTAGCTTTGCTTCACGTTTATTTAGTTTGATGATCCTTTGAGCCCATCCGCAGATCTTACTGCCAAGAAGGTCTTTGGACCATCTGTATCTACGTGAGTTTTCCCACGTTATTAGTTTTACTTTCTCAAGGCTTCTCTCTATCACAGTGCATCCCTCTTGGTAAGTTACAGCGGTATCCCTTCCCCGATGGCACTCCGATGAGCATCCTTGTTTTGCCATAATGTCTGCTTTCATGTTTCTCTTACGGGCTGATTGTCTCGGTATCCATGTGACACAGACCATATTTACCCTGGCCAAATTGTCTAGAGCAAGTTTAGCCTCTTTGACCAGTAGTGACGTAGTGCAGGATTGATCGATGGCCTTCAGCGTTGCTATGCTGTTTGTGCATATATTTATGCATCTGCCCTTAATTACCCTCTGCATTAAGCCGTTTGGACAGGTTTCAATGGCATCTATTTCTGCCTGAAACACTGTGTTATATTTATTCAGTCTAAAGGCTGAATTTAAGATGCGTTCAGGTCCATATATACCGAATCCAGTACCAACATCTGTTCTGTATCCTACTGTGAACCAGATATCACCTCCCAAATTAAGGTCACTGTTTCAATCCTCTTTGCACGTTATCCTGATCTTATATCGTCGCCCGAAGCAGACAGTTTTGTTAATACGATCCTGAGGGAGAACAAATGTTGGGCCTCCCAGTATTTTCCTGCAAATGGCAGCGTGTCCAGTTGCAGTACTATCCCACTGACCGCTACATATCATTCTGTAAGCCGATCTGGCAGCCCTTCTTGTTATTTCCAAGTCCAGGCTGTCCAGACCTAGCATCATCCTGACAGCAGCAGTAGGGGTACTCCTTTTTAATCCAAATGCTCCCCCTAGCGAGACTGCCTGTATGTGGTCCAGAACCATCGCAGAGGATTTATTCTCGATCACTTTCCACCACACCAAGGCAGCATAAGTCAGCCCCGCGTCAGTATTGTTTTATAGATTCATAAAACTTTCTGCGGTTCAAGCCCCCAGCCCGTGTCAATAGCCGACCTACACTGCATCAATATGTTAATGATCTTTTTACTCTGCATTCGCAGGTGTTGTCCCCACGATAGTTTCTTATCTAGGTATACACCTAGATATTTAACTCCTTCCATATACGATATACCTTGCCCGCGGAAGTTGACGCACGATTTTATTTTGCTTTTGTATTTCCTAGTAAAAGCTATAACTTCTTTGGATTGATCCCCAGGGATCTCTCTGGACACCAGTCATTGACCTTTACCAGAACCTCTTGAAGAATTTCAGGTAATATCTCTTCGTACTTGCCCCTGACAAGTATTGCGAAATCATCTGCGTATGCGACTGCGAAGATTCTTTCCTCTTCAAGCATACGCAGTATGCCATCAGCTACAAGTTTCCACAAGAGAAGTGAAAGTATCCCTCCTTGTGCACATCCTTCGTTGACTTTATCTCTTCCGAGTTTACTTTTCCATTCCCTATATACCTCTCTATTACTTAAGGAATTCATAATCCACCTTCTGATAGAGGGTGTTATTCCCTTAGCATATAGAACATTGTCAATGGTAATCCTAGTGGTGCTATTGAAAGCACCGTCTATATCTACGAAGGTACCTATTACAATTTCCTTCGAGCTCCAAGCCTTCTCAATGTGTTTCACCACTGATTGAAGAACTGTGTCAGTGGACTTGCCCGTCGTGTAGGCATGTTGCCTACTTGAGATTGGGCTATTGATCAACACTGTTTGCCTTATATGTAAATCTACTACCCTCTCCATCGTTTTTAGCATGAAAGACGTCAGGCAAATCGGTCTGAAGTCTTTCACCGACGAGTAACTACCTCTCCCAGGTTTGGGAATGAAAGAGACACGAGATGTCTTCCATATCTCTGGTATATACCCAGTTGCGATACTGCCTCTGAAGATTCCCGTAATAAGTTTTAAAATACTTTCACACCCGACCTGTAAAATCTTAGGGAAGATGCTATCAGGTCCTGGTGTCTTCTACGATTCAAAGGAGTGAATCGCCCATTTTATCTTCTCCGGAGTCACAATTTGAACAGCCGTTTTCCAATCCGCACCCACCAGCCGTTCCGTGATGGTGTGGACAGGTTCTCGGTCCCAGAATAGAAATTCCTCCATGCTTCTTTTTTAGCAATGTTTAGTTCTCTTTTGAAATCGCCCATTGTTTTCTTATACATGGACCATCCCTCAGAGTTTTTCCTCTTCTTTGCCCTGTTGACGGCCTTGCGTGCCCTTTTTCTCAGCGCCTCTAGTTTCCCATCCCACCAGTATGCGCTGTTAGGTTTCCTATCAGGCTTCAATGGACAGTTGTTTTCGTAGGCTCTGGTAATTGCTGTCTAAAATAATGTCCTGTTAGTTGAAAGGGTAATTGCTGTCTAAAATAATGTCCAGTCCAAATAAGTCCATTTCAAATCCAAGGATCGAAATTTATAACAATTATTCGTGTAAGCTATGTGACCTTTATTATAACAAGGTTTCATCATATATATATATATATATATATATATATATATATATATACATGTAATATTCTATCTATTATATGATATACGGAAACGACTTTTACTCAACATTTTCCTTCAGAAAATCATATAAGATACAATGTATATTCGGAGGCCTAGATAGAAAAATTTCTGCAATAGCATGCGATCTCTAGATGTACGAGGACGCTACTAATACAATTATATTTATATTTATATTTTAGATCGATATTTATATTTTATTGTATATATGTATATAATTATATTTACATATAATTATTATAGATATATATTACATATTTTGTATTATATTATAATTATATATATTATATTTTTAGTATTTTATTCAGTTAGTATTTTTTTAAAGTATATTTAGTTTTTATTTTTAGAATGAGTTTTTGTATGTGTGTCCTGCTTAGTGAATACGATTAGCTTTTGTATAGTATATTAAAAAAGGTGTTCGCGTTACGTTTTAGTATATAGTCTTTAGTATAATCTAGAATATATAGTATACAGTCTCAACTGTCCCGCCGTAAAAATGTATATGTATATGTTAGATATTTATATGCACTATGTCGGAGTGTTATTATATTCAATGCAACAGCGATAAAAACTGGCCTGTGTTGCCAGAAAAGGTTCTCGAGGGCCGATCGCGCCATGCATTGTTCATTCGCGTTTGAGACGAGCTATCGGCCGATGGAGCTTTTCTGTTTTCCGTTCGTTTTGTATTTGCGTTTCTGTTGTTGTGCGTTTAGTTTTCTAACTCTGGTTCGTTTTGTAACATTCCTTGTAAAAGGATATTATTAGTTATAAGTGGGTGCCATGGTCAATTTGTTTGCTGGGCGAGCGGTGCACTTGGGCACTTTGCCTCGTAGAGTGAAGTTGTATCTTCCTCTGAAGTGCAAAACAAAGGCGAGTCTCATCTCCCTTTTGGTCAACAGGGGCGGTTATCTTCCGAGACGTCGGGGCCGCACTGCTGCACCACCGTACCTTCCACGTTTCTGTAAGGCACAGCGAGCGGTAAGAATAAGTGCACTTTTGCGAGCGCTAATTAATGAAATGATCATTTCTTATTATCATAATTTCTTTGTGATTACTTGTTGAAGGCTTTTTTCCTCTCTTCTTCCAAGAGAGGTTTTTTAATGCCATAAATAAAATCTTATGATTTTACTATTTATAAGGTATTTCGTGTGTATAATTTATTTGCCCGATCATGCACCTTTCCTAAACTAATTTACTTATTTATCAACTTATTCTATATAATATTCAAATATTATTGCTAACAAAAGGTAAGATATAATTATTTTATTTAACAAATATTAATTGCTAATTATTAATTGCTTTTAACATAAAAATCAATATATACAAATATGTTAGATGTGTGTGTGTGTGTTTGTAAGCAATATTATCTTTCTCTCTCTCTCTTTCTTTGTATATGTATTTGAGTGTATATACGTTATATTATTAATATTATTTTTTTAATATTGATTATTGGATACTTTAATCACGTAAAACTATTGCAAGTAAAACTATTGCATGCATAAGTTTCTGAGATATTCTTTATTAAAAAAACTGCGATGATAATTAACGGTTACATAAAGAAACATTTATTCGAATATTTAACAGGATTATTTTATTATTAAAGTTGTCATAAATAAATATCTATATATACGAAAAATATATATGCAAGTAAGTTACGTTAACATAAGTATTAACTATTTATACGTGTGTATATGGGCACGGATACACACTCAAATACACATATACAAAGAGAGAGAGAGAGAGAGAGAGAGAGAGAGATAATATTGCGTACGAACACACACACACATATACATCTAACTTATTTGTATATATTGATTTTTATATAAGTATAAAGTTATTTAAAACACATTTCATAATTAAATAGTACTTTTCATTTTTTAAATAATTATATAGTTAGCTAACCGATATTGTTAATTATTATTTTTTAAATATTGATTATTGAATACTTTAATCACGAATATTTAAAAAATATTGTCATAAAAAATTTTTATTTCATGGTTATTCCGATTATTTTTTATTTTAAGTAAAACTATTGCATGCATAAGTTTCTAATATATTCTTTAATTAAAAAACTGCGATGAAAATTAACGGTTACATAAAGAAATATTTATTCGAATATTTTAGAGGATTATTTTATTATTATTAAAATACCATACTAATTTATAAAGACAAAGCGTGTTTTTGTCTGTACGCGATAACCGACAAAGCTACTGAACCGATTGTTCTGAAATTTGACATATATATTCTATATTATTTTAGGAAGGACATAGGCTATGTTTTTCTTGAAAATGATTTTACTTTTAACAATAAATTAAGTTAACAGTTTTAGTGGTTAGTTTCACCAGCGGCCACTAGGTGGCGTCTTGAATCACGAACATGAACTCAATGTAGTCAGCTTAAAGTATTAATACCAGGCCAGCTCAAGTGAATTTTCATATCCAACTTTGGGTTTCGTATCCTAAAGAAGGTGTGACGTTAGTAGGTATTACCTTTTTTGTTCTTCGGGTTAATCTGACACTACTCTCACACCTTATGGATATCATTTAATTTTTGTAAATGTTATTTTCTCTTTCTTGGAAAAATCTCTCTCTCTGTCTCTCTCTTTGTCTTTCTTTCTCCTTCTCTTATAAAATGGTTTTGTATGCCAAATCATACTGAATATAGTTTGTGACGACAAATTATATTTTTATTTTTATACATTCTATTAACTTTAGAATTGTGACAAGTGACTATGTTTTTTTTAGTTCAAACAAAAGAAATGATGGCAAAATAGGGTTTTTTACCAACACCTCGAAATTATGTATATATAAATAAAATATATGGTCTATCGCCTATTTCAAATATATCGCCTATTTAAAAAATATGCTATGCGCATACCAATATTTTGCTTGAATTTCAGTTAACATTACTACGAAAATATTCACGGTATTTAATTGAAAAAACGGAAATATAAAAAGTATATATATATATATTGTATGTATATTATATTGTACATGTTATATATACATATTTTAAATATGGTTACTACTGAGTAATATTGTATTGGCGTGTACGGGCGGTTGATTACGATATTCCGTTCCCTCAGGACGAATTCTATACGCAGTTGTGTGTTCGAATGATATAATGCGATGTCCAAGTGTCTCTGGACCAATATATATATATATATATATATATATATATATATATATATATATATATGTTACTAATAGATTATTTATATAATGTTTTCATATAGTCTGTGATTCCCTTTTTGTAGTTCAACTATCTCCAAAAATTCTGAAAAAGTAATTCTTAATTGTATCAAAAATGGAAGCCCTAACATTATATTTTTTATTTGACAAGGAGAGATTTCAAAATATGTATGACGGATTTGCTCCTAATTGAACGAGGTAATTCTGATCACCAGCATGATTTTTTCAAATTTTTTAAATTTAATTCTATTTGAAATCTATTCCCAAGATATGGTAATTTATTATTTAAAGTACTTTTTTATTTAAAATACTATTGTAAAAGTAAATAAATTCAATATTGATTATCTTTACATCTAAAAATAGTACCTGTCTGTTGCATTCTTTCCTAAGTTTTGTTAGCTAAAGAAAAATAGAAGAACACTATTTATACCAGTGAACTAAAAACAATCTGTCAATTTCTAAACTCTGAACCATGGTTGGTATGGTACACTCTTCAGTACTACAAATCTTAATTTTACTGTTTCAATTTGTTTTTTAACCATGGTTGGTATGGTATACTCTTCAGTACTACAAATCTTAATTTTACTGTTTCAATTTGTTTTTTAACATCTTTTGCTCTTTAAATAAACCTAACTCTTTATTTTCAATACACCATTGTTTCAAAATTACAAAATATTCGTTAGTTTTAAATATGTACGTTATTGTTTCAAATAAATAGAATTTAAATAAACATTTGTTGAATAGAATAAATAGACTTTTACTTTTACGAAATTGACTCATGTTCATTTAGCTTTATTTTTCAGTGTGTAGTACTATGTATATTATGTTCTTAAATAATTAATATCATGTTTATATAAACTTAGATTTCTTATTGAGTATTTTCTCGATTTTATTACAGAAAATAAAGCAAATTATAATATACTGAATGTCACCTACATGAATCTGATTACACGGAAGACTATAACAACGAATTAAATACCAATTTTGCAACATTTCAACTTCGTATTCCATTACACTAACAAAAAATTCTAATGGTGAAAATTATAATACTCCGTAAGCTTCAAATGAATTTTTCTAAATAGTTTGTACCTGCAACAACTATTGTTTTAATTAAAGTGATCCTAATAAATAACCTTTAATTGCGTATAAGTTCTCTAAAGACGGCAAAACTTTTGTTCATAAGTTACAATGTAAAATTACAATTTACATTTACAAATTTTTTCTTCCAATTACAATTATTGTTAAAATATCCACTTTGAAAAAATTGTCTTTGAAAAGTAAAATTATCTTTTAAAAATTTATTAAAAATAATTTTCTACTAAGTTTTTCGCTGGTTAAATAGCATTCAAATTCAAAATATTATTGAAATAATGTCAATGCAACCTATTTTAATAATAGTATTGTATTATTACCATTTTAATAATTGTATTGTATTTTCTCAATGCGTTGATGATATCGAGAAGAGTTTCGTAGAATCATTTATTGAAAATAATTTCCGTTATTTATTAATAATTTTTTAACATTTTCATAATTCTTTTATAATATCCATCTACTATTTACTGCCTAAAGGTTTGCATTTTTAGGCTTTTACAACCATTTAATTTTATAGAATCTATAACAGAGGGTTTGTGTTGTTAAGCATTATTATATTACTGACAGGAAAATCTATTTACTTTTGAAATTAATAAGTATATATATATATATATATATATATATATCTTTATATATATATATATATATATATATGTATATATATATATCCATATACATTTTAAATATGGCTTCTACAGAGAAATGTTGTATTCATGTTGTATGGGCGGTTGAATACGATATCTCAGTGCCTCAGGATGATATCTACAGGGAGTTTTATGTTCGAACGATAGAATGTAATATGCAAGTGTTTCCGAACGACTTCTACGGAGAGTATTGCATTTAATTGGTAGGAAACGATGCTTAGCTTCGTCGAGACATCTTCTACACATAATTTCAGGATTGAACGGTAGAATACGATGTCCATGTGTTTTAAAACGACTTCTAAGGGAAGTATAGTATTTAGTCGGTAGGAAACGATATCTAGCTTCGTCAGGAGAACTTCTACTGCACTTATCGTGTTTAGTTGATAGCAAACGATATCCAAGTATGTCGGGACGACTTTTACGGGGAGTTTCGTGTTCTGACGGTAGAAGATGATGTCCAGGTATAACAAGACGACTTCTATCGGGAGGTTCGTGTCAGAACGGTAGAATAAGATGTTCAGAGGTTTTGGAACGACTTCTACGGGGGTATCGTGTTTAGTTGGTGGAAAATCATTTCCAGATATGTCGGGACGAGTTCTACGGGTATTTCGTGTTTAAACGGTAGAATATGATATCCACGTGCCTCTGAATAATTCATACGCAAAATTGTGTGTTTGGAGGATAGAAGACGATACCCAGATATGACAGGACGACTTCTATGAGGAGATTTGTATTCTGTCATTTGAAAAACCAAGCTCCCAGTAGAAGTCATCCCTGGATACCTGGACATCGTATTCTACATCCCCAACACAAAACTATCTATAGCAGTCATCCTGAGACATATTCTATTCTGCAAAATAGTCGGCGAAATAATCAAATTTTTGAAGTGGACGGTGTGTTGAAGCAGCTTTTTCTATAGAAGTGACGATAGGTAAATTACGTTAAATTATTTATAGTAAGATAGATTTATATATATAGAGTACTTTTTACTCAGATATTATTGCACTGTTTAAGAAATCGAAAATCGATTTTTCGGAAAAAGAAAAAAATTCACCGAAAAAAATTTTGCGTCAATCGCCCCTTTCGTCGAGTTCACAAATAATATTTATTTATCGCGTTTACAATACATTCCACTTTAGAATAAATTTATCATATATAAAAATCAATTTATAAAAAATTTAACCTTATAATATTAGTAATATTGCTGATATTTATTATTTGATACTATTTATAAAATTTATAAAATTACATGATTTTTGTATTTTAATTATATATTTATATATATGTTCGCGCCGCTTACATTATAACAGTAAGTTTCAAGTCTTATATGCCTGGCATTGGCATTCAGATTTGCCTTACTGAAGCAGACAACGAAATGTCAATATAGGATGAGGATGAGTCCATGTGGCCCGTCCAATCATCAAGATTGACCATCAGGATTGAGAAGAATGGTTTGTACGATTTTCCTCCTTCGATAAATTAGTTACTATTATAGTTTATTATCTTCATTGGCGTAGAAATCTGAGACTTTCTAAAGAGCTGAAAAGAAAACGTTATTTTTCGGCTGAGGAGATCTCAATAACAAATACTACTTTAATTAGATTGGTCCAACAGCCGGGTTTTTCCAATTTTGTCTTCAGGACAGCAACTTCCATCAACAAATCCATTACGCAAATTAATGCCTTTTATTGGTACTAACAATTTGCTTTGAATAGATAGTAGATTGCACAACTCTTTCTTATCTGAATCAGAGAAGTACCCAGTGATTCTATCAAAAACGCATAATGTTACGGCTTTACTTATTAGAAAAGCACACGTTTGTACTTTACATGGCGGAGCTACAATTGTGCAAAGCTATGTACAGCGAACTTATTGAATAATGCATGCTCGAAGTATTATTCAAAAAGTAATTTGTCAACGTATCACCTGTGTTCGATATAATGCTCGCACTCAGGAGCAGTTGGTGGGATCCATTCGTGCAATTAGAACAAGACCTGCTCGATCCTTTCAACACGCTGGAGTCGATTGTACAGGCCCCGTTTAGATTAAGGCGTCTTCGGAAAGGGGACAAAAATCCTTTAAACGGTATGTGTCAGTTTTTGTATGTTTGGTCGTTAAAGCAGTTCATGTGGAAGTAGTATCTGATCTTACCACACAAGCATTTTTAGCTGCCTTTCGGAGGTTTACTGCTCGTCGAGGTCTCTGTAAAGTAATTTAAAGTTAATTTAATTGTACTTATGTCGACTGCCCATATACAAATTACCAAATATTTTTTTATTGGCCTTACAGTCCAATCAATTCAATCTAAAAATAAAATAAAAATAAATAAACATAGAATAAAAATTAAAAATAAAAAAAATAAAATTTAAATTAAAAATTAAATTAAAATTATAATGACAGTCAGATTGTCCTTGCTTACATTCTCGCTACGGCTCCTCATCAGGGACTAAACTAAACCTTATATTCTAATCTATATATACCCATCCCCACAACCAAATTTAGTAAATTACATATAAATTCCCCCTCTACACAAATTGTTCAAAACCAATCAATTTAATAAGGAATGATAAATACTGTCCAATCTACCAGACTCTAACATTAAATTCACATTATTTGGATTCTTGGAAATGTGAATACTTTCAAGACTCTCCCGTTTATACTTATTATTAATACCATGTTCCAAAATATCCACATTCACAAAATCAAAAGAATGTAAAAACTTTAAACAATGCTCTTTTAAACCAGAAGTAATATGTGAGCTACGTAAACTATATTTATGCTCATAAATTCTCTTTTTTAAATATCTACCTGTTTGTCCAATATAGTATTTATCACAATCCATGCAATTAATCTTGTAAACAACTCCTGATTTTAAGCATAAATTATCCCTATCTTTGCAATTATTAAACAATCTACTCAAATTATTGCTATTTTTAAAGAAAATTTGAATGTTATATTTCCGAAAATTTCTTTTAATTCTTTCAGACAATCCTCTAACATATGGCAAGACAATAATTTTGCCTCCGTTAACATCAATTCCTGCACTATGTCTATTTTCAGTATTATACATGTCAAACAATCTCTCAGCAATTAATCTATTAATAAATTGAATTGGATAACCATTATTCATGGCAGAACCTCTCGGGATGGTGAAGCTGAAATTCAGCTCTTTACTAAAGCTTCTGTTTCAAGACCAATAATTGCGTCTACTCTGGCCCAAGATCAGGTGGAATGGCATTTCATTGATTTCTTCCTAGAGTCCCTAATTTTGGTGGTATTTGGGAAGCTAATGTTGAATCTTTCAAAAGATATTTGTACAGAGTTATAGGCGAATCAAAATTGCCGTTCTAGTTATTTTCAGCTCTCTTGGCTGATATCGAGGCGTGTTTGAATTCTAGACCACTGAACGCACTTAGTTCAGATCGTAGATGTGAGTTTAATTACTCCAGGTCATTTTCTTATTAGTGGTCCAATTGTAACACTCCCTGAGCCATTTGTTGAAATTGATGAATGTCAAACTCTCTGCTCCAAATGTCGGTTTACGCAGCTGATGAAAAATCATTTTTGGCAGAGATGGCAAAAGGAATATCTTGGTCAATTACAACAGAGAGTCAAGTGACTTAGGCTTAATGATAGCTTTCAGATTGGCGATTTGCTTCTATTCAAAGATTACTTGCTTCGTCCATCAAAATGGCCATTAGGACGTATTGCCGTCTTACATTCTGGTAATCATCAATTGACGAGAGTAGTGACATTGCGTACCCCTACTTCTCAATATGAGCGAACAGTCAACATATTAATTTTGCTTCCAGTTCATGATAATACATCAGCTGATCTATTGGCATTACAGTCAAACTAATAGATGTTCATGAATTACAACATTGTCGTTGATTTTCACGTATCGTACGAAATTATTCGTTCGAGGTGGGCGGTATTTTCAGACCGCTTACATTATAATAGTATTAATGCTATACCTTGTTCCCATTGTCAAGCACCGCATTTTGTTAACTATTGTAAGCAGTTCGCACATCTTGTCCCAGCCAAGAGGGAAGAACATGCAGCACAATCTAAGCTCTGTTTCAATTGTCTGAACTATAAGCATAGAGTTAAAGACTGTCCCTCAAAACCTAGTTGTTATATATGCGGTTATAAACATCATACGAAGCTTCATTCTGAGATGTGAAATGAAAGCCAGTCTATCAACTTCGATAAAAGGATGTATCAACCGTTGTTAGCTACTGCAGTAGTGGTCCTTGAATTCTCAGAAGGTGCCCGTACTATGGCTCGAGTCTTATTAGGTTCCTGCGCCGAAAAATCCTTCATATCTGAAAATGTGGCTAAAATATTTTCTTTAAACTTTAAACAAGTAAACATTACCGTATCTGATTTGAACGACACGACTAATGTTATTGCTCGTGCTGAAGTACAGCTTATGCTGTAGTAATATGTTGACCTTGGGCATATGAAATTTCTTCCAGGAGCTGAATGCTACGTTGATGACGGACTCTTTTTGTCTCATCATCCAGTATTTAAGCAGGATGGTAGGAAATCCATAAGAGTTGTCTTTATTGGATTACAAAAGAATCAAGCAGAAAATTTATTAAACAAATTTTTATATCCTGGTCCAAAGCTATAGGAAGACATCGTTGTTATTATTGTTAGGTGGCCTTTTTTTAAATATGTATTTGTATGTGATATAATTAAAAACTTTCGTCAAATGCTTGTAGATTTTATTGATACTAAGTGGTATAATTATCGTTATGACCACATCCTTCGGTAACTGGGGGGGAAGAAGGTCTTCCTCTTCAGTTTCCCCTTCCTTCAAGATGGTTGTGCGCTCTCGGGGCTCGCGCTTGGCGCATTTTCGCTCTCACGCTTGAATACTCGGTTTTCACCGCGAACCGGCAGTTTGACCGGTCACAATATATAGAATAGGGTAGATTGATAAATTTCCGGCCTGACCAATGGATGGAGCGACTAGGCCTACCTTAAGTTGGCGTTCTATAGTACCATCCTTAGATAGCTTGTAGCTATAGTTTAAGTCTGATCGCCATGTTAGTTTAGGTTTGACAGCACGCTGAACAAGACGCCTCTGTATTTTTCGTAAAAATGGAAAAGCTGGAAAATCGTGCTGTCATCAAAAACTTTTATTTGAAGGGGTTAACGCCGAAGAAAATTAAAGAAGAGATGGACTCAATACTGGGGACATCCTCCCCATCATATTCAACCGTTAATTAGTGGGTTTTCGTGTTTAAAAAGGGTCATGTGAGCACCTCTGATGAGCCTCGCTCAGGACGTTGCATTGAAGTCATAACTCGAGATATGATCGTAAAAGCCCATTAAATAGTGCTGAAAGACCTCAGATTAAAAGTGCGTAAGATAGCTGAGACCTGTAAGATATCATATGAAAGTATACAAAATATTTTTCACTAACATTTGTATATGGAAAAGCTCTGTTGAAGATGGGTACCGCGTTTGCTAACAGTCAACCAAAAATTTAATCGAAAGAACATTTCTACCGCCAATTCGGCGTTGTATAAGCGTAATCCAAGCGAATTTTTGCGTCGATTCGTAACCGTTGAATAAGAAAATTTTTATCGCCAATTTGGCGATGTACGAGGGTGGATTGATGAGTTTCTGGCCTGACAAAGAAAAACAACATTTTTAAGAATTTTTTTTATTTTTCAACATAATCTCCTCCAAGGCTGATACATTTCTCATAGAGGTGTTCTAGTCTAGTAATGCTATCTCTATAGACTGATTCGTCAAGCTGCTCAAAATACACATTTACAGTTTCGATTACTTCTTCATTGTCCGCAAATCTCCAACCGCCTAGACATTTTTTGAGGTTAAGAAACAGATAAAAGTCACTTGGGGCTAGGTCTGGAGAGTAGGGAGAGTGCGGCATCAATTAAAACTTCAGATCGTTGATTTTAGCCATTGCAATGATTGACGTGAGCTCTGGTGCGTTATCGTGATGAAACAAGATTTTTTCTTCGCCAGATGAGGTCGTTTAATTATCATTTCGTGGCTCAAACGTTGCAATAAGTCTGCGTAGTATTTGACCAGTGATAGTTTTACTCTTTTCAAAGTAATCAATGTATATAATACCTCTTGCATCCCAAAAAACAGTAGCCATAATCTTGTTCGCCGAAAAAATTGCTTTTGCCTTCTTTGAAGTTGGTTCCCCTGGTCCAATCTACTGTTCAGACTGTTGTTTGGTTTCAAGAGTCTAGTGGTGGACTCAAGTTTCGTCAACAGTTACGAATTGACGCAAAAATTCGCTTGGATTACGCTTATACAACGCCAAATTGGCGGTAGAAATGTTTTTTCGAATCAATTTTCGGTCGACTGTTAGCAAACGCGGCACCCATCTTGCACAGAGCTTTTCCATACACAAATGTTGGTGCAAAATATTTTGTGCACGTTCATATGATATCTTAGAGGTCTCAGCTATCTCACGCACTTTTATTATGCGGTCTTTCAGCACTATTTGATGGATTTTTTCGATCATATCTGGAGTTGTGACTTCAATGGGGTGTCCTAAACGAGGTTCATCAGAGGTGCTCACACGACGCTTTTTAAATTCGGAAACCCACTGCTGAACGGTTGAATATGATGGGGAGGATGTTCCCAGTGTTGACTCTATCTTTTCTTTGATTTGCTTCGGCGCTTTTGATGTCAGTACGATTTTCCAGCTTTTCCATTTTTACGAAAAGACAGAGGCGTCTTGTTCAGCGTGCTCTCAAATCTAAACTGACATGGTGATCGGTCTGAAACTATAGCTAAAAGCTATTTAAGGATGGTACTATAGAACGCCAACTTAAGGTAGGCCTAGTGGCACCATCTCTTCGTCAGGCCGGAAACTTATCAATCCACGCTCGTATAAGCGTAATCCAAGCGAATTTTTGCGTCGATTCGTAAGCATCCGTTGGGGAAGCTTGGGTCCACCACTACACTCCTGAAACCAAACAACAGTCTAAACAGTGGATTGGACGAGGGGATTCAACTCCAAAGAAGGCAAAAACAATTTTTTTCGCAAACAAGGTTATGGCTACTGTTTTTTGGGATGCAAGAGGTATTATATACATTGATTATTTTGAAAACTATCACTGGTAAATACTATGCAGACTTGTTGCAACGTTTGAGCCACGAAGTGAAAATTAGGAAATGAAAGGAACTTTTATAGAAGATTGGGAGAAAAACCACGGTTTACGCAATTATGTTTATATAAAAATAACAAAAATTTATTAGAATAAGACTTATACAAATTATTACATAGAGAAAAGGCTTTGGCTTCGGGCTCTGCTATCTGTAACACACAAGATAGAATTTTATATTAGACCTTATACTATATCTTATTACACTATCTTATTACCTATGATTTTTTGTACGCCACTTATTTTACACGATATTTACAACTCAAATTGAAACGCACTTAATATACTAATCTCACGCACTATATATGTGTTTAAACACACTTACTGGAGTTTGGGGGGAGGGGGGTGTGGAGCACGAACGAAGCCTGCTGGTCTTTAATAAGTTATCTCATCGTTACTTGGTGCTTGCTACTTCGTGGCTGCGGCTCAACACGCCTCTGCCCTAGGTCGCTCAACACATGACCAAGTTCTTTGCGCAAGCCCTAAAATACGTCAGAGCTCGTGCACTCAGGATCACTACTTTGTTCGGGGCTAGGAATGAGACCACTGAGCTTTCACGGAGCGCCGTGCACCCAGGATCAAGTCTCTTGAGGAATAATAAGGCCGCTGGTCTTTAAAGAAACGCCGCGCAACTAGGATCAAGTCTCACCAGAAAAAAGAGGGAAGTTTTAGTGAAGCCGCTGGTCTTTAATGGAGTGCCACGCAACCAGGATCGCGACTCTACAATTCAGGACAGGTAGGATTACTAGAGCTCTGGAGTCGGGATAGCTCTATTATTTTCGGACAGGCAGTATTTACTGGAGTTCTGGAGGCAGGATAGCTCGAGGGACCTTCTTTCATCCGTATTGCGAAAAGAATTGCTTTTGGGGCGGAAAACTCGCCCTTTTAAACATGGAAAATTAGTCGATTGGGTGTTTACGGCACCGTTCGACTAATTTCGTATCGAGCCGCCCGATTATGTATAATCATTTTGCATCAATAAAGTAATAATAATGGCATTATAATTATCATAATTATAATGCTAATTTGCGCATTTGCCCTTCAGGATGCTCGTATTCTTAAAATTATTTTGGCGTAATTTAGTTATCTCGGATATTTATTTATTACAATAATAATAAAAATTATTATAACAAATTTTTATAATAATAATAATTGTGATAATAATAATTAGTTGACATTTACGTCTTTGGCAACGCTCGTGTTCTATAATATAAATTATATTATAATAATTCTGCTGCTGTTATTCATAATTTATTTCGCTCATATTTAAATAATATTTAGTTATTATAACACTTCTAATGATAATGATTATTATAACAAATTAACGATAATAATTATTATTATTACAAAATAATAATAACTACAATAATAATAACTATCATAAAAATCAACAATAACAACTATTATAACAAGTTATAATACGAATCAAATAATAATTACTTAAGTATTCAATTTTTTCCAACCCTGACTATTTAATTATAATAATTATTATTATAATTGCGCCCAGCAATTACGATTCTATTGGCAATAATTAATCATATATTTTTCTCTTGGATTAATTTTTATTTAATATAATGACAGCATAATAACTTAGTACAGTTTCTAGATAAAATTTGGTTATAATAATAATAGCCACGATAATTATTATAACCAATTATAATGACAATAATCATTATGTTATTTAATTATATCTTTTTATCCTTTAGGATGTTCCCTCATGTTTAATTATTCGTGTATTTATTATAATATGTTTTTGCAAATATGTTGATATATGCCTGCTATATATTAAATATCATAAAAGTGTCAATAACAATACTTCTATATTATTTAATAGAAAATGGGGCGCTTAAAATATAGCAAATAAGGCGTTCACTGCCCATCCAGTTCGTAAGCACGGCGAGCGCGGGGCATCATTTTCACGCTGGCTGCCGCACCTCTGCGGCACCCCTCTCGCGACGCGCGTGAGTTCCCCTCTGCTCTCTCTTAGCCTACGTTCGCGAAGCAGGTATATTTAATATTCGCAATTATATTGTTTTGATAATTGCGCGTTTGACTGCTTATCGGGAGTATTGCCCGATTATTTTAATTTGAAACTTTAATTATTTCAAAATATAGTTTAACGCGTATTGGGCTGTATCGTGAAAATAGACTGATCGTCGCATATATAATATATATGCAATATATATATATATATATATATATATATATTTATGTATATATATTTCTATAAAAATCTGTGCGATCCCGAAATCGCGTTTTACGCTGTGTAACCGTATGTGCGTCCGCCTAGAATATGAGTACAATGAATGCGGCCGTTACAAAAGAGTGCTCAGTTTTGGTCCGAGTCCCGAGAGAATTCCTGAGAAGAAGAAGAGCGGTCCGCAAGAGGCGAAATATCGCACACACTGAAGGCGTGGTAGAACGGTGAAATAATCCAAACACTTAAAGAGAAAGCGTCTATTTGAATAAAAGATACGTTAGATATTGACAAAATAAAATTATATGAGTAAAGCACAAGCCGAGGACCGTTGCGGAGACGGTGGGAGCGAAGGCGGGTTAGCGAGAGAGAGAGAGAGAGAGAGAGAGAGAGAGAGAGAGAGAGAGAGAAAATCAGATTTCTACTTACAGAATCTATGACAGAGATGGTTGGTCCGCATGTCGATCACGAGGAGTGTCAACGGTTGACAGTAGAGGTGTGGCAGGCGGCTCTAGAGGTCGCGGAGACTAGCAGTTCGTCCGCCGAGATACCCTCACGAGGCTGTGGCTGATCCGCACTGATTGTGGAGGTGGCATTGACAGGTGTCGAGTTGTCCGAACACGAAACGCTAGTCCGGGACAGGATCACCCTAGTGTAACACGACCAGGAAAAAGAACCTCAGTGTGGCAAAAAGAAATTTTCGTTCGGTAGCTGCCAGTCACGCCGATTATAACTCTCTCGTCAGCAAGGATGATACTACTGCACGCACGATGTCAAGCCCTCCTTCCTCTCTTTCATTCTCTCCCTTACTTGCCTCCTTGTTAGTGGTATTATCACTGGCCTGTAACATAACTGTGTAGACAGCAAACGTAGGGGGCATTCGCGATTCCCGTCACAATATATAATATATAGTAAGTTTCCAGCATTTTTCTAATGTGAGGTTTTATATGAAAAAATAGTTAAATATATTTTATTCAAAGTATCACCCTTTGTAAGCTAAAACTTCTTCCTATTTTTCTAGCAATTTTTGATTTGCGGATAAAAAAAATTTCTGGTCTTTCGAGCTCAGATGCGTATGCAGACAATTATCAATTGTCTCTACTAAAGTGAAGCGAATTCTGTATCGAAACAAATAGTAGTTAGATGATGCCCAGATGGAAATTTCTATTCACTATTCATCAAATAATTTTTTATCGAAACCGCAACATGTGACCAAGTGGTATCGTGATGAAAAATGATGGACTCATACTCTGGCCGTTTTTTCTGAAATGTTTACTTCAACCGAATAAGTTGTTTGATGGTCCTTTGATGGTTCGATCACTCGGAAGCAATTCGCAGTATACGATACAGTTTTGATATACAGAAATATACAGAGCATATTTATTGACGTGAATATTTCATTTTCGCGTCACTGGAGTTGGTTCGCCGGGCTTTGTATACGATTTTCTGCATTTAGCATTATCATGTTTATCACTAGTGATAAGATGATGCAAAAATGATGTATTTTTATACATGTGCAACAATATTCAAACATATAAAATTGCCGTTTGAGTTCTCTCAGATTCCATTTATACGACACCCAGTTCGTACGACAACCCTTTGAATGAATCGCAATGTCTTTCGGCGCAGTGAAACTGCTTGTTGCTTGTCCTCCAATGATGCAACAAGTTCTTCTTGAATTTGTTTTTCTCAAAACAGGTGATTCATCAATACATTCCACCCCGTAAGTTTCCGGAAACAAACGGTAGGCCTCAGTCTGCATATTTCCTTATATTAAAGAAAAGAATCAGTGCTTACATTTGTTTGGCTGGAAACTTGCCACGATTTTGGTCGATAAAATAAACTACACCTAATGAAATTGTAAAATATAGTGCTGTAAAGTTCTTGACAGATTCATAATCTACAAATTTTACATATGAGGTCTTACATTTTTTTCGGGATCTATTGGTGACACCAATTTTGACGGTTGCTGGACAGTTACTTGTACATTTAATATAATTTTTGTTTGTTTTCATGGCGAAGTTGTAGCAAATACAGTACTTTTCGATCTTCATGTTTAGATGGCGATATAAGTAGTACGAAAAATCAGATGTGTCTGATTTACTACTTGTTTTTTAGTTTTATCATTTCCCAATAAAATTCAGTTAACAGGCGTAATTTGTTTATCAGTGAAAATTGAATCGTGATCAAAAGTTTTTTCGACATATCCTTTTGTATTATTTTAATTTCTAAAAAAGTATAGCACAAACTTATCAATTGCTTCAAGAATGTTATGGCGTACAAGCTGCATCGCTTACATATAAGGACTGGTTTCAGCGCTTTAGAGTTAGAGATACTGATGTTAATGACAAAGAACATTCTGGAGAACCGAAAAAGTTTGAAGATAGTGAATTACAAGCATTATTGCACAAAAACTCAGCTCAAACGAAGAAAGAACTCACTAATAACTTAGGAGTGGGTGATAGTGCAGTTGGAAAACGGTTGCGTTGAGAAAATGCATGCGTTGAGAAAGATTCGTAAAGAAGGAAAATGAATGCCACACGATTTGACCGAAAGTGCCATTATTAATCAATACAACATCGTACTGTTTTTGTTTGCCAGGCAAAAAAGAAGAGTTTTTTATGGGGAATTGTGACTGATCGTGAAAAATGGATCTACTATGACAATCCTAAGCGCAGAAAGTGGGCCCAGGCCAACTGTCAAAACAATCAAAACCGAATATTCACGGCGAAAAGATATTGCTATGCGTTTGGTGGGACCTACAGGTGGACCTGTACTATGAGCTGCTTTAATTGAATAAAAGTGTCACCGCCGAGGTCTACAAATGCCAACCGAATGATTTGTAACAGGAATTGAGCGAACATATATCAGCAATTGCGAGCAATGAGCGCAAAATCGTTCTCTTACATGACAACGCTCAGCCACATGTTGCAAAAATCGTAAAAAACACCGTATTGGAGCTTGAATGGTAAGTGTTGCCGCACTCAGCGTACTCGCCACACATAGCGCCTTCTGATTACTACCTATTCAGATCGATGGAGCACGACACCGTTCTCGAATAAATCCTTCATTGATTACGAAGAACAGTTTGTTTATCAATCAGTAATTTCGAGACCTTCTTCAGCCAAAGAAGAATTCTTAGCACTCAAGATGAGGTTTAATCGAGACCCTTTGCGCTGTTCGTGGTGCTTTTATACTTACAAAAAGTACAGCGATATTTCTCTCGGCTTCTAGAAGTGAAACAACTATGGTGGATAGGAACCCCTTAGGCGTACCAAAGCGTAAAAATATGCGATCTTTCAACTCGTGGCGAATTGTTTGCGCATTCGCCTTCCGAATAATGATACACTCTACCCAGCGAGTGAATAGATCCATTAAGACGAATTAGTATTCCTGTCCTCGGGTAGATCGTGGAAACGGACCCATCACGTCTCCAGCTACTACTGCCCCAGGGCGGGTGACCGTTCGATGGCCCACCAGGCCAGCTGGTGCAGCCTGCTGTACCTTACAATTTTGGCACACGGTGCAGTCACGTACAAACTGTGTCGCATCTTATGCAACGAGGGTCAATAGTATGATCGTGCGATACGGTCATACGTCTTCTGGCGTCCAAAATGGCCAGCTATGGGCTTCTCATGACATTTATGAAGAACGATTCAACAATCTTCTTTAGGTACGACTAGCTTCCACGCATCCTGGTCATCTACTAGATCTTCGATGTCAGGATAGGGACGATAGTAGAACAGTCTTTGCCCGACGACTTTCCACCATGGATGCTCGGTCGGATCGCTCACCACTTTCTTACGAAGACGTGAATAGTAGGAATCTTGCACATGAGCGAGAGTGATGCCGAGGGAGGTGATTTCTCAGGTTGGCTCGTCTTCCTACAAAGGGGAGAGGGCATCTGGTACGCAATTCAAGGTACCTTTCCGGTGGACGACTTCATAGTCATATCCTTGTAGTTCCAAGGCCCAATGGGCGAGCCTATCCGTGGGGTTACGCAATGATTGCAGCCAACAAAAGCTGCTGTTATCAGTGATCATCGGAAAGTGGTAGTCCTCCAAGTACGGGCGAAATTTACGTACAGCCCATAACACGGCGAGGCACTCACGTTCGGTGACCGAATAATTAAGCTCAGCCGCAGTTATCGTGCGACTAGCGTAGAAAAGCACATGCTCCACGCCATCAACTGTTTTTGTGAGCACGGCGCCTTGTCCCGAGTCGCTGGCGTCCGTCTGTATGACGAACGTTTCCCCAAACGATGGTCCAGAGAGGACTGATGCAGATGCGACGAGTGGTCGGATTTGCTCAAAGGCTTGCTGCTGCTCTTCTTCCCAATGATACTTGATGTTCTTCATGATCAATAGGGTGAGAGGCTCAGCAAACGTTGCAAAGTTCTCCAAGAATTTGCGATACCAAAACGCAAGGCCTAGAAACCTACGGAGCTGTTTCAAGCTCATTGGTGCAGCGTAAGTTAAAATTAATGCAATTTATCCGGATGGGCTCGAAAACCAACACGATCCGCGATGACGCCGAGAAACCGTACCTGTGCAATTTTTAATTTATTCTTCTGCCTATTAATACTTTGGCTAGCATCGGAAATTCGTCGCAGAATGCGCTCGATCTACCTGAGGTGCTCGTTAAAGCACTACGTAGCGATGATCATCGAGGTAGGTGAAGGCTACCGTTTCCATTTCCGGGCCGCTCGGCTGGTCCCTTAACTGCTGAAAGGTTGCAGGCCCACCGGCGACTCCATACGACATGCGGGTGCATTCGAACAGCCTCATGCCTGGGTCCGTGAAGGCAGAGATGTGCTGGAATTCCTTCCGAAGAGGAACCTGGTGGTAGGCGCTGGAGAGGTCCAGTGTGCAGATATATCGCGCATTTCTCAATTTGCGTAAGATTACGTCCATGTACGGGAGCGGATATGCGCTGACCTTGGACACGGAGTTCAATTTGCGATAGTCCACGCAGAATCGGTAGCTCCCGTCGCTCTTGCGAAACATTATGAAGGGACTAGACCATTCGCTGGTCGATCGACGAATCACGCCTTGGCCGACCATTTTCTGCACTTGAGCATGCATCTATCTTCTGAGAGACCGGAAAATAATGCTGCCTAATCGGCTTAGCATTGCCGACATGGATCACGTGGTTGGTCAGATATGTACACCCCCCAGGTTGTTTAGCCGAAGGTAGTATCCGATCGAGGAGTTCCTCGAGGGCTCGACGTTGACTATCGTCAATATCAGCTAAGCGTATAGAAGCAAGCGAATACTACCCGAGACGGTGCAAACTTGTAGCGGAACTAAATCCGCTGCACGCTCTATCGACATGGTATTTTCGCGTTGTAGAAGTCTATACTGAGCAGATAGTCATTTTCCATGTCGGAAATGAAAATTAGTCTAACTCTATTTCGACGTCTGTAATTGCAAACGGAAGTGCCACTTGGCCTACTATTAGTTTAATTTTTCCCGTGACGAGTTGAGCGCCAGATCCGGCAAAGGTCGAATTAAACGATCGAGGGTAGATATTATCTGCAAGCCGACTACTTCGAAAGCTGTGTGAGCAGCCCACGTATCGAGCAGTGTATGTATACGGAACTCGCCTATGCCCACCTGTATCCACCATCGGGAATACCGATCGGGGTCGACATTTGTGGTGGAGTCAACGGAGTCACGGTCGTGATGCTCCTCCTTTATAATCAGGAGGGTCCAATCATCATTACCCGATATCTTCGCAGCTGCCTGCTAATTTTCAAACGTCTCTCGGAGCGTAGAACGGTGTTTGACCTCAATTACTCGCTCTTTTTCGCATTTCCCGAACACGCGGGACAACTGCGTAAAGTGTAGCCTGGCCAACCACAGACCCAACACAGGAACCGTGCATCAGGACCTACCATCCGATCTTTATTCTTGTGGCTGAGGGGCTTGCGTACGAGATTTCCCTTAAGAGAGTCTTTTTCTCTGACTTAGGCGGAGTCGACATTCTGTTCTTTCCTGTATGCGACGACCTGGGCGTGAGTCGCGACTGCTCCTCTTCGTCATAACAGCTACGACACCTGGTGCTTCTAAATCAGGAGAGGTGGCTCTAAAGCCCGCCTCTTGCAAGACTTCTCGTACTAAAGCTCTGAAATCTGGCGGCTTCGCGTCCACGGCCGCGATCTTTGGCTTCGGGCGCGTCGGAGATGTGTCTGCCGCATGGAAAACCACTTCGGGCATTACACAGTCTTCGGGTGACGGAGGTGGAATATAGTTGTGATCCAGCGTGATATGGATGAGTTTCAAGAGAGGGATTCTGGCTGGACGTTGCATTCAATTATTAATTTAGCAATAAATATATCTAAATTTAACCCAATAAATGGTAGTTCATACATAGCCATACCTGAAGTAATTGAAAAAAAACATGCATGTGTTAATATAAAAAATAACGATGACCAATGTTTTTTAATGGGCAATTTTGTCTACCTTATATCCAGTTCAAGTGAATAGTAATCGGGTTTCCGCATATAAGCAGTATGAACATATGCTTAATTTTAAGGATATTGCCTTTCCGATGAAGACAAAAGATATACTTAAATTTGAACAATACAATCAAAATATTTCCATTAATTTAAATATGTTAAAAAAGAAGAAGTAAAATACCTTTGATGTGTCTCCGTGTTATATAACTTCTTGAAACAAGCAAAAGCATGTGAATTTACTAATTATACAAGATGATTATACTGATGAAGAAGAAAGTGTAAATAATAATGAAGATCCTCCAGCTCGTTACCACTATGTGTGGATTAAAAATTGATTTACTAATTTACTTATACTGTTTCGACAAGATGAGGTTAATTTAAAACACATATATCTCGATCATGTAAATTCAGATATGTCTTTTAATAAATTTAAAAAAATACGCTCTACTTGTTGGAATGATGGTAAGCATAATTTTATAGTCGTTGATAAAGATCAAAACATAAATTATGGTAGATATAGAAAAGGGTTTGACTCTTCTGCTATAAATATAGCATATAATAAATATACCGAACATTATAGTTTTAAAAGTTGAACACTCATGGCCGATTATCATCGAGAAAAAACAATATTGCATCAACTGGAAAAGTCACGCAAAGCAATAAGACGTAAATATAAATTATTAAAATGTGATCGAGCGAATGTAGAACATACATTAGACGAAACCTTCAAACCAATTGTTACTCCTCTGAATAAACTCATTACGGTTGCAAAAGCATCTGATGTATCAAATATTAAAAAAGAAGAGAAGAACAATTTATCTACCTTTAATGAGGAAAAAAAAATTAAAGAGTCGTTGTCCGACGATGATGGTGGTAATTACGATACTAATGCTAATATTAGTGATGATTACACTCTACAGAATGATCAAACCACTGACGAGATTAATACTTCTTTTGCATCAGCTGAGAGCGATATCGAGCAAGATGATAAAAATCTTGAAAAATCTTAATCGCCATACAATTCTAGATTTACAGCGGCTTTTAATATTATTCTCAAGCGTGGACGTATACCAAAAAATCTACATACAGATAGAGGCAAAGAATTTTACAATGTACAGTTTCAAGAACTAATGAGAAAAAATAAAATTAATCTATACTCAACATATAGTAATCTCAAAGCATCTATATGCGAACGTTTCAATCCTACATTGAAAGAAAAAATATGGATACAGTTTAGTTTTTCTGCAGAAATTAATAATAACTTCTTATAATGTGACAAAGCATAGAACTATCGGAGTCAAGCCAAAAGATGTTACATCTGCAAATAAAGCAAAAAATTTAAGAATCTTACTTAACAGAGCAAAAATAAGGGGGAAAAAATTAATAGATTTAAGGTTAGAGATAAAGTAAGAGTGAGTAAACTAAAGCAGAGTTTTGAGAAAGGATATACACCTAACTGGTCTACAGAAGTATTCACCATCTACAGGGTTACAGCAACGAATCCAATAACTTACCATTTAAAAGATTATAAAAATCAACCCATCGCTGGCTCTTTCTATGAATAAGAGCTGTTACTTACCAAGTATCCAGATGTTTACCTCGTTGAAAAAATTCTCAATCGTCGAGGGGATAATGTTTTTGTCAAGTGGCTTGGATTTGATAGTTCTCATAATAGTTGGACTAATAAAGAGAGTGTACAACTAAAGTGATAACAAATTATAAAATCAGAATATGTAAAGTAATTTTGTATACAACGAGAATAAATAAACACAGCTATAGTTAAAATAAAAAATATTGTTTAATTTATTTCACATTATACATATAGTTAGACTGTGATATATCTTACACACAAATACACATATATATATATATATATATATATATATATATATATATATATTTTTCTTTTTTTTGTTTATACTGTGATGAATTCAAAATTATCTTCACCCATAGATTTTACGAACAACTTTAATTGATTTGCATATTGACACATATTGTGGAAGAAGTTTTCGTCTTTGATTAACGCCTTCGAAATTCTATTCGGTAAAAAACATTGAAATTCACTATCAATTTCGACTACTGATTTCCATCCGAATTTAGTGTTAACTTTTTTTATTTTTGTGATCATGTAATTTTGATTTTTTCCTAATTCGCCAATATTTTTGTGGGTAGAAAACCACCTCGTGCTATATTATTCAACTTTTTCAAATCCATCTGTAAAATAATATAAATTATTTAACTTTTTATGTTAAAATTATTTAGTAATATGTACAAGTGAAATTAAAAGAAAAACTATATACATCTGAATTGATGAATTGTCAGACTGAGTGTAATTTTCATTAAAATTCGAAATGAAATCGGCAGCCGTTAGCTGCGCAATCAATTGAGTAGACGACTCAACACCAGGGAACGTCATTTCAGGACTATGTTCCATTATATATATATATATATATATATATATATATATATATATATATATATATATGATTATAAAACAATTGAATTGTACTTCTGTCGACTGCCAATATACAAATTAATAAATATTTTTTTATTGGTCTTACAGTCCAATCAATTCCATCCAAAAATAAAATAAAATAAGAAATAAAAAATAAAAAATAATAAAAATAAAATAAAAAAAAATAAAAAAAAAAATAAAAAAAATAAATAAATAAATAAATAAAAAAATAAAAATAAAAAAAATAAAAAAAATTAATAAATAAAAAAAATAATAAAAATGACTATTTACTTCAACCTCCCTTGTAAATTTAATTCTGTCATGTACAGAATTGAAAACATCCACCATTTCATCCACAAAAACTTCTGGAACAATTGTAAAGATATCATCAACATATCTCTTAAATATCATTGGTTCAAAAAGCAATTTTGACAAGGCTATACTTTCCAACTTTTCCATAACTAAATTAGGAGATACCAAATGAAGTAATAAACATCATGTCTAAAGGTGCCAAACATGGAATATTATATTGTAAAAATAATCTCCCGATCAAAGAAATCATCGCGGAGGTTGAAAGTAATCTTTTTGGTTTAAATGATGAAGTAAAAAAGGAATGTAGGGCATCTTTGGTTAATGTCATTAGTAATTTTAAAAGAGAAAATAAATTTGATAATTTTTTAAATAGTAATTTTATACATGATTTAATTACCGCGAAGAATTTTTTGAAAAATAACCCTAATATAATCTTCCAAAAGGCCGACAAAGGTAATGTAACTGTAGCTTCCAATAAAATTGATTACATAAATTGTATAGATAATATATTAAATGATGATAGTACTTATTTGAAGATTGGTAATCCACATATCATTAAGCTACAAAATAATTTGAAAGAGTTATTAAATAATTGGAAAAGAAATGAATATATAAATGATACTACATATAAGTATTTAAAATGTGAAGTTTTAAAATGAGTTGTTTACAAGATTAATTGCATGGATTGTGATAAATACTATATTGGACAAACAGGTAGATATTTAAAAAAGAGAATTTATGAGCATAAATATAGTTTACGTAGCTCACATATTACTTCTGGCTTAAAAGAGCATTGTTTAAAGTTTTTACATTCTTTTGATTTTGTGAATGTGGATATTTTGGAACATGGTATTAATAATAAGTATAAACGGGAGAGTCTTGAAAGTATTCACATTTCCAAGAATCGAAATAATGTGAATTTAATGTTAGAGTCTGGTAGATTGGACAGTGTTTATCATTCCTTATTAAATTGATTGGTTTTGGACAATTTGTGTAGAGGGGGAATTTATATTTAATTTACGAAATTTGGTGGTGGGGATGGGTATATATAGATTAGAATATAAGGTTTAGATTAGTCCCTGATGAGGAGCCGTAGCGAGCTCGAAACGTTGGACAAGTCTTCAATTAGGTAAGGGTGTTGGGGACAGTCAGACTGCACTTTACTAACAAAGAATTTTTTCAGCTAATATTTTATTTTCAGATTAGTCTACGGGGGTGAATGTAAACAAGGACAGTCTGACTGTCATTATAATTTTAATTTAATTTTTAATTTAATTTTTATTTTTAATTTTTATTTTTATTTTATTTTTTATTATTTTTTTTTTATTATTTTTTTTATTTATTAATTTTTTTTTATTTTTTTATTTATTTATTTATTTATTTTTTTTATTTTTTTTTTATTTTTTTTTATTTTTTTTTATTTTATTTTTATTATTTTTATTTTTATTTCTTATTTTATTTTATTTTTGGATGGAATTGATTGGACTGTAAGACCAATAAAAAAATATTTATTAATTTGTATATTGGCAGTCGACAGAAGTACAATTCAATTGTTTTATAATCATATATATATATATATATATATATATATATATATATATATATATATATATATAATGGAACATAGTCCTGAAATGACGTTCCCTGGTGTTGAGTCGTCTACTCAATTGATTGCGCAGCTAACGGCTGCCGATTTCATTTCGAATTTTAATGAAAATTACATTCAGTCTGACAATTCATCAATTCAGATGTATATAGTTTTTCTTTTAATTTCACTTGTACATATTACTAAATAATTTTAACATAAAAAGTTAAATAATTTATATTATTTTACAGATGGATTTGAAAAAGTTGAATAATATAGCACGAGGTGGTTTTCTACCCACAAAAATATTGGCGAATTAGGAAAAAATCAAAATTACATGATCACAAAAATAAAAAAAGTTAACACTAAATTCGGATGGAAATCAGTAGTCGAAATTGATAGTGAATTTCAATGTTTTTTACCGAATAGAATTTCGAAGGCGTTAATCAAAGACGAAAACTTCTTCCACAATATGTGTCAATATGCAAATCAATTAAAGTTGTTCGTAAAATCTATGGGTGAAGATAATTTTGAATTCATCACAGTATAAACAAAAAAAAGAAAATATATATATATATATATATATATATATATATATATATATGTGTGTATTTGTGTGTAAGATATATCACAGTCTAACTATATGTATAATGTGAAATAAATTAAACAATATTTTTTATTTTAACTATAGCTGTGTTTATTTATTCTCGTTGTATACAAAATTACTTTACATATTCTGATTTTATAATTTGTTATCACTTTAGTTGTACACTCTCTTTATTAGTCCAACTATTATGAGAACTATCAAATCCAAGCCACTTGACAAAAACATTATCCCCTCGACGATTGAGAATTTTTTCAACGAGGTAAACATCTGGATACTTGGTAAGTAACAGCTCTTATTCATAGAAAGAGCCAGCGATGGGTTGATTTTTATAATCTTTTAAATGGTAAGTTATTGGATTCGTTGCTGTAACCCTGTAGATGGTGAATACTTCTGTAGACCAGTTAGGTGTATATCCTTTCTCAAAACTCTGCTTTAGTTTACTCACTCTTACTTTATCTCTAACCTTAAATCTATTAATTTTTTCCCCCTTATTTTTGCTCTGTTAAGTAAGATTCTTAAATTTTTTGCTTTATTTGCAGATGTAACATCTTTTGGCTTGACTCCGATAGTTCTATGCTTTGTCACATTATAAGAAGTTATTATTAATTTCTGCAGAAAAACTAAACTGTATCCATATTTTTTCTTTCAATGTAGGATTGAAACGTTCGCATATAGATGCTTTGAGATTACTATATGTTGAGTATAGATTAATTTTATTTTTTCTCATTAGTTCTTGAAACTGTACATTGTAAAATTCTTTGCCTCTATCTGTATGTAGATTTTTTGGTATACGTCCACGCTTGAGAATAATATTAAAAGCCGCTGTAAATCTAGAATTGTATGGCGATTAAGATTTTTCAAGATTTTTATCATCTTGCTCGATATCGCTCTCAGCTGATGCAAAAGAAGTATTAATCTCGTCAGTGGTTTGATCATTCTGTAGAGTGTAATCATCACTAATATTAGCATTAGTATCGTAATTACCACCATCATCGTCGGACAACGACTCTTTAATTTTTTTTTCCTCATTAAAGGTAGATAAATTGTTCTTCTCTTCTTTTTTAATATTTGATACATCAGATGCTTTTGCAACCGTAATGAGTTTATTCAGAGGAGTAACAATTGGTTTGAAGGTTTCGTCTAATGTATGTTCTACATTCGCTCGATCACATTTTAATAATTTATATTTACGTCTTATTGCTTTGCGTGACTTTTCCAGTTGATGCAATATTGTTTTTTCTCGATGATAATCGGCCATGAGTGTTCAACTTTTAAAACTATAATGTTCGGTATATTTATTATATGCTATATTTATAGCAGAAGAGTCAAACCCTTTTCTATATCTACCATAATTTATGTTTTGATCTTTATCAACGACTATAAAATTATGCTTACCATCATTCCAACAAGTAGAGCGTATTTTTTTAAATTTATTAAAAGACATATCTGAATTTACATGATCGAGATATATGTGTTTTAAATTAACCTCATCTTGTCGAAACAGTATAAGTAAATTAACATTATCCCTTACAAGATATTTTGGAACATGTGCATATGATTGACAAAGATAAAACAATCAATATTTTTATGTCTTCCCATGCAAAAGTAAGCTTTAACATTGTCCTGTTTCTCGCAAGCAATATCATCGAAAATCATAATAGAGTAGGAAGCACGCTGTCAGGTGATACTACTGCTTTATGTTCGCTGAATGGAAAATATTGTACGCCCTCTATTGGCTCCAACAGCTTTTCTAAATACTTGTATTTTGGTTGATTTAATGATTTTAAATATATATATATATATATATATATATATATTCAAATCTAAGACCATTCCGATGGGTTATAAGAGTCAATAAGCTATCGGTTTTTCCGCAATTTGAAGGTCCTTAAATAACTGCTCGTATACTATTCGGCAGCAAATCTCCATGTCGTTTACTCTTCTACCTTCTCAGTAAAATAGTCAAAATTAAAAACAGGTAATTTTGTTGAGTACTTTTTGAATTCCATGTTTGCACATCACAGTTTTAACTGAAACTGTGGCAATAAAGTATAAATAGCATGTTTATATATAAAATTAATTAGTATCATTTTATCTTTCGAAACAGAATGAAATGATCATAAGCGAGAAGGTGGTGGAGTATTTAATAAGATACTTAGTCACTTACCTATTGAACTGCATTTATCACGTTATCAATACTGCGGTCCTGGGACAAAATTGAAAAAACGAATGGCTCGTGGTGATCCTGGGATAAATGCCCTTGATTCTGCTTGCAAAGAATACGATATAGCATATTCCAACATTGTTAACAATATGCAAGCTACGCATGCTGCTGATCGAATTCTCGCAGACAAATCTCGCTTGCGTCTTAAATCAAAGAACGCAAGTTTGGCCAAAAAGGCTGCTGCACTTGCCGTTTATAATGCAATGAAACTTAAAGTAAAGTTAGGAACGGGATTAAAGCAGAAAAATAAGAAACTGCCTGGTAAAAACAATAAATCAACCTTGAAAAAAAAAGTTAAATCTGCTGCATATTCAATGATCCCAAATACAAGTTCTCAAAAACTAGTTCGCTCTGCATTAAAGAGCGCTCGCGCGGCCGTTAAAAAGGCCGGCGGTAAAGGCAATGTTACAATTCCAAGGATATTGCCACTTCCTCAAAAACTTGGCAGTGTTTTACCATTTCTTATACCTCTATTTGCCGATTTTAATGCAACTGGAGCATTGCCAGGGGGTGCTGCTGGAATAGCAAAAGCTGTTAATGATGCAAAAGCAGCAAAGCAAGAGGTGGAAGAAAATCGAAGACATAATAAAACAATGGAAGCAATTGCTCTTGGAAAATGTCTTTACCTAAAACCGTATAAAAGTAATGGAAGAGGACTCTACTTAAAACTATATAAAGGCAAAGGATTAAAAAAAAAAAGTTTCTCTGTAGAATTACCTTAGCGACCTTTATCTGACATTGTTTTAATAAAATATGTTCGTGCTTTAAACATTTCCGCGTTTCGTGGTGTATTTATGCGTAATGCACTGCCAAATACTGGTTCACATTATAATGAATCCGGTATTGTAAACCTTGATGATGCCAGTGTTCCTGGAACTCATTGGGTTGCATATCGAAAATGAGACAATAGAGTGTTATATTTCGATAGTTTTGGTGACTTAAAGCCACCCTTAGACCCTATATCCTACTTTAGTGATGCTGAAATTATGTATAATATCAGGATTTTAATATATACATTAGCGGTCATTTATGCCTGCAATTTCTATGTAATAAACTTTGAAGTAGTTCTATATAATATCAAACATCTCGTAAAGCAAGTCATTATTGACTGAACCATGGTGAATGAATCATTTACTTTAATGCTTTCTGGCACATCATCTTTTCTTGAAGCTCAATATTTTCGTCCTATTGAGCTCTCATCCAATAAAAATTATGTTTTCGACTTAGTCGAGCTTTTAACATTTAACTCGATTCCCAATATTGATGAAAGCAACAACAAATTCTATATTGATAAAGAAGAAATTACACTACCGACCGGTAGTTACGAAATTGAAGATATTGAAAATTACCTGAAGGAGAAATTAACTTCTAAAGGTATAATATTAAGTCTTAAGCTTATTAACAGCACACTTCGTAGTGTTATTGAATGTAGTCATCAAATCAATTTTGAACCTAACGATTTTCTTGGTAAACTCTTGGGATTTCAACAGCGAATTTTGAAGGCAGGTGTTCGACACAACTCTGATTTACCAGTAACTATTCTAAAGATAAAGTTATTGAGAATAGAGTGCAGTATTACAGCTGGTGCATATATAAATGATCGTCGTGTGCATACAATTCATGAATTTTTCCCAGCAGTGCAACCAGGATGTAAGATCATTGAAGTACCTTCACATGTCATTTACCTTCCAGTCTTCATCAAGTGCATAGATCATATAGAATTACGCATCGTCGATCAAAACGGAGATCTTGTGAATTTCCGAGGAGAGGTTATAACAATTAGATTACACGTTAAACAAGTAGCTTAGAGAGCGATGGGAATTATGTACAACGCTCCTGCATATATTAACAGTCAATCATGTCAGAAAACCATCAGTCTTCCTCCGACTTTCAAACAAGTCAGTCGCCTGAGCAAAGTAAGAAAAAAAAATTAAAGTCTCATCGTCTTTCCGTCAGAAGACAGTTCTGAATCACAAGCTAGCAGTTAAGGAACTTACGCCTCAAAACATTCAATTCCTAAAAACTATAGGTCTATAGGTCTTCTGGTGGAAAATAAATTGTATTTTCTTCAACTGTATGCAAAGAAATGGCAGACGTTCTAAGTATAGAATCTCCTGTCGCATTTGATGAATCAATTGTGCATTATGAGGTTCACGCTCATCAACCTTACACGACAACTAATTTTAATAACAGCGATGAAATTCGTATATCTATTTAACATCAAGAGTTGTGTCTTTTACCTTCACGTAGTTCATTACGTGTATGTGGTAAACTTACAAAAAATGATGGTGCAAGGTTGCAAAATACGAAATTTGTCAACAACGCGATCTGTCACTTATTTGAGGATATTCGATATGAATTGAATACAATAGAAATTGATGGGTGCGAAAATACTGGAATAACGAGCCTTATGAAAGGTTGGCTGCTTTAAGTCCGAATCAAAGTATAATAATAGAAAATGTAGGATGGTTTGATATAGAAGAGTCTAATACAATCGCCGATAATTTAGGCTATTTTTATTTATACCTTCCCCTCAACATGATTTTCGGTTTTAGTGAAGACTACCGTAAAATTATAATTAATGCGAAGCATGAACTTGTTCTTGTCAGATCACGTAACGATTTAAACGCTGTTGTGCAAACAGCAACACTGAGGTCAATTGATAATGCACAACTATATGAAAATTTCAAAATAGAGATTACAAAGATGGAATGGTTAATGCCATATGTCATAGTTTCCAATGAATACAGGCTTCGACTACTAAGACACTTGGAAAAAAATCATCCTATCTCTATGAGTTTTCGTACTTGGCAGCTCTATGAATATCCGCTCCTTCCCGCTACATCCAAACACGTTTGGACTGTGAAAACGGCTAATCAACTGGAAAAACCACGATTCGTTATTCTCGCACTTCAAACAAATAGAAAAGGACAAAAAGATACAAATTGCAGTCGCTTTAACCATTATGATATCAGTAATGTTAAACTTTTTCTCAATTCTCAATACTATCCGTATGGAAATTTAAATATTGATATTACTAACAATCAGTATTCGATATTGTATGATATGTATGCAAATTTTCAAAATGTCTACTACAATAAGGAGTCTCGGCCTATTCTAAAGAAAACTAATTTCCGAGATCATATGCCACTTATAGTTATTGATTGTTCAAAGCAAAACGAGTCGCTGAAAAGTGCACCCGTTGATGTACGCCTAAAATTTGAATAAAAAAATAATTTTCCAATAAATACGTCAACTTTCTGCTTAATTTTGCATGATCGTATCGTGCAATACCATCCTATGAGTGGTGATGTTAAGAAGTTATGTATTGGTAATGAGAATGTGATAATATATAAGTAAAATTTTTATTAAAAGCTCTCAGTCAAGATGGAGTATGTCGTTGATATACAAGGCTTCAAGCAGGGTGACAATGAATATCTACTGAAAGACCTTGCTATTATATCACTCCACGACGATCCAGACCTATAGTATTTTTATTTAAAAAGCCATTTTCTCGTGAACGACTTCCAGATCATATCAAAGCGCAAAATAGATGGCTTGAAATGAATTATCATGGTATTTCGTGAAATTCAGGACAGTTTTGTTATAATAAAATTGTCAATATACTTTATGAAGATTTAGCGAATGCAACTAAAATATTAACCGATGCAGTAATAAAAAAAGAATGGTTAGCTAGATTTAAAAGATATAATTTTATCGTTTACGATATTAATACTGTGATTTACCATTCTGCGAGTGAAAGAAACAGAAGCGCAAGAATACCCTCACAATATGCACCAATCATAATGCAGCATACAAAGTTACGTGTGCTCTGCACAATGTAAAATTATTAAAAAAATACTAACTCGATATATTCTTAAAGTAGAGCTCCTTTCAAAGTCGAACGAAAGTATTATAGTATACGAGCAAAAAAAAATGTGTGTCATATAAGATAAGCTAATGAAATAAATAAATTTGTAATTCTGAATTCAATAAATTAATTCTAAAAAAATTGGTGAATACTTTATTTATTTCTAAGTATGGATCCTTTGATTGTATGCATAACATATCAGGTATGTGAATAAGTCTTTCCCGTTTTTTTTCAAATTTTGAGCCTTTATTGTGAAAAAATGGTTACAAATGAATTATTGAAAGTATTGGCCATCGCTAGCTACACCTTTTTCCCATCTTTCTGGCAACATACGAATCCCGTTGCGAAAAAATTCGACCGGTTTGGCCTCTATCCAGTCATCCACCCATTTTTTGGCTTCCTCGTAGGAATGGAAGTGCTGGTCAGCCAGGCCATGCGTCATCGATCTGAAGAGATGGTAATCAGACGGAGCAACGTCTGGACTATACGGCGGGTGGGGTAGGACTTCCCATTTGAGCGTTTCTAAGTATGTTTTCACCGGCGGTGCAACATGTGGGCGAGCATTGTCATGTTGCAAAATAACTTTGTCGTGCCTGTCGGAGTATTGTGGCCGTTTTTCTCGCAGTGCGCGGCTCAAACGCATCAATTGTCGTCGATAGACCTCGCCTGTGATCCTTTCATTCGGTTTCAGAAGCTCACAGTAAACCACACCTAGCTGGTCCCACCATATACAGAGCATGAGCTTGGCGCCATGAATATTTGGCTTGGCCGTCGATGATGATGCATGGCCGGGTAGTCCCCATGATTTTCTTCGCTTCGGATTATCGTAACGTATCCACTTTTCATCGCCAGTCACGATACGATGCAGAAAACCCTTTCTTTTATGTCGCTGAAGCAGCTGTTCGCAAGTGAAAAAACGCCGTTCGACGTCTCTCAGCTTCAGTTCGTAAGGCACCCAATTTCCTTGCTTTTGGATCATTCCCATGGCTTTCAAACGCTTGGAAATGGTTGTTCGGTCAACTCCCAATGCTTCAGCAAGTTCTTCTTGCGTTTGACAAGAATCTTCATCAAGCAAAGTCGCCAATTCTCGATCTTCAAAGATTTGCGGCCGCCCGGAACGCTCCTTGTCTTCCACGTCGAAATCACCGCTTTTGAAGCGTCGAAACCATCCGCGAACACTTGAATCATCGACACAACCTTCTTCATAAGCCTCCTGAAGCAATCGATGCGTCTCGGCAGCAGATTTCTTCAAATAAAGTGAAACTTCCCGCAAATGACGTCGACTCGGCTCAAATTTCGACATTTTCACGATATCAAAAATTTATGATGCGAAAAAATTTTAACTAATGTGTTAGTATGGAATTGTTGACATATGAATAAGCTTTGATTGTGACATATGTAACCATTGAATACTCGCACAGTTAATTTTCAAATAAGCGGCCTAAATAACATTCTTGTACGGGAATTCTAATTTTAATGTTCACCAATTGATACTTTGTTCTAATAATTGTTTTTTTTTTGTGTTTTCAAACAAAAAAATTTGAGTGAATGAATAAGTATTTTATTGAGGTTTATTGACGGCTAAAATGCAATATTTTTTTGGAATTACAAATTATTTCCTCGTGAAACTTATATTATTACAATATACAAAGTGTCTAACATTCGCAATTTGACTACGCTCGTATGATTAATAATAGTCTTTTAACAAACTGCTGTCGTGGAGAATCACCAATAATTATGCTCATATTCGACAATGATTCTGGTTATATTTGAAATAAATTTTGCAATGTTATTCGAAGTAAGAGAGATGTATATTTTCAGACATAAATGAATTGTTAAACGGTTCATCTATTTGCTGTTAACAATAAACTTAAGGTTAAAACAAAATTTTTTTATTCTATAGTAAAACAGTGAACTTAAAGTGTTTAACTTAAAGTGTTTAACCCAACTGTGAACTTAAAATGTCCAACACCGACCCATGTCCAAAACCGAGAAATCGTAACTCTGTTTTCAACCGTAAATCTATCACATATTCCACGGATATATTCAAAGCAAACATACTTTTTCTTAAGTATTTTTTCAGTATTTAAGTACTTTCTTAAGTATTTCTCTACTTTTCATTTCTAGTATCAGAATTGCGAAGTTTTAACTCAAAAATCCAATATGGCGACGTTTACAAAGAAAAATGCAAAATTTCAATACTTTTTTTTTTAAATACAATTTCTTGTTGTGTTAACGTTGAGAGAACTTTATTTTTCAACTATGAGTGCATAAATGAGTTGTACTTTAAATTCAGTTTGGTCCCGAATCCAGAAATTCAATATGGCAGCTAGAAAATAGCGCCGGAAGCGCAAAATGTTGCCCAAACTTACACAAATTTTTTTCTCGAATATAATGCATTCGACGAAAAAATCAACAAGATAAAAAGTGCTTAAAATCAATCAAAGAATATGTCTAATTTTTTTCACTGAGTTTTGAGCAACTTTTTTAATTTTACCAATTGGCAATTTATAACAAATTGGAAAAATTCATCGAATCGTCTCGAAAAATTCAGATATAGTTTTTGGACAATCCTAAGCACTTTATATTGTCTAACTTTTTCTTATATAACGCTTTGTTTTTGAGTAAAAAATTAAAAAAAAAAAAGTTGCATAACTCAAATTTTTTAAGGTTTTTGATTTTTTACTACCATAATACCAGCAATGAAAAGTAGAGAAAAAAATACTAAAGAAAAAATATGTTCGCTTTGAATATATCCTTGCAATATGTGATAGATTCACGGTGGAAAACAGAGTTACGATTTCTCTGTTTTGGACATTAATGGGTTAATTGATTTTCACTTGTGTATGAATCTCCATATAGTAATGAGTTTTTTGTTTTCAGTATGAATCAATGAAGATAAAATTTTAAATTTATATAAAAATCTCTTGTCTTATTTATTTCTTTATTTATAATGAATTTATCTTATGGCGTTAGGAAATGTTATCTAGTTTGAATGACAAAATAAATTCATTAGTCACCGTTCAGAAGACAACATGAAAGTAAAACATTTAAAATCCATTATTCACGTAAAATTGTAATGTCAGCAAATTTTGAACTATAATTTAGTAAAAATTTATCAAATTCATAACAGAGATGTTTAAAATTTTGACAGCTTAAATTTATTGTTAATATTTCGTTGAGGTTGCACACAATGCATTTAAATCTAATAAAGGTTGTACTTTTCAGAGTTTTTGTGGTTTTAGGAACTTTTTTTTTATTATCTAATCTCGACGAAGGAATAGTTTAACAAACTGGATTGGCTTAAAAATACTTATGTTCAAGATACGAAAAATTTGATAGACGCTGTTTGCCATCTCGACTAGTTGACGTGGTTTTGTCGCGTAAAATCTTGTTACGCAAGTCATCCAGATGCGCGGGCCGGAGTATTGGGGTTTCCAGAAAAAAAAATTTTTTTTCGACGGGGTGATTGCTTTGGTTATCCGGAAATCTCACATCTTGCAACGATGAGCTCTTGCGATTTGAACTTGTAAAGTTGGACCGCTTAGGAGCGTACTAACCAAGTGACGGGCCTGGGATAATGAAACACTGAACTGAATTTCCAAGTTTAAAATTTATTATTGTTATTATTATTGATTACATGTTATGAAATTTAACTACTGATTTATTTTATTTATTAATAATTTGACGCACATCACATATATATATTTATATATTTTTCTTTGTACCCACCGGCTAATCCCGATCGCTTGCCAATGAGCTCGCGTTGTCTTCGCCCCACTTTAATACATACTTTCAATAACAGTAATAAATCTGAAATCGTTGAAATTTGAAGAATTTATTGAAACGAAAAAAAAATTTAAATACTCTAGACGAGATAGCATCAACACTGTGAAGCTGATATTGGAAGTCTTAGTCGTTTTCTTTTCTTCATTTGATCCCTTTGAGAGGTAGCAAGGTTAACGTAATCGCCAGATTATTTTAATTTATTATACGCATTTTGATACCATTATACAGATGAGCCCGATGGCACGTGATTCGGGTCCAATACCCGTTTTATCTCCCAGCCTCATGCACTATCGTTTTCGCCCACTGTCTCGCCTCCTTCTAACGGCTTGGGACGGCAAAGTGGATCACGTTTCGAATGGAATGATCACACCTGGAATCGTAAACACGAGATTGAAACTTCGAGAAGTGACCATTACTTCGATGAAGAGAGACGCGAATAACGCGACCTTGGAGCTGATTATGGACCAGCTCGATGGTGCCTGAAAGATGTACGATCAGCTACACCACGGCGATCATCCTACACTAAGGAAAGGCCTTCTGACGGCTGAAATTTGGAATCAAGACTCATCCTTACATGTCAGCTGAACATGAATGGCTGGATGAAGAAGACTGGGACTAATCGCCCACACAAGGCGCAAACCAGTCTCGTGTTGTCAACGATTTTCTCGTCTACAAGCGTCGCCAGAGTGCCGAACGTGGGCGAGGACGCCCATGACTGCCCTGGATCAGATCGAGATCCCGGGGCGAGTAATTCAGCCGACGACGATGGAGGCGAACCCGTTCGACAGCCTACGAGTATCACAGGATAAACCCAACAGACTGGAAATATTAGCAGAGATTGTTTTCCTCCGCCACCCCCCGTCCACAACAATATCTAGAACGGGACCCGATCAGGCAAACATCGTCCAGGTATGTGTATCTGTACGGCAGCCGGGGCTGCGGACCGCATTCTTCGGTCTGGAACCAAAAAGACTTGGGCATTTCGGGGTTTTCAAGAACCGACCAAGAGTATCCGAAGAAATATCTGTCCGACCTTGAAGAGTGTAGATATTCATCCCGTCTGACAGAAAGTGAACTAATCAGGATGATCCTAAGCACATTGAAAGAAGACGCGAAGCAGTGGTATCGACCCATTTAGGCCGAGACCAACAGCTGGGCGGCCTTTGAAGCAAATTATCAAGCACCTTGGCCACGCGGAAACTGCTCTGGATGTCCAGCGTCTACTGATTGAGCCACGCGTAAATTATTATAATATTAAAGGGCTACGCTTCTTATTACTGTAGCTGGCGTCCATGTTTAAATATCCGTCGTAATATTGTAAGTGCGTGGAGAACTCGCGATTAAAGTAATAGCGCAGTAATGAATTCTTGCGTTTTTTATAGAGGCTTATTTTCTCTTTAATGTGACTTTTCTTTCCCGAAATTCCCTCTTCTATTTCAGATCTTTCATCGATTGCAAAGCCCGGCAAGTTAAGATCGCGTGAATACGCGCATAGCGATAAGTGCTAAGTTATAATGTGAAAAAGAGCACGTTAATCCAAAACGTGAGGCCCGCGTGGAAATTGAAACTATTCGAAATTTAGAGTAATTATCTCCAAGAATTAGAATCTCCCTTGGTAATTTAGAATAATTATATAAAAGAAAAGAAAAATTTGAAGCATGTCCTAATTCGGAAGGGCCGTGTAATTCATAGAGAGAGTAAGTATCGGCCATTACTCTTTACATATGCGACTGACGTTGGCGAAGAAAAGCGGCGGCCATCTTGATGCGTCGCATGGCGTCAGTGAGCGTGAAACAAAAAAAAGCGTCTTCAGTCCCATTGTATGGCTCTTGGCTGATGTGGCTCTTGTGTATATGTGATAGGAAAAAAATGTATATGTATGATTTCCCTCCCATCTGTAATATAGATACCCTTATAGATACCCCCTATAGAATACCTTTGTAAAATAGATATTTCAATTGAAAATATAGATTAGAAAATACATCTACTGAGTGAGTTTAATGAAAAAAAGGACACAACCAATTTAGCTATGCGTATTTATAAATATTTATAAGATTAAAATAAAATTTTCACCTAATTAAAATTAGAAGTAAAATTTTACATAGAGTTTCAGATCATTGATAATAATAAGATAAGATGATAATAAATACAATCAAAGCAAGTGACACAGATAATATTATTCATGTAAAAGTGAATACTATATTATAATTTATGATTAGATGCACAATTATAAACTCAAATGTATTTATGAGTATTCCTTAGATATCTTCAATGCTTAAAATTAAAGATAGGCCAATTCATCATGAGAATTCATTTCAAATATAATAAATATAATTAAAAATTTTGATACAAACGTAATTATAGAAAACTTTTTAGCGCCCACTAGTTACTTGCATTTAAGTCACTATATATAAAGAAACTAACTCACACTGATAGAAAGGTAAGGCTGACCTTGAAATCTAAATATTATTCACAATATATCATACATACAACAGATCTGTAACTTCGCCATTGCCCATTCTTGATAATAAGAATAATAACAGTTATATAATAATAAGATTATCGGAATATAATCGGACTTCTATTGATTTGACAAATCGGATACCCGATGCGAGTTTCCACGCGGGGAATTTAAACGACAGGACTTTCTGAGTTCTGGACAGTTTATAGCTCCGGGAGGAGTTCAAGTGACGCGACTTCGGATCAGCCGGTTTACTGGACGAACTCCCTGAATTTGCCTTTTGCAGGCCCTTTTATAATTAAATTGTTGGGTATTATCGTCGCCGCTCGTCTAACATCGGACGAGCCACCGATTTATAATAATAATATAATATCAATAATAATGATAATAATAATAATCTTAATAATAATAATTAATCTTAATTATAATTTTCACAGTTATAATTCATATGGCAATGTGGACCGTGCGAGCCCTGCGCAGATAAGCCCAGCGCCGACGGACCGGTCATCGGGCGGCGCGCGAGGCGCGGTCCTTTTCATTAACAATATGCGCCATGTCCATACACACGTGTACACCTTGGTGCACCCGCCTTCTGAGCACTAGATGGCGTCCCTCGTCGATAGTAGGTCAACGGACGACTTGGGCTGTAGGGACGCTGTACACACACACGCGCGATCGAGAAAGCCACGCACGGCGTTCACTCCCTCGATTCCCTCAGATGATATACGCGACAGTCGTGGCAAAACGTCTCACGGCGAGTCAAAGATCCAGCCCCTGCCTTAGTGCAGCAACCTTCCGACGGTGCACAAGCGGCATCGCTGGTCCGTCGTCTCGAGCGGCTGTTTGATGCCCGGTCGTCCGGACGCTGTGTTCAGACTCGATGAAGCGCCCTGCGGCTGCAGAACGAGAGCGCGAGCGTATGAACACATCGTATTTCTCTCTGTCCGATAACTACACAACTACTCTCACGAGAGAAAACCTTTTTTTTCTTTTCGTCTGCACGCAGCGGCTAATGCATGTCCTCCTATTCGAGCACACAAACTCGAGCCCGGCTCGATTTTGTTTACATCTGCGCGGACACACACGGTCGACCGCTGCTCGCGCGGTGCAGCGTACCAACCTTCACACCCCCCTCCAGACGCCGGCCAAGGAGGAAGTACTGATCATCTCTGCTACTCGGACGCACGGACGCGTAGGAAGAAAGTGACAGGGAAAACAACAATCGTACACCTTTTCATTAGCAGACCTCTTCATTTATTCTTCAGCACACCCCCCCCCCCCCCGAAGAGCACAGGGGACATCTTCGATGTCACAGCCGGTCGTCAGGCTAGGCCGGCAGTGGTAAAGCTGCGCGCTTGTTACTTTCCAGATGGAATAAGACGACTGATCCTTCTGGACGACATCTTCGTTGCAAATATTAAGTATCCGTCGATCCCTCTGGCATCATTGCCCGCAGAGCTCTGGACTGTCTTCTCCGTGCACACGAGAGAGAGCTTCGAGCATGTAGTTCAGCGCCCCTTTGCGATTCTAACCTCGTAGCTGTGTCCTTGTATTCAAACGCCCAGTAGGTGAGGCGGCCCGTCGGGTCCAGCAAAGAGACCTATGGTCGGTTATCATTTGAAAGTGATCGCCTTCCAAGTACGGCCGAAACTTCTGTACGGCCCAGAGTACGGCGAGACACTCACGCTCCATAACATTATAGTTGCGCTCGCCGGAGGTCATCGTCCGGCTTGCAAGCTCGAGCACTCGCTCGTCTCCGACGATGACCTGCAGTAGCACAGTGCCAAGGCCCGTGTTGCTTGCATGCGTCTGTACAACGAACGTTTCCTCGAAGCGTGGTCTTTGCAGAATAGATGCAGACATGATGAGCGCATTCATCCGCTCAAACTCGTGCTCTTGCTCTCAGCCCCAGTCATAATGGCAGTCCTTTTTCGTGAGCCGCATCAGAGGCTCTGCGGTGCTCGTAAAGTCGCGCAAAAGCTTGCGATATCAGGAGGCCATCCTCATAAAGCGCGGTAGTTGCTGTGGATTACGGAGGGCCGAATATGCGAGGATCGGCTCGACCTTCGCCAGCTCGGTCCTAAAACCTTCATAGTTTAGCAGGACGCCGAGGTACTTCACGTCGATCCGGCAAAATTCGCTCTTCTCGTGGTTTATCGTGAGCCCTGCCGCCCTTAGGCGCTTTAGCACATGCTCAAGCCACTTCAAGAGCTCCGCGAACGATTCTATCAGTATAATTAAGCTGTCGAGGTAAGAGAACGCGTAAGGCTCGACCTCGGGCCCGATCATACGGTCGATGAGTCGTAGAAAGGTGGCGTCGGCCTAGCTCAACTCATATGGCATCCAGGCGAACTGAAAACGTCCCTTTTCCGGCACTGCAAACGCAATGATCGGCCTCGACACTCGATGCAGTAGTATTTGGTAATACGTACTGCTGAGATCGAGCGTGGAGATGTATCTTGCCTTTTGCAGTTTGCGCAGAATGGTATCCATCTAAGGTAGTGGGTAGGTATTTGCATGGGATACTGCGTTGACTTTCCGAAAATCAACACAGAAGGGATACTTGCTATCGGCTTTCTAAATCATGACGACGGGGCTAAACGACCTGCTCGTCGATGGCTCGATGACTCCGCTCTTGAGCATGTCATCGACTTGCTCGTGCATTTTTCGCTCAATTTTTTGAAAGACTGGGTAATACCGTTGAATAGGTCGAGCGGCCCCGACATTTATTTCATGCTCTGTCGACGTCGTGCACCCGAGAGGCTCATCGTCACAGGACAGCACTCGAGCGAGCAGCTGATCGAGTTGCTTGAGCTCTAATTGCTGTATATCGACTAAGACGACAGATGCGAAGGCTGTGACGTGTGTCATCGCCACGCCCGCCAAGTCGAGCGTCATCGCTCGCTCTGCATCCTTGATATAGAGCTTCTTGCTGCACGGGTCGACAACTGCTCTGAAGACACGTACAAAATTCACACCTACATAAAGGTCCTCCTCGACATTCAGAAGGATGGCGACGCAAAGTTCGTATTGCAAAGTTCGTACGCAAAAACGTCATTGGTGCGTCGGGGTCCATACGTAGTTTAGCGTGAACGTATCTCAGAAGTTCACCTACGGGCGTTCATTAATCGTGAACACCGTGCAGATCTAGCCTTATACTAGATTCTGCCGCTGGCAGGCGATTAAACAGACTGAAACCGATTTCGGTCAGCTGTTCCACTTTATCCGTATGAGTTCGAATTTGCTCCTGCGAGTATGCGACGTGTGCACGCTAGTCGGATATCCCTTCAATATACGAGCGCGTTAGAATTGGTTGCTTTTTTACCATTCTTTCGATTGGTTGCTGGCGTTGTACTATAACAGTTACTGACAGTAGTGGATGTGCAATAGTCGCATCAAAATTGCTTGTAATAACTGACGTGCTCAGTTCTTGGCATTTTTGCGCAATGAACGAGCGGCATAGGTGGAGCCGTTGTCCGAAAGCCATATCGGTGTTTGACTGATTCGATGCTATAAAATCGGTTGCCGTGCGCTCGGACATGAGCCATCGACAGAGGCGATCGCACTTCAGGAATCTCGAGCTGTCTGTCTTTAGTTCAGTAGCGTTCAGAGCATCTTTCAATTCTTGAACCTCCAGATAAGCGACCCAATTTTCCACCTCTTGCCTGGGCCTTACCTGGTGCTGTTGTCCCTCCATTTGTATTTTTATTTGCCGCAATTACGTTTACTAAGCAATACTATTTACTAAGAGCAGCTGTGTGTGCGTACACGCATCTATCTCGATTTTATGCTCTCGCAATAGGATAGAGAGAGATCTTATTTGGTACCAAAATGCCGGTTGTTGCATCGGTCCTAACTCGGACGCACACCAATACCAAGTGAGCACAAGCACACTTGAAAAAAAGGCGAGAACTTAGCAACAAAATTCTTGCATAAGAAGATTGATAAAAGCATTTATAACTCTTTATATTTTAAATATATGGATATCATTTTCGATATATAAATATCGCGTAACCTCGTTGAACGCTAGCTCAACAAGTTTTCTGTTTTCAGTATTTTTCTGTAGAAAAATATCTTTCTTGCGCTCACTTTCTTATATTTAAATTATATGGCTGCAACATACACACTAGCATGCAAAGAAAATACCGGATATATTTTCCGGAATAATGCGTGTATATATATATACACATACACACACATACACACACACACACACACACACACACACACACACACACACACACACACACATATATAACTCGGTTATAAATTTGCTTTGGAATTTCTTAGAATTTTTGAGGTTTTTCATAGCTTAAAAATGTTTCTTGAAGTCGAAAATAAAGCCAACTGTTTTATTTTTCCTTTGGAACACACGTTTAAATGTTACAAGTGTGTTTAAATGTGTTTAAATGTACAAGAAAAATCACAATTCTTGTGATTTTTCTTTAATTTTTGCTTCGCCGATTTTCTTTCAAGACATTCGGAAACGAAGCGATCATTTATTTACTTTAAAACTTTTTTACTTTCAAAACCAAAAGTTTGCCTCCAAAACGTTGGACGCCATGTAACGGGGTTGCGTGCTTTTCGCAGACGCACGCTTACCGATGTGCTGGGATAGCAAAGTGCAGTAGTTAGGATTCGAAAAGGAGGCGCGGCTAAAGGCGAGTAAATAAATACGTGGCAGGATAAAATCACTAATTAAGTTTAATTATACAAAAAGAAGGGGAGGCTCCTGTGGGAGGCGCAGCGCGAGGGGAATAAGCTCTCCGACACACACACCATTTCTCTTTCTCTCTCTCTCTCTCTCTGTCTCTCTCTCCCTCGTGCTCATGCGCATTTGATGTGTGAGCAGACTCACCGTCCACCGACGGAGAACTACTTGTTTCATACGCAAGAAAATCAGCACCGGTCGCTGGTACTTACCGTCGGCCGACGGGGAGGCATCCCTCCTCGATAGTAGGTCGACGGGAGACTAGGGCGGTCGGGATGCGGCACACACACACACACACACATACGCGATTAAAGAAGCAACGAAAGGCGTACACTTTCTCTATTCCGTCGGATGATACGCGTGTCACTCGCGGCAAAACCTCTCGCGGCGCATCAAGGATCGAACCCCCGACTCGGTGCAACAAGTTGCCGACGGTGCGCAAGCGGAACCGCCGGTCCGTCGCCTCGAGCGACTGTTCGATGCCCGGTCGTCCGGACACTGTGTTCAGCCTCGATAAAGCAGCCTGCGATATCGCTGGTCGCGTCGAACGTACGAAAATGCGAATTTTTCCGCAAATTCCCTGCGGTTACAGAACGAGAGCGCGGGCGAATGAACATGTCGTGTTTCTCTGTACCTGATAACTACACAACTGCTCTCACGAGAGAAAACCTTTTATACCTTATATATCTTTATATATTCGTATTTATATGCGCGCGCTTCCACGCCACACTACTGTACAAAATAGGCTAAAACGCGCGCATGACATATTTTTACTTGTATTGTCCGAAATATTGATCGTGTATTAAGAAAAAAAGTCCAAATGATAAAGCTCTTTAAATATAGTGCTAAAAATAAAAATTTTCATTCTTAAATAAATAAATAATCCTTCCGAAAACAAACTTTTTATTAGAAATAATATATTCTACTGATACTTTTTTTAATAAAAATTTGTTAAATTAATTAATAATAAATAGAAAATTCCTCAATTTTAATTATATTTTGAGCTTGAAAAATCTGTATAATTAACTTTTTTCTTCGTTTGACATTTTTCATTTTTAAAATTTGAATTTGTTATTTTCTTTAATATAAGAAATAAATGAATCCAATAGTATGAAAAGAATTTAGTAAAAATATCCTACAAATTATTTTTTATTGAATATCTTTTAAAAGATTTGCTTTTCACATTCTTAAATTTTTCATTACGTTCCTCCCGGAAGGTTGACCCAACATATGATTCGTATACATATAATAATAAATTATATTAATATATTATCAATAATTCAGGAAAGCACGAGACAATAATCAGGTACAAGGGATATCAAGATATTTTCTATTACAAATAAAGATAATAAAAGAAAAATTTATTTATTTAAATAAACAAAAATCTTTAGATTTATGAAATTTTGTAAAATTATAGTAAATAATATCCTATCCTATTTATTATGCACCCACACTATACTAACGCGCGTTTCCACTCACACAGGGTGCAATAGAGAAAGTTGATAGGTCTATTAGATTGACTAAGTAACAAGGGCGCCGCTTTATGGAGACCCGGAATAACTACTACCGAGTTATACTTGCACGCTTGTTATTCTTGTATCATACGAATCTATGATGTTTTTTTCTTTCTCTCTTACACTTATACTTCGTTATAGTAAATATATAAAGTGTTTGAATTATTTAACGATTCACTTTTTATATTATTTAAAACCAATAAAACTACTTTCTAACGAAATGCGAAATGAATATGATGACTAAGAAAATACACCAAACTTAAATAACGACGCCGAAATTTGCAAGCCAACGTTCAAAGGAGAGAATCAAAATATATTTTTCACGTTATAATATAAACTCTCCTGAGTTTATATAAAACGAAAATACTGTCAAGAATCTATTTAAGACAATAGTGGTACAGTATTTTCAACTCAAAAGTATTATCAAAGATAATAATAGTCTGGTCGATAATACAATATTATCACACAATAAATCCCAAATTATTTAAAATGAATAAAAAAATTGTATAGATAATATTGCTACCGAATCACCAAACTACTTTTAGAAAGAAAATTTTACGAACTACAGCACACAGGTTTGTTTTTATAATATTTCAAATTTTTTTATTATATTATATTCCTTATTACAATATACTGCTATCTCCATCTCTCTCTTTTCTTTTCTTTTTCACTCCAATTTTCTCTCTAGAAGAAATTCCTATATGTGTTACAAAGTATAATATATGTGTATAACTATATAAGAAATTACTAAAAGTTTTACTACAGTATTTTTCAATTGGATAATGATTATAATATCTTAAATTAGTAACGATTTTTATTTATTGTAAACTATTTAATAAAAGCCTATTGATTATTATTGAACAAATTAATTTTAATTGAGTACAATTCTCAATTTATTTAACAATAATTAAATGATATTAACGTTTCGAGTGGCACAATCGTTTTTTAGAAATTTTTCATTAAAAAATCTCCTTTTAATATTTGTGGAAAATACAGATAATAAATAATTATATTTAAAAATATTTAACAAATTGAAAAATGTACTCAATTAAAATTAACTTGTTCAATAATAATCAATAGGTTTTTATTTAATAGTTCACAATAAATAAAAAAACAATTACTATTGTAAGATATTATAATCATTATCTAATTGCAAAATACTGTAGTCAAACTGTTAAATATGTTAAAGCTAAATATTTTTTAAAAAGTTAAATATCTTAGATATGAGATTTGAAGCGTTATTACTACTCATTTCAATACACTAACCTAAAATACTATTAAAACAGATTATTTCAATATATAGTAAAAAAAATCATTTTAGTACTGTAAACATTATATAATAAATTTATTTAGATTGCAAAAATCCATATAATTTGCGTAGTTTGTTTACTTATATTTCAAAATATATTCTTTGAATAAAAAGAATCATCTATTTATAATAAAATTTTGTGAAACAATGTTTATAAGATAAAAGTTTTAAGCAGTTATTTATTAATTAAATTAATTTTACTAGCAGTTGACAAGACTTTTTTTAATAGATATCAATAATTTACATATTACATATTTACTATGACCGTAGCAAATTTAATTATCAACGCTTATTAAGTTTCGATCCTAAAAACCAAATTCACAGTCCAATATTATAACAATAATCAATCATCATAAGTGATTACAAAATTTTCTAATAAACAGAATTTCGATATTCGCCTATTCGAACACCATGTAGCAGGAGGACCTTGGTGAGAGCTACTTCGTGCTCTAGCTCAGCCCGCCTCAGCACCTGGTCGCTCAGGCTGTGACAGGACTCTTTTCGCCCTAGCCAAGAATGCCTGTGTGTTATTTGGTTTACACAAGCGGGGCTTTGGCCCAGCCCGTCTTAGTCCCTCATTGCTTAACCCGCAATCAGGTTCGGTCGTGTAAAATGTTGACTTTTATCTTACATTTTTCTTTTGAATTCTCCACTGTTCTACGCTCAACTCGCGTAGACTCTTGGCTGCCCAACTTGTCAGCAAATAATTGGAATACTTCTGTATTTGATTTAAAATTTTCACTCCTCGCTCTGGCTCAACCCGCAAATTGAACTGAAATTTCTCCTTTCTGTGATCGAATTTCATAATTTATAGTTTTTTCATTTTTAATTAAATTTTGTACTTTATTAATGAAAATTCTATTGGTGACAACGCCATTCGTTTTCTTGACCTTGTCACCAAAGTCCGCTGTGAAAGCAAAGTCTTATTTTTACAAATTTAAATTATTTTTACAAATTTAAATAAGTAATAGAAAAAAAGAAATTTGATTTTGAATCTTATATGCCTTTTTGTCTTTTCAGCTTATTCGCACCGTGCTATCTCCGCCGTTTGAAAGTCGCACTATTAAATTATAACGTGTAACAAATATAAATATAATTGTTATTAAATTTATTTCTAATTATTAATAAAATTTGCATGATTTCTTAAATTAAATATAATGCAATATATCAAATATATTATAATATAATCAATTTACTATAATACAAGTAATATTATATATTAAATATAATATTTTATTTTTAATTATAACTACTCTTTTTATTATTTACTTGTCACATTATATATATAGTAATATATATATATATATATATATATATATAAATTGTCTATAAGAATATTAATAATTAAAAAGATACCTGAGTTAATTAACCAATTGTTAATATTGTCATGGAGAAGGAGATCAGTAGAGATTTATTGATTTCTAAATATATTGATTATGCGACCGGCCGGTTGTTTTCTTTTGATAGAGAAAGCATTTTTGAACGAAGTTCAAAATTGCAATGTCCTGGACCAACGTTGGGTGGAAAAGTTTCAGTGTTGTATCATAAGGTTAGTGGATTTTATTAATATATATCAAATTAGGTCTCGTTGGATAATAGTTCTTTATTATTTGATTTTATTCAATATAACGTAATTAGAGTAAATATCTAATTATCGTAGAAAATTAGATTCGCGAAATAAAGTGTGAAAGAGATAGAGAGATAATAGCCCAGAATAGAAATCCTAAGAGTAATAGCGCGCACGCAGCTTTGAGTAGTAGTTCCTCTTGTTCCTCGTAAATTGGCGCTTTTGTTGTTTTATCTCTCTGTTATACTTATACATTTTTCTTTCTCATAGCGCGGATGCATATTAGGTAGTTTTAGTATATTATTTATTATAATTTATATAATTTAATATATCTAAAATTTCTTTTTCTATTTAACTAAATAGATTTTCTTTTTCTTTTTATTATTAATCGAAAATATAATAATATTCCCTCTGTACCTGATAATTAACCCGTCCTTTCCTGGATTATTAATTATCCATTAATATAATTTATTATTAATAAAAATTAATAATAAATAAATTTCAGTCAGGAAATCCTTCATCGAAAGGATTATAGCTCAAGGTGATCGATCCTGGATAGACTCTACAGCTGATGGAGACGAGAGGCACCCGTTGAAGTCATTGGAGCAAGATGAAGAGGTCTAACGGAATCTAGAAGCATCTCGATTGCGTTTGAGGGTGGGTCTGACCATCCCCTGGTGTGGATGAGCAGACGACTGCAGAGACCTACTCCTCCCACAAGAACAGTCGGGGCAGACGACCCTACCCCCGTCGTGAATTCCCAACAGTACCTAGAATTATTTCTCAAGCGGATTGAGGAGCGCTAAAGACGTTCACAGATATCTGATGAAGAATTAACTCAGGCGCTCCCCGAAATATTCAAAAGAATACAGAATTATGGCTCGATGCTTTGACAAAAAGAGGCATATCCACCTGTTATGCCTCTTTGTGTGTGAAGTCCGTACCGTTGCAAAAATATGGTACGGAGTCGATTCAAAATATCGAGGAAAATGGGTTAAAGAGGCTGAAACTCGAACCCAAGGAGCCAACGAACCTTCGAGTGATTATATCGCTTGTCTCCTCTTGATATTTGATCGGTTAAATCCAGCTCTCCCCGAGACAGAGCAGTTGGATAGACTGTTACGTAATACGCGCCCCGAAATCCAGCAAAGGATATCAAGAATGTTATATAATAATGTTCAAAAATTCCGAAATTTGGCCGGAGAAGCCGAATTTGCATTGGAATGTGAAAAATGCGATCACACTCCTCCTCCGCCGGATAAGGCGATTTTGCGCGAAGCCGCATATAAATTGCCGAATTCCAAGCGAGCTAAAACTAAAGTGGCTGCAACTGTACATCAGAAATATGCTTATCAAGAAAAGAGGATTAATCCTGACATGATAGAAGTACTCAAAGTACTGGCTCGCATGGAATCAAAATTCGGGCAGGTGGGAACCTTTAGTAGACCATCTACTTTTCAGGGTGATAAAAGGCCGATACCAGCAGAAGAAAGAAGAGGGCCTTCAAAATCGAACCGCCAAATCTGGAGGCGGAATCGAGCACCCCTTCAGAAGAAGTCTGCTAGAACTATCAGAAGAGTTCGTACGGTCCGATAAAATGTTATAAGTATGGTGAATGAGGTTACCGCATTTATAACTGCTCGAAGTATTCGGAAAATGGATAGCAAGGCGACCACTAGGGCTCAGGTCGACTTGCAATCCAAACGTGACCCCGGATGAGACTATTCGAGGACCTCGCTCCACGAATCCTCAGTCGTCCTCGACTAATCAGACTGAAGAAAGGCCTGATTCAGTTGAGGAAATATTGTCCGACTGAGGAAAGTGACAGCTGCGAATTAGATCCCGGCCAAATTACAGCACGGCCGGAAATAGCTGCAGTTACGTGTAATGAAATCCAACGACTGGCGCCGTTGAGATTGACTGACCGCTTATCTTCTGAAATTCTTCGGGTAGGCGAAATAAATTCAGAAGAAAATACTGGTTTCGATTTGACCATGGAGTTTTCGAGGTTAGCATCCATTGGTTTCGCAGATATATCACGGCAGGAATAAGAACATATGAAGACACTCTTGAATAAAATCCTGCCGGCGGGAGAAGTGCTACTGGGACGTACAACGTGGTCGGAACATATTATTGATGTAGGAGATGCTCGCCCTATACGTCAAAAGGCATATCCAGTCTCAATGAAAATACAACAAGAGATGCATTCTCAAGTTAGAGAAATGCTGGAGTCTGGAGTAGTCGAATCATCCACAAGTGGTTGGCCAATCCCAGTGGTGATGGAACGTAAAAGCAACGAGAATTATAGATTTTGCATTGACTTTCGAAAAGTTAATTTAGTTTCGAAACCTGATGCATACACGTTGCCTAACATGGAACAGATTCTAAGGAAGCTATAATCAGCAAGATATATTTCTACATTAGATATGAGTAGTGCGTACCATCAAATGCCACTTCATCCGGAATCCAAACCGATAATGGCATTTACATATCTGGATTGAGATCGTTCCAGTTTACCAAGATGTCCTTCGGTCTATCTAACGCTAGAGCATCGTTCCAACGAATTATCGGAGACATAGACTGAACTTTCGAACCAGATTTCGAGCCGAATGACTTTTCATATCATGACGATATTATCATCGCCACAGAGACATTCGAAGAACACTTAGACTGGATACGTGGTGTTTTTGCTCGAGTACATGAAGCTGGACTGACAAATATTTAGGTGTTCTCGTAAATCGCAAGGGATTCCGCCCCGATCCCGAGAAAATAGAACTAGTCATGACATACACGGAACTGAGAAACCTGAAGATACCTGAGGTTTCCTCGGGATGGCATCGTGGTATAGAACATTCCTAAAAGATTTCGCTACCATCGAAGAATCACTCACACGTCTACCTAGAAAGGACTGTCGTTATGAGTGGACCGAGGATCAACAAGCATCATTCGACAAGATCAGATCAATGATCGCTTCTGCACCCGTTCTGCATAGACCGCTGTGAGATATCCAGTTTACCGTGCAAACAGATGCGAGTGATACTGGTATCGGAGCAGTCCTTACGCAGGAAGTCGACGGGCAAGAACGGGTGTTGGAGTTCGCGAGTAGAGCACTCTCCGAAGCCGAAAGAAACTATTCGGTAACCGAGAGAGAGTACTTAGCTGTCATATGGGCAATTGATAAGTTCCGTCCTTATATAGACGGATATCATTTCCGTATCGTTACAGACCAAAGCAGTTTGAGGTAGATCCGTACGATGCAGAACACAACTGGCAGACTCGCTCGGTGGGCTCTAAGATTGCAAACGCAAAGTTTCGATGTAGAGCATCGTAAAGGGATGTTGAACAACGTGCCAGATGCCCTTTCTAGGATGTCCGAGGGAGACGATCTATCTTGCTCAACTGCAACCTGGCCAAGAGATACCCAGGATGACTAGTATCTACAATGGTTCAAGAACGTCCAAGATCGTCCCAACGATTATCCGAAATGAAAAATAATCGGGGGACATTTATACTGTAATCGTCCAGGTGAAGTGCTCGAGGTCATCATGGTCAATGAGGGTGCTTGGCAGATCGTCGTTCCTAAGGAACGTCGTGACACAGTTCTTAAAGAATGTCACAATAATCCTACAGCCGAACATCCAGGACGTGAGAAAACTTATCTGGAGTCATTAAATATTATTACTGGCCTGGATTTTATAAGACGATTCAAGAATATGTGAAAAACTATGTGAGACCTTGGCAAATGGTCGCCGGTGATATTACTGGACCATTTGTAAAGAGTCGCCATGGATTTGAGTATGTCCTGGTATTTTAAGACTTGTTTACTCAGTGGGTCGAATATATCCCCATCCGTAAAGCAAATGCCAGGACGATCCTCAAAGAATTTAAAGAGAGGATCGTACTCAAATTCGGCGCGCCAGAGGTCTTCCTGTCGGATAATGATACCGAATTTCAAAATTGTACGATTGATGAAAACTTAGTGAAAACGGGTAGACTTCATACCCTTACTCCACCGTACCATCCGCAAGCTAATCCGGTAGAGCGAGTCAACAGGACGTTGAAAACCCGCATTGTAGCATCCGTAGAAGGGTCCCATAATATGTGGGACGGGAGACTCGTGGAGTTAAATTTCTCGCTAAACAAGACCCCACATAGTTCCACTGGATACTCACCGGCTCTATTGAATTTCGAACGAGATTTGACTCCGCCAGGAACTCTCCGCTCAGCCAAGATCAGGCTACGGCGGAAACTCAACAAAAAGAAAAGAGAGTTCCTGACGAGTGAAAATGGGTAAGTTGAGAGAGCTCCAAGAGGCCGCTAAGACACGATCTCAAGGACAGCAGCGTCGCCAAGCAGTTTATTATAATGCCAGGCGACGTCCTTCTCCATACCAGGTGAGTGAGCTGCTATGGAAAAAAAATCGTGTCTTATTCTTTACAGCTCAAGGAGTAATGTCCAAATTAGTCCCTAAATACCTAGATCGTTTTGTTATCATACAAAACAAAAGGGACTAATACGTATGAGCTGGAAGGTTGTGATGGGCGGATTAAACAATTAGTTCATGCTGAATAACTCAAACCGTACGAACGTACGTCCAGCCCGAGGAAAACAATCTCTTGGAGATCACTTCTACGCTGGAACCAGAGGATGAGGTGCCACTACAACCACCGCTGGAACCAGAAGAAGAGATTAATCCACAACCGTCATTGGATCGCAACCAGGTGATAAGCGACCGGATAGGAAACGAGGTCGTCCGCGCAAAAATAGAATTATACTGCAGCGATTTTCGTCTCAAGATATGGCGCCATCTCATCGAAAGGAGCCTACAGAACGATGATCGCGTGAGAGGCCGCGGAAGGAGAAATAGTTATTTCCTTCCTTTTAATATAGTTCGACCTTCTTTTATTTGTTTCAGATGGATAACTTGATGGACGAAGCCTTAGTTGTTCGTTTTAAGGAGCTGCACGGGGAAATGTGGGGGCAGAGCTTAGCTTTGACGGTCGTCCGTCGAGGCTACCAATCTGCCCTCAATTACTTCCATTACTTCCGAATCCCTCCTAGGAAGTAATTGCAGAAATCGAGGAGAAAGATCCGGATTCGGGCGAGGAGGCATACGGCCCTCTACGTCCTAGGTCGACGTCGAGACCTTCTCGTCTGCAGGGCAACGGTGGAGGATGGGATCCTCCTTCGTTTCCCACCGCTCCGAGGTCCCAAACCACCCCTCCCGAAACAGCAGCTTCGGGTCACGAAGGAGTGCGTCCCGATCATCCCAGGGAGAATCGCGCTACGGCGTTGCAAGTTCCAAATTGCAATTACCTGGACCAACGTTGGATGGTAAAGTTTCAGCGTTGTATCGTAAGGTTAGTGGATTTTATTAATATATATCTAATTAGTTCTTATGGGATAATAGTTCTTTATTATCTGATTTTATTCAATATAAGGTACTTAGAGTAACTAACTAATTATCGTAGAAAATTAGTTTAGCTAAATTAAGTGTCAAAGAGATAGAGAGATAATAGCATAGAATAGAAATCCTAAGAGTAATAAGCGCGCACGCAACTTTCAGTAGTAGTTCCTCTGGTTCCTCGTAAGGTGGCGCTTTTGTTGTTTTATCTCTTTGTTATACTTATAAATTTTTCTTTCTCACATCCTGTGTGAACGGAATCTTGCGTTAACATAGCGCGGGCGCATATTAGGTAGTTGTAGTATATTATTTATTATAATTTATATAATTTAATAAATCTAAAATTTCTTTTTCTATTTAGATTATTAAATAGATTTCCTTTTTCTTTTTATTAGTAATAGAAAATATAATAATATTCCCCCCTGTATATGATAATTAACACCTGGATTATCAATTATCTATTAATATAATTTATTACTAATAAAAATTAATAATAAATAAATTTCAGAATAAGAGGTAAGTCCGAGGAAAATTAATAGTAAAGAACCTACGGTCTACCGAAATTGTTTTTAAAACAAATTCATCCGTTTGGGGTTCCTTACACCTCTGTTAACGGTTGCTTTTACCGGGCATTTATTAGATAAGCACCTCGTTACTATATATATATATATATATATATATATATATTGTGACCGAACAAATGGCCGGTCCGCGGTTGCAAAACCGAGCGTTCGCGCGTTACGGCGAAAATACACGAAGCACGAGCCACGATAGTACGCGACGTTTGTCCGCGAAGAGGAAAGTACAGAGAAAGGAAGTTCATGCTTCTTCCCCGAGCCGTTGAGGAGGACTGACGCATAGAGTAGAGTTGTCATCCGAACTATTTGACTCTTCTTCTATTCGGTTGCCACCCGCATCCCGACCATTCCCACGCGCCAGCCGTGCCTACGTCGACGAAGACCTCAGCAGACACGACTGATCTACGACCGTCTCCGCGGTCGTGCCGAACAAGCATCGCCCCTGGGCCTGGAGGCTCAGCGAGAACAGGAGAAGAAAGGAAGGAGGGAAGACAGCCCCGCACAGAAGAGAGAGAGAGAGAGAGAGAGAGGAAGCACGAAGACACCACCCGGACGAGAGGAAGCTACACGATCGAGAGGAAGCAGCGGCGCCGAGGACCCTTCAGCAAGTAGTTCTTTCAGCATAGTAGTTCACTTCCATTTTAACTAATGTGTGAAGTGGGCGTCCCAATGTGAGTGCGCTTCATCGCTGCACGGCCGCGTGCGTGCGCGAGCGTCTAGTTGTAGACTCTACTGCGTCCCCCTTTCCCACCCGTCCTACCGCATCTATCCTTGTCCGCTGAACCTGCTCCATAGTGTTTGATAGTTATCCAATCCTTATGGAGAGAAGCGTCAAAATGAATTCGGAAGTATTAAAACAAAACTATAAAAGCAATTAAAAGTAATGAAAACATTTATTAATGATCCACTTATGATCATGTTTCGGTACACCCTCCTGATTGGTGCGGAGGAGGTTGTTTGGACTTCTTACTTGGGGCCGGCGCCAAGGGATTCGAAGTGGGAGTTTGTTGTGTCACTACAGAAGCGCTTATATACTGCTTACCACATCCGAAAATTTGTTATACGTATAATACCGGTTAGAATATATATTTAATTCTATACAAATAGAACAAAAATTCAATAATTTATGTAGTTTATACGTTATTATTATGACATTTTTAATTTATTAAAAAATTAATAATTGCCATTGTTAGTATTTAAACAGTGTATAACAATTATTAATTCAATTTTAAAAATTGAAATAGAGCAAATATTTATATTTTCATGAATTTTTAAAGTAGTTAATTTATTTTTTAGGAATAATTATGTCATTTCTATTCAAACTTATAGAAAAATTCTTGGAAATCCATCGATAGTTCTGAGTGCAAAAATGAGAGAAACCAACTGCCAAAGCGAGTAAGGGGAATAACAAGAGCAAGTATGGGGAAGCAGAGAAGAACTATCCGCTCTCTTTACGCTCACTACATAACCCCATACGCTTTTCTTGCTATGCAATCGAACGAGTAGCCTCACAGGGTGTTGCTGCGTTGCGGATAATTCTGACTTGAAGTCCTGCCATGTAATTTGTCACGAATTTATCGGAGTTTCCGCCCCTTCTCTGTACCCTCCATAATCTAACGTTTGGCTCTTTGGCACCTCAGAACCAAGTGAACGTTTCAAAGTCATTTACAAGCAGTACACGGAGGTTACTCATCTTCTCCCTCATCTTTCGTCCAACTGCGTTCTGGACACGTGGCTTTACAGCTAGAGAGAGAGAGAGACAGAGAGAGATTTGTTGTTGTACCTTAAATTTTTGACAATTTATGCAGTTTCTTACGTATACAGTAGTTTCCCGTAACATTCCTGACCAATAGTAGTTCTTGGCTATCCTGGACAAAGTTTTGGCGACTCCCAAATGTCCTGCAACCAGATTATCATGAACTTCTTTCTGTATACCTTTCTGATTTTTTTTCGAGACACACACTTTCCATTGTTGATTTTCTTCTGTGTCGTTAAAGTCTAACATGTGCAGAATGTGTTTATACAATTGTCCGTTTATGATACAAAAATCGGGGAATTTTTTTGGTTCATTTTGGAGATTTTTTAGAGATCTTTCGTACTATTCTTCACTTTTTAACTCGGTTGCAGCTACTTCTAAGGGCTGTCTTGATAAAGTATCTGCCAGCAAGTTATCGGTCCCTGGCCTGTATTTTATTGCAAAATGATACTGACTCATCTCAAGGGCCCACCGTGCTAGACGGCCGGACGGGCTTTCTATTTGATTGAGCCACTTTAGTGATTAGTGATCTGTTAATACTAGAAAATGATAACCCTCTAAATAATGGCGGAAATTCCAAATGCGCCATTTTATAGCAAGACATTCTAATTCGGTGGCTGAGTAATTCTTTTCTGGAGCAGATAGGCTCCTACTGGCGAAGGCAATCACTCGCTCCGTTTCGTCGTATGTTTGCGTTAGGGCAACCCCTAAACCGTCTTTACTTGCATCTGTTTGCAGAGTAAATTGTCTATTCCAGTCTGGGCAAGCAAGTACTGGTGCATTAGTGAGCAGTTGTTTAATTTTGTAAATGCCTTCTTTTCGGTTTCGCCCCAGTTCCATTTGGCATTCTTTCTGGTGAGTCTGTGCAAGGGAGCAGCGACATTCGATATATCTTTCAAAAACCGACGATACCATGAAATTAAGCCCATAAACCGCTGTATTTTTTTACTGTTTCTTGGTGGAGAAATATGCAATACGGCGGCAACCTTGTCTGGATCGGTTCGGAGGCCGTTTTGATCAATTATGTGTCCAAGATACTTTAAACTGGAACGAGCAAATTCACATTTATCCACGTTTAGCTTCAAACATGCGGCTCGTAATCGTCGGAATACTTCTTGTAATAGTTTGATATGTTCTGAATAGGTTTTTGTCACTATTACAATATCATCTAAATAAGCAAAAACATGTGGGGCTAATTCTGGTGTGATAACGCGATCTAATAGATGTTGAAACGTCGCGGGGGCTGAGTGTAGTCCGAATGGCATAACATTAAATTCGAACAATCCTTTTCCTGGTACGGTGAACGCGGTTATTGGACGACTTTCAGACGTCAGGGCTATTTGCCAATATCCATTTTTTGAATCGATAGTAGATAAATACCTAGCTCCTCCTAGTTTATCTAACGTTGTGTTTATCTGCGGTAGTGCGTAGGCATCTTTTTTAGTTACCTGATTCACTTTTCTGACATCAACACAAAAACGTGCTTTGCCATCTTTCTTTTTGACAATAACTACTGGTGAACTCCATGGACTGCTAGAAGGGCGTATTACGTTATCTCTTAGCATTTTGTCAACTTCTTCGTTAATTAAATCCTACATTGCTGGATTTCGGAGCCGATATTTTTGTTTAATCGGAATTTTATTTTTTAACACTATTTCATGGTTTATTAACGGGGTTGGCCCTTCCATTTTCTCAAATTTGTCCATTTCGTCATTTATAATGGTATTAAGTTGTTCCTCTTCCTGCTTTGTTACGTTTTTCAATCCCCTGGGCTCTTCTATTGTACACACTTGATATGTTTGAATTTGTTCTCTCTGGAGTATTTCTTGCCCATTTAATTGCAGTTTTATATTTAAATTACGGAGGGCATCCATTCCTAACAACATAGGATGATTAAGGCCTTTCATCACTAGAAAACTTTGTTTTTTACGGATAACTTGTACATAAATATACCCTGTGACAACATTTCCTAGTGCCATTTCGGTGCCATTGGCTAGAACCGCAATACGATTGCTTGGCTCGTAATGCCAACTAAAGCGACGACATATTGTTGCTAAGTTTTCACTTATGTAGGAACTTGCGTATCCAGTGTCTAGCAGTGCTGTTACCTCAAATCTCATAGCATAAATCTAACGAAGATTCTATTGTCTTTTTCTTGCTTTATTGTTTGGGCCGAGCTGGATTGGGTGTTGGCTCGGCCCGTGGACCGTTTCTCGGCGTATGACATTTATAGTATCTAGTGTAGATATTGTCTTTCCCACAATATGAACAGAAAATCTTTGATCTATTTGGACATTTAAATCTGTCATGGCCCTTTTCTTTGCATTTCCAACAGCATTGCTGCCTTCCCTAGACAATAGCTAACGTACTTTTCGGTGCATATTTCGGATTTTCTGATCTGTTATTATGTTTATAGTTACTTACTTTATTTATTTTCGTTATACTTTCTTCTTTCTCGATTTGTTTCTTTGTCTCTAATAGTTCTTCTACTTGCTGAATTATATCGATCGTATTTTTAACACTGTCACGGCGAATATGGAGACGGTATTCAGCTTTATTGTAAAACATAGTCTCTGTTTATTTTTCGTCCGTGAAGCCACCTCGCCTTCGCGTTAACGTGATGACTGAGTGAGCAAAATTACTTATACTCTCACCTGATTCCTGTATCTTATTATGTATTTGTCTGTCCTGGTGCCTCAGTTCACTGGAAGACAGATAAAATTTCCGAAGAGGTTCTTCTAGTTCTGCTAACGTGTGTAAATTTGTGGAGTAATTTCTATGCCAAAGCTGAGCATCTCCTCTGAGCAACTCAGGAAAACCTCCCAAAATTTGATCGTCCGAGAGACGATATGCATGTTGCAGATCGTGCACTCTTTCCAGAAATGAGTACAAGTCTTTACCTTCGAAATGACATCCCCATTTTCTCATCTGGTCCATCACTTTTGCCGTATCTTGTGCAGGCGTCGTTTGCAAAATAACCGACGCAGGAGCGGTGTTATTAGATCTTTCGTTTAATATCGGAATAGAACTGGCTATATATATTTGCTGGTGCTGGAGTTGTTGTTGCAGGCGTTGTAATTCATTTTCCATATCGAGCTCTTCATTATAATCTTCCTTACCAATGGGCTTGTCTTTAAATAATTCGGGATGAGCGCGCACAAAAGCAACTAAATGTTGTCTCAGTGAAATAAAAGTACCCTCAGTACTTACTCTGTATAACTCTAATTCGCTCTCTATTTCTGCCTTGTTCAATTTATAGACCCAAGATACCCGTGATCCGACCCGTGATTTTGAATTAATTTATTTTAATTCGGCATAAAAAAATTAATTAATATGTTATATTTATATTAATTAATTGATTAATTATAAAATAAATTATCAATATAAATCGATCAACAATTAGACTAGTTAATAAAAATCGATTTAAAAAAATCTTTATATTAATTAATTTGTAATAGTTTATCAATTTTTAATAAACAAAATTTTATAACGAACACAACTGAGTATATATAAATAATCAAGAAAAAACGGAATTTTTAACAGGATAAAATTTTTTATAATTATTATTAACAAATTATTAACAATAAAAATAAAATGATTTTTTAACGGTAGTCCCTGTTCGAGCGCCATGTAACATTTCCCCTTTTCCCATGTAACGTTTCAAAACGGCGCATATTGGAAGTAAATCCGACCACTGTAACACTTTTTATAGAGCATTGAATGAAAAGCCAAAAAGCGGAAGTGAGATATTTGACAACCTAATGTTACTGTCACCTGAGTTTTTCAATTGCAAAGGAGAGCTAGTAGTGAAATTTTCTCTGACAGTAACCGAAGATTAACGGGCCTACAACGTTTTTATAGTCTATTCAGAAGGAAGTCACCGTTCATTATTTCAATTTGATCGAACGCGGAAATAAATTACATGGTACCGGCTAGTTGTTATATGAGCAACTAGCTACGGGAATAAAAATCCGATAATAATTGCGTTTAAATATATTTTAACTTTTTGTAACGGTCTTACCTGTATTTACGTTTGCTTGTATACACAAGCTAACATATATTGAATAGCTAGTGTGCATTGGCGCTACTGCCCACATTGTTAATGCACACAAGCAGACTGAATCGAAGAGTTTGTAACATAGTGCTTTGGTGAAAGCTAATTCGTGCTCTGGCTCAACCCGACTCGGCCCTGATCGCTCAGCGCGCCATCGGGTTCTTTTCGCCCCACCAAAGGCTATGTTCTACTTTTTACTTACATACGCGAGTGGTTCCGGCTTAACCCGCCTAGGCTCCTAGTCGCTCAACGCGCCACCAAGTTTGTTCGACTACGCACTGTGCAGAGAAATCCAATTCTCACTCTCGCTCAACCCGCCAGAGTTCGAATTGGATTTTTTTCCATTATTTTAATTTATTAGGAGTGTGAATAAGTCTTTCCCGTTTTTTGTAAGAGATGGCGCCACCAATACTGTGCGAGTATTCAATGGTTACATATGTCATAATCAAAGCTTATTCATATGTCAACAATTCCATACTAACACATTAGTTAAAATTTTTTCGCATCATAAATTTTTGATATCGTGAAAATGTCGAAATTTGAGCCGAGTCGACGTCATTTGCGGGAAGTTTCACTTTATTGGTTCAATTTGAAGAAATCTGCTGCCGAGACGCATCGATTGCTTCAGGAGGCTTATGGAGAAGGTTGTGTCGATGATTCAAGTGTTCGCGGATGGTTTCGACGCTTCAAAAGCGGTGATTTCGACGTGGAAGACAAGGAGCGTTCCGGGCGGCCGCAAATCTTTGAAGATCGAGAATTGGCGACTTTGCTTGATGAAGATTCTTGTCAAACGCAAGAAGAACTTGCTGAAGCATTGGGAGTTGACCGAACAACCATTTCCAAGCGTTTGAAAGCCATGGGAATGATCCAAAAGCAAGGAAATTGGGTGCCGTACGAAGTGAAGCTGAGAGACGTCGAACGGCGTTTTTTCACTTGCGAACAGCTGCTTCAGCGACATAAAAGAAAGGGTTTTCTGCATCGTATCGTGACTGGCGATGAAAAGTGGATACGTTACGATAATCCGAAGCGAAGAAAATCATGGGGACTACCCGGCCATGCATCATCATCGACGGCCAAGCCAAATATTCATGGCGCCAAGCTCATGCTCTGTATATGGTGGGACCAGCTAGGTGTGGTTTACTGTGAGCTTCTGAAACCGAATGAAAGGATCACAGGCGAGGTCTATCGACGACAATTGATGCGTTTGAGCCGCGCACTGCGAGAAAAACGGCCACAATACTCCGACAGGCACGACAAAGTTATTTTGCAACATGACAATGCTCGCCCACATGTTGCACCGCCGGTGAAAACATACTTAGAAACGCTCAAATGGGAAGTCCTACCCCACCCGCCGTATAGTCCAGACGTTGCTCCGTCTGATTACCATCTCTTCAGATCGATGACGCATGGCCTGGCTGACCAGCACTTCCATTCCTACGAGGAAGCCAAAAAATGGGTGGATGACTGGATAGAGGCCAAACCGGTCGAATTTTTTCGCAACGGGATTCGTATGTTGCCAGAAAGATGGGAAAAAGTTGTAGCTAGCGATGGCCAATACTTTCAATAATTCATTTGTAACCATTTTTTCACAATAAAGGCTCAAAATTTGAAAAAAAAACGGGAAAGACTTATTCACATACCTGATACTTTTCGCGACTTTGCTAGGACTGGGACGCAAATAAATCTTTTTTGATTTACTAGAGAAAATTATAAAAAAATATTTATTACAAAAATATATATAACTAATTAACAATAATTAAATTCTTATTATTTAAATTAAATTAAAGTCTTTCAGCGCCGCTGCGCTAGCCTCTGTTTCAGTTTCTTTGCTTAGTAAATCATAAAATACATTTATTTTATGATTTATAACAAATATTTACATTTATAATCTATCTTAAATTTAAGGCTCCACGTGAGCGTATTACAATTTTTAATTCTATTTTATATTACGTGATCGCGTCCCGCCCTGAGTGTGCTGAGACTTGTCGCCCG